>CM024581.1:28569605-29054605 GCA_014182395.1 Eucalyptus sp. ANBG9806169 | reverse complement strand
ATTTCTCCGGTAGGTTAAAGATTCTTGCACCAGTTGTATTAGGCTACATAAGGATGAGTATCTCTTTAGCTTAAGGAGATAAGCAATTGTTATTAGAAAATTTTAAAAATATTACTCACCTTGCAAATATGAAGGTTTGTCATAGGATTTGCATCAACATCCAACCCTACCATTTTCATCATTTTGGCCCGTGATTCTCTTTGTATCATGTAATTTTCAATGGCATGTCTTTTAAATTGAAATAATAAAAAATTCATTCAACATGAGAACATAGTCACAATACATGTATGCTTGGGGATTGAGGTATTACTCACCGGAATTTTTTCACGTCTATGCTTAGCCATTATATTGGTCGGTTTTATTAGAACAAACTTCACCAAAAGCATTGGCCTCACCACTACATCCTCTAACATCAACACTAGCATGAGCAGAAGTAGTGGCATTACATTCTCTTACATTTGCACGAGCACTACATCCTCTTACATCTGCACTAGCCTGAGCAGAAGCATTAACATGCTCACTTTTGTCTCCTATTGAATTGGCATTTGCAGAAGCATTGGCATGGCTTTCGGATCCTCCTTCAGTTACACTTGTCGTTGCTTTAGCTTTAGCCTGAATATATATTCATAATTACTAAATTGGAACCTTGACATATAAAACTTACAATAATGGTTAGATGACAACTCACTTGTCTTTTTCCGAGCCTTGGTCCAGTGGAATTAGCTTGAGATTGAGCATGAGCTTCAACTGTACTTGCATTGGCATGAGCATTGGATGTACACACATTGGCTCGAGCATTGGAGTACGTACATTGGTCCGAGCATTGGATGTACGTACATTGGCCCCAACATTGGCCTGAGAAGCACATATTAAGCATTGATTGACAACATGTTAAAGTGACATACCCAACATTAAGATGATCACTTAGTTGAGAAAATACTTTTTTTAAAGGACATCCCTTGCAATTATGTCTAATTTGTTTACAAGCAGAACAAGTCATTTGCTTACCCTCTTTAGTCATTCTATCACCTCTTACAAGCTCAATCGATTGCTTTCTTCTACTTCTTTTTGGCCTACCAGGCATGTTCTTCATTGGTGGGGGTTGAGGAGCTTCTTTATTGGCTTTATTCTAAAATTTCTGTCCTCTCATTGTAGGCATCATGAATTGATAAGCATTTAGATACTTTGCCTTGTTAAAGCAGTCAGCTAGATAGTTAGTCGGGTTATTTCTCTTATGGTGTATTGCACAAATGGCATGGCAACATGGAATTCCACTAAGTTCCCAAGCTCTACAAGAACAAGTTTTTAAATTCAAATCAACAACATATTTGTCACCACCTTTCGTAATCTCATATCCTCCATCTCCATTCCATATCAAATGGTAATACCTACTAACGGTTGTATTCTCATGTAACTTATGCATAATCTTTGGACCATAATTTTTAGTCCACCTAGCACATCTATCCCTCTGAGTATGCATTCTATTCATAACCATGATTCTAATATCCTCCGGCATACTCACAATGGCCTTGCACCTAGTTTCCACACACCTACCATTGAAAGCTTCACTGAGATTATTGTCAACGACATCACATTTAATGTCGGTGTCAAAGAAGGCTTTGCACCAATGTTTTGGCTCAATACGGAATAAATCATCATGACCTTCCTGAGTTAGTTCCTTCAACCTCTGTCTATGCATCTTGAAATCTGACATTATTGCTCTTGACACATCTCCAAAATTGTCTCATCAACTGTTTTCCTTTGTATTTTTTACCCCAGTTGGAATATATGTGCCTTGCACACATCCCATGCTCTGCATTTGGCAATAGTTCAGCTACAGATTGGACGAGACCTTGACAATTACCCAAAAAAAGAAAATATATATGAAAACAGAAAGAAAAACATTGTAATGTCACAATCAATTTACGAATGAAAATAGAAAGAAAATCATACCTTTTGTTGATCACTTATCAAAGCCCATCCGTCACCATTACACATATCAAGGTCTGACTTCAACAATTCGATAAACCAAGTCCATGTGTCCTTATTCTCGATTCTTACTACTGCCCATGCCACCGGATCCATTTGATTGTTGCCATCCCTTCCGACGACACATAACAACTCACTCTTGATCAAACCCCTCAAAAAACATCCATCTAATCCAATGATCTTCCTACATTTAGCCAAAAAACCTTTTTTGCAAGCATCAAAGCAAATGTAAGCCCTATGAAATAATGTAGAGAATTTGGCAATGGTCTTTCAACTTTCAATTTAAAATTGCTTGAAGGGCTTACAATGTAAAGCTCTCCCAAGTAGTCGTACATCTGTGCATATTCCTTCTTGTAATTGCCTTGTAGTTCATTCAATACTTTCAGCTTTGTTCTCCTACACTGACTGAAAAAGACATTTACTCCCAGTTGTTCTCTATCTAATTTCTTTAACTCAGGTGCTTTGATTTTAGGCATTGCAGAAATGAGAATCATGAAGTGCTTAGCTAAATAAGTGCTAGACACTCTCTTATTCTCGAAAGTGATACTGCATATATGCTGATTTATATACCTTCTCAATTAAATGACCCAGTTTTGCTATCAAGAGCACTATAGATCATCTAGTTACAATTTTTCTGGGCACACTTGGCTCTTACAAAGCTTTTTGTTTTCTTAGTGTATTTGATTGCTCTTTGCTCAACCACAAAATACTTCAAAATTGCATTTTTGAATTCAATTGCATCCTCAAATGTCATGCCAACAATAAATTCTGGATTTATACCACTTTGATCATATGATGGGAACCTACTTCTCCTCCTTGAAATAACATCAACCTCTTCGTCACCCTCATCATTTAAAATTGATTGAAGACTGTCTTCCTCATTTGAATCAACATACTCTGTTTCGTACCCAGAATCATCTAACAATTGAGCCTCATCTACAATCGGTAGTTGGGAAGTACTAGTTGCCTCACTATAATTGTAAATTTTGAGCCTATGTCTTGTTGAAAATTCCATTAATTTTTTCCTTGCATCAACCAGTTCAAAGTCATCATCGTCACTCGACTGTTCCATATCCACCAAATTATGTGCATCATCATCCTCTTCCTCATCTAGATCCCTATTAGCAACTTCAGCCCGATTCCCGTTATCATCAATATTCCCAATCACATTGATATACCTCCAGTTTCCATCTCAACACCCCCCATCTCAGCTCCTATCTTTTCATCATCAACATGCTTAACGTATAGCTTAATATTTTCAGAGTACAGATGATGATAAAATAGATCCATCACATCAGAGTTATCCCATAAATACCTAAGAGTTATTTTGTCTACAAGAGTCTTACTTCCAGGAACTCTGTAAAAGAGTTTCTCTATTTTACACACACCCAAAGCCTCAATACCTTTAATTATACTAGACAGTGAACTCTTACTTAAACTTATTTCAGTAACATCAGCCATTCCACCTATGTATTCTAATGGTGGGCCAACTTTAAATTTACCTCCATAGCAAACAGTGACATAAACTTTGTTATCGGCCATTGGACCTACAAGGGAACAGAAACAAATAGCATAGCACTTTCAATCATCAAATTATTGAAGCAATGTTCAAGTTCTAAATTGAAGATATTTTTATAAAAGACTAACAATCAATACAGAAACAGCAAATTAGCATAATGCGCTTTACAACCACAATGCAACTACATGATCAATAGTGAGAGCAGGGACCTATTGTCGCATTTCGGTATGTGATGTTCTAATTTGCAGCAATGTTCTAATTTATCGCAAGAATTGGAAAATGCAAAACAACCATAATGTAGAGAGTAAAACGCCTTTGCAAAAAAAAAAAAAATTGTAATATTACTATGACATACCCAAATGCTGTAATGTAGAGAGTGATACCTGCATGAGGAGTCACCATCGCCGTCCCCGATGCCGCTTGCTCTGCTGCTGAGACGTCGAGATGCCTGCAAGACACGTCTTTGCACGAACTTGAAATCGTCAAAGAAGAGAACATAAAGTTGATGTGTGTCAAACTCGAGCTTTCTGAACTCCAAATAATGAAGAAATGAGGACGCCAACTGACGTTGTTTTGCATAATGCAGAGATTAAAGCACTTTTGCAAAACAAAAAACATTGTAGCATTATCATGAGATACCCGAATGCTATAATGCAGAGAGCAATACCTGCGTGAGGAGGAGTCGCCATTGTCGTCGCTGACCCTGTCATCGTCCTCGACACCAATCGTTTCGCCGCTGATGTCCAGACTCTCGCATAGAGGTCTTCACAAGAACTCACAATTGTCAAAGGAAAGAACACGAATTCACGATAAGCGTTGAACTCGAGGTCAATGAGGACCCAAATCGCAAGAGAATTGCAGATTGTCAAATTTGATTTGGGGCTTAGGGTTCTGACGAATTCGATTTGGGGCTTAGGGGACACTCGGAAAGCGAAAGAATATGTAGAGACGGAGAGGGGAGGGAGAACACGACGGTGAAGAAGACATACAGACGGAGGGGGAGACGACGTCGTGGTGAAGAAGAAACGAGGAGACGACGTCGTTTTGCATGCGTGGCTTTTTTTTTAAAACTATTCGCAACAGAGGAGAGAGAAACAATTCAAAAAAGCCACGCGGGGGCCACGTCAGCTTTTTCCGTTAAGAAATTAGATGGCATTGATTTTAGGACTCGTTTGAAACATTTTGACGAGTTTTAGGACTTAAATGCACTTTTTGCAAGTTTTAGGACCGAAATACATTTTTGTGACAAGTTTTAGGATTTCTGGAACACTTGTTATTTCTTCACTAGAAGTTCGCAATTTTCTTCTCAATGGCTCTAACAATAGATACTAGTATTTTGAAAATTGACATTGCATATTGAGGTATAGCCTATAAATTGATTTTAGAAGTATTTCCTTACCAGCTCGCGAAAGCAAATTTTCTTTCCAACTCTCCAACTTCATATTTACCCGAGCAAGTATCCAGGCGAACATATCTTTTTTCGAGGCCCCCCAGTCCGAAGGGATTCCTAAATATTTTCCTGTTGTTGGGATTTCGGGAACTCTCAACACTGACGCCATGTTTCTTCGAAGGCTGTCTAGACAGCCTTTGCTGAAAAATATTCCTGATTTATTCAAATTGATAGCCTGACAAAATGCATAACAATATTGGTTGAGGATATTCGCCAAGTTTTGACATTCCACAACTGTACCATCTAGGAAAAAGATAGAGTTGTCTGCAAATAATAAATGGGAGAGAGTTAGGTAGTTTTTCTATTTAGTTTAATACCTTGGATAGTATTTGCTGCAAGTGCTTGCTTCATCATGTGAGATAGAACATTGGCTACTATAATAAATAAATAAATAAGGGGATAAAGGATCTCCCTGACGAATATCTCGAGATGGATTGAAATATGGTGATGACTCCCCATTAAACTTGATGCTATTGGACATTGTTGTGACACACTGCATAACCCACATTACCCATTGTTCACAAAAGCCTATCTTGTATAAACACTATTTTGGGAAATCCCACTCGATTCGATCATAAGCCTTTTGCATGTCAAGCTAGAGAATGGCTTGGAATGTTTTCCTCATTTCACGAGTTCTTAATCTGTGGAGGACTTCTTGTACAATCAAAATGTTTCCTGAATTTGCCTACTCCCCACAAAGGTACTTTGCTCCACTTCAATGAAGTCTGGTAGTAGAGGTTTTAGTTTGTTTGTGAGTATTTTAGAGATAATTTTGTAGACAAAATTGCAAAGGCTTACGGGTCGGAATTGTTCTAACTTCTCTGGGTTTTGGATTTTAGGAATGAGAATAATTTGGGTTTTGTTCAGGGCTGGGTTTAGGGATCCAGATTCAAAGAAGAGCTGCACCTCTCTAAGAATGTCTAGACCGATGTCTTGCCAATGCTGCTGAAAGAAGAGGCCATTCAACCCATCCAGCCCTGGAGCTTTGGTGACGCCCAACTGGTGAGTTGTAGCATAAACTTCTTCCATAGTAATGGGTTCAGTGAGTTTGAGATTCATAACTGCATCACCATATTGTGGAATTTGGTTAAGAATAGGCTGAAAGTTCCTAGGACCCCCTGAAGTGTAAGAGTTCTTGAAGAAGTTCATCGTCATAACTTTAAGAGTTTCATTATTCCTCTCCCAATGTCCTTTGGCATTCATCAGCATGGAGATGTAGTTTCTGTTTCGTTGTTGTATAGTAGTAGCATGAAAGAACTTTGTATTTCGATCCCCCCATTTAAGCCATTTAATTCTAGATCTCATTCCCCAGAACATCTTTTCTTGTCGCCATAGTGTTTTGATCTCTTTGTTGATGTGCTGAATTTTACAATGATCATACTGCGATGCGGGTTTGTTCATCAGATTCTGAAGTTCTCCTTTCAGCCCTTCAATTTTCTTATAAGCATTAGGGAATCTTTTTTTACTCTACGCAGCTAGTTGAATTACCACTGTATGCAGTTTCTCAGCCATATTCTTCCTGTGGGAATCCTCCCATGTTTTCCTGACAATCCGCCTACAATCCTCATCTTCATCCCAATAAGCTTCATACTTGAACTCTCTCCGCTTGCGTAGCAAAGTGGGTGTAGTTGACAGAATCAGAGGGCTATGGTCAGAACCGGTAGCTGGTAGGGCTGTAACTTCTGCTTCTGGATAATTTATTCTCCAATCCATGGTACAAAGAACTTTGTCCAACCTTTCTCTAACATTATCGGCTCCATTCCTTCTATTTGACTAGGTAAAAACGCACTCCTTACTCTCCAGATCCATTAGTGAGCAGGCATGTAGAAAATCTTTGAAAGCGGTAAGTCGAAAGTGTTCAGCCATCCTTTGTCCCACTTTTTCCCAACGGTATAGAATTTCATTAAAATCCCCAATACAATGTATTTCAATGTATTTCGTCCCATAGTAAGATTCTATCCTGGAAGGCATTAGGAGCATGTAGAAAAGTAATATGTATAACCTGTCTACTATCATGAAGAAGACAACGCACGTTGATAAAGTATTCAGAATGCGATTCCAATGAAATGGTTACCTGATCATCCCAAAAAATAACCAAACCCCCTGATAATCCATTTGGATTCACCAAAAAATTGTTGGAAAACTTGAGCCGTCTTGTCACGCCCCGAACCCCAAGCGCATACCCATCCCTCTCTGGTCAATAAAATTTTGTGACTTCCTAGGACTGGTCGTCGACCCTTTTACTTTATTGCACATGCGGAAGCGAAAAAGAATCCCCTGACAGTAACCATATCAGGATAGAAAAGCAGAACAATCATTTCACAAACAAACATGCCTTTATAAACATATGCTGAGTCAAGTACAAGAGTCTATGGTCAAAAGACTACAAAAGATTGTTCTCCAAAAAGAAGCGGTCCTATCTAACCTATGCTTCAAATCACCTCCTCTCAGCTCCAGGTCCTCCACTTGATGACCCTAAAAGTGGTTATACAATAACCAGTGAGACAATGTCTTAGCAAGTCTAAGCTTTAAATTTCAGCTAGGATGGAAAGACGCTAAGAAGCATTCTAAGCATGCAATCACACAATCAAGGAGACTTACCTCATCTCAGTTCCACCCTGTAGGTCAGCATATTTCATATCACAAATAAGAGCATCACTCAAGCTCAATTAATTGGAACACAATACTCAAACAAACATGCGTTCCTAGTTTTGATCTCGGCATATAGAACGGCCTACTCTCTGTTCGGCGGTCTTCTGGCATTACCAGGCATCGTCTCACCCCATTGAGCATGGCACGTCACTACGTCGACGGCTTTCCCGAAGGAGCATAGGGTCCAGAATCTACTGCGACGGGCTTCCCTTTATCAAGGGGTATACCAAATAGGGATAACGTCAAGCTCAACAGCCCAGGACGATTTCTCATTGTCATCACACGATCACTCAAATATGGCCCAGGATACCGTGCATTGCACTCAAATGCTTCAATTAAAATGGTGAACCTAGCCTTTTTCTTCATATTAGAAATATGCATGAAAATAGTCGTGTGTGGGTACACGGTCAACTCGACCCAGAAAAATTGACATTCTTCCTTTTTTCTAATATCCCACAATTTTGTATAGTATATAAAACCATTTTCGATGTTAAAATTCGACACCAGGGATTTTCTGAGTAAATATTGGAAATTCACAATTTTTGGAATTAAATACCAAAAATCCAATTATCACTCAATTTGCATAATTTAACACTCAATTGCATAAACTAATCACACCATTGCAATCAGCATGAAATTCCGGTCACCGGCCATCCCGGCCTAATTTCCGGAAAAATAATTAATAAATAATTAATTTCGAAAATTAATTAATTAATTCAATTTAATTTCTAAAAATACTAACCTAGGCCAAAATTATTAAATTAAGTACCAATACGGACCCGGAAAATTCTCGAACCCTTCTAGATAAATAGCACAATTTAATTAGGCTTTAGCTAAACCATTCTAATCACCTAACATGCTCAATTAAATAATTAAATCACTAATTTAATCTAACTAACCACCTAATTCCTAATTAAATAAATCTAAACACCCCTTAGCCTCAAAACCTAATAAGAAGAGTTTAGAGAATAACCTCACCGGTGTATCGCGAAAACCGGTTCACCGCGACGACGACACGACGGCGGCCGAAATCTTAATTTTCGGCGGTGTCGGCGAACTTTCGGACCGGGCCTAAAACAGGCCCAACAAATCTCAGCCCACCTGAGATTTGTTCTTACTTCGGACTGGGCCCACTCTTGGGCTTGGGCCTGCTGAAATTCTGGGCTGACTTGTCAAAATCTTGGCCCGAAGATGGGTTTCAATTTGCTGGAATTGGGCCTTGCCGAGTTGGGCTAAAGACACGGCCCAAAGGAGCTGCTGGTCTTGTTTGAAGAAGCTGGGCTTGAAGTGGCCCTTGCCTAGACCGAAATTTGCTGGGCCCGATTGACTGAAAGTGCTGGGCTTCGCTGGGCCTGAATTTCTTTTGAAAGTTGGGCCAAACCAACTTGCTGGAGATGGGCTTGCGATGAGGAGGCGCGGCAAGTGGAGTCTTCAAGCAGCTGCTGGCGTTTTCAACCACGGACGTAAGACATGGGTGCTGGCCTCGTGGAGGAAGACCGCAGGCGTGAAGATGCTGGCGCAGCTTCGGTCAACCAAAGAGAAGAGAGAGGCTTGATTTTTTTTACCAAAGGTGGGTAGCTCGATGAAGAAATAGTGGCTTCGATCGACTATGGCTGCATTGAAGAATTTCGGTGGACCGTGGGACTTCGCGGACGCGTGTAGGCTTGGACGGCAGCTACTCCGCTTGGTGGATTTGCGAGCAACGGGTCAACAAACGGCAGGCAAAGCAGAATCGGTTTTGCTGGTTTGACTGGGGAATAAAATAAATGATGGAGGATGTGGTGTTGACGTGGAGCTGATGGGTGAGTGGAGAGGAAATTCAATGGAGGGAGGGCATATGGCGATGGAAGAAAGGAAATGTTGGAGCATCCGCTGGTTCCTTCGAAAAGTGAAAATGAAAACAAAGCAGAATAACAAAAGAGGGAATCGGTGGTTTTGTGAAGAAGATGGAGGTCGGCAGGTGATGGGATGCCCGACAGCTAGGAAGAAAAAAAAAATTTGTAAAGTCCACAAGCCTAATCCAATGCATTGAATACTTGGTCTCCCTTTGGCCTTGCATAAATATCTCATTGTCTCTTAATTCTTTCTAGCCTTAAATTCCATAAATAATCCAATTTAAAGCCAAAAAATTGCTTTCTTCTTCTGGATCCGAATTTCATTGGATTTTGAGCTTCGATTTCATCAACAATTTCCCAAATGCAACGACTAATTTTGATGTAGAAAAAGCCCACATAATTTCTACAAGTCCCCTTCGTCATATGGCTCGATTTGCAAGTCGAAAATCTCTTCAATTCGACCAATCCGAATTTTTGTTAATTTTCCACGGCGTCGGAATCCAATTTCCGTAAAAATCTCGGAATCTCTCAAAATTTCTCGAAGGATGAGTCGACGTCCCTAATATAGCTCGTGACAAAACATAATTTTTAATTTCTAAAATCGGGTTCAATTTCACGATTAATTTCAATCTGACGCGCTTTTAGCGTGACCTAGTCTACCGGGTCACTTTTAGGAATTTTTGGTGCAATTGACCCGTGATTGATTTATCTCGAATCACATAGTGCATCTTCGACACATTGTCGACTCTCGGTTGTCGTGAAAATCTCAAGATTTCAAATACGGACACAGGGTACCCAAAACGTCAGAAAATCAATTTAGTGCCGATCGGTGAGTATTTTGCAATTAGGTGAAATCACCCACACACTAATCACATATCTCAATCGCATCGACCTATTTCTGATCTCTAATCGATTCTGACAGTGCCGCAATGACCCCTGGTAGACCGACACGGTCGAAAAGTCGATTCCTGTTCGAATTCTCAAGTCCCTTGCATTTAGATTCCTTAATTGTTTCCCCAGATAGACCAGTTATCTCGTGAGTGGCCAACTCAGAGAATAACACTATAGACGCGTCGACGAAAAGCCCGATTTATTTAATCGAAAACTAATTAAAAAAATTCAGGCTGTCACAAGTCTTCTTATTTTTAGCACCGTCCGCTCTATTAGCCAACTCATCCGTCAAACTCCAAAGGAAGTAAATGATTATGTCCAGTCCTCACAAGGACCCTTAAAGTTTGAATTGTTAGGGGAGAACCTAACTCCTAACAATTCCAACTTAGAAGTTTCATGGGTGAGCCGGTGGCTTATTAGGGCTAGCCACCAAAGCCCATTTTGCTGAGTTCTCCTCCTCGGTAACAGAGATCTCCACTAGTTGTAAATTGTCAGTGGACAGTGTCCTTGAGGATTGTGCTCCATACGGGCAAAACCTCTTCCCCTTCTTGGATGAGGGGAGCCTAGTAGATCTGACTTTGCCCTTAGCTTGGCCTTGTTCAGTCTCGAAGTAGTGTTGCCTCTCTTTTTCCGCTTCTTTTAGTTGTTCATTGTACATCGTCATTGTAGATTCCGCATCTAAACAGCTGCCGTCTCTCTTCTGTGGTGATTTGCCTTCTATGATGGTTAGGGCTCGAGAAGATTGGGAATGGTCAGCTTGTTGGGATTCTTCCCCCGAGAAGCGCTGAGTGCGGAGAGGCTGAATGGGCTGCGTTGAAGAGTTGTCTACCCGCTGTTTGCTTGAGTATTCGAAGCAAGAGGTGACTCTGGCACCATTTCTTCATCATCTAGGAGAGGGGTTTGTTTACCATAAAAAAGCTTTCCATACGGGCTAAGTTCGCGGACCTCAGCTCGTAACCAGTTCCCAAAGTTGCCTGGTAGGTCCTCCTCCAGCCTTGTAGTCTCATAAGGTATCTCTTTACAAGCAATGGCATAGTGTCCAATTCTACCACAAGAATAGCAATAATGCGGCAGCCTCTCGTATTTAAATTCAATCCACAATTTCTTACTTCCCAAGTTAATGACAACTCCTGCTTTAAGAGGTGTAGCTAGATTCATATTAACTCTAGCTTTACCAACCTTATAAGTGTTGTTTCCTTTTGCTTCCAGTTTAACATCTAGGACTTCTCCAATCTTTGAGGCAATCTCTCTGACAATGTCCGTCGTTACCCGGCCAAATGGTAAGCCAAACAAGTGCACCCAGAAGGGGCAGTGAGAGAAGTCATAACACATTTCTGGGATGTCAGGATCACATTGCTAGAGCACCAGGAGGTTGCTGGAAAACGACCACAGCCCGGCATCTAGGACTCTTTGCTTCTCGGCTTCTGATTTGAAGGAGAAGGAGAAGAAACTTGGTTCTAACAAGGTACACGATACGTTCTCAATCCTCCATGCCTGTTTCATAGTATTGAGAAAGGCCTGAAAATTAACATTGGGTCAGGAATAGAGTTTGCCAAACAAAGTGAGCTTGCATTCTGTTAACTTTTCATCAAAAATGCCATCCTTTACTTCAATGACATCATCGTCAGACCATAGGTTACCCAAGCTTTTGCACAACGCCTCTAATCTGCTAGCTTCAGAATTCAACTCAATCATATTGTTAACACCTAAATTTTTGCATAAAAAATGGGTTAATTTCTTACCCCAAAAAAATATAAAATAAAAATTGCACGATATATAGTTTAGGAGCATTTATTTATTTTATTCCATTTTATTTGGACCGACGGTGAGCGTTGATACAACGTGGGATTTTTCACATATTCAGGTAATATACACTAAGGGGCATATTCTTGGGCAAAAAGGAAATTTTCGAATGGAATATTTGAAAAAATGCAAAAGGGAATATTGTGCGGGTACATGTATTTCAACAATATATTCAGGGGATTATGCACAAGCAAAATTGGAAATAAAATATGCCACAAAGGTCTAAATTTTTCCACTATAAAATGTGTTGTTCGTGTACGGACATGAGGGGAGAATTCGAAATTTTGAAGAGCAAATACATGAGGAAATTTTGGGGTTTTTTAGGGTTTTGAATCTAAAATTTTGAAAAGAAAAAAAATTCTTTTCGGTGAGGTTAGCTCATGAAAAGAAGGAGAGAGAGAGATAAGACTGGTGAGTGATGTGAGAGGGAGAGAGAGAAAAAAAGGGGGGTGTGGATCTGTTCATCTTCCTCGGGGCTACCCCCACTCGCGCCAGCGCTGCATGCCCGTGCCGTCGACTGCGCCCACACCGGCCACCGCACTCGCACCACCTCCATCAGCCACTACCGTGCCTCCGCCACTACGCTTTCGCCACGGCCGTTTCGCTGGTCTCCCCCAAAGCTCGCGACGACGACCTAACGCCGCGCCTTGCTCGCCGACACTCCTTGTAACCCGTCGATCCGGCCACTACCGCTCTACCTGCGAGCCAGCTCTCAACGGCGCCCCTCTTTGCCTGTCCTTGACGTCTTTCGGCCTTTGTCTGACGACCGCTGCTGTCCCAATCTTGCCGCTCAGGTGTTTGACGCCGGTAGATCTGAGCTTGCCTCTGCCCTCGACCCGTGACCAACATCGGTAGATTTGAGATCCCTCGCAACAGCCACAACCCGAACGCCCTTGCTCCACCTCTGCCGTCACCGATCTGCAGCACTAGAAGTCCCGGTGCCCTTGCTTGCCTCTGCCCAATGCTCAGCCGCTGCCGTGTCGCTGTCCCTGTCATGACCCAATGCCGGAGCCCACACCGTCGCTGCTCGCCTCTCCCCGGTGCCCGACAGCAAGCCTCGCACCCATGCTGCCGCCGCTTGCCTCGACCCGCCTGCCAACTCCCTCTTGCTGGAGCTCGGACACCCGAACACTACCCCTTGGCTGGTCGCGCCGAAAAGATGCATTGCTCGCCGTGCCTTTGCCGGCGACTCCTCACCGGAGCTCCGAACCGGCGGCCAAGACTTTTTTTTTTAAAAGAAAAGGAAATCAAATTAGGTATATTTGCTTTATTTTATTAGGCAATTTTATCTTATTTTTATTTTATTTTATTTCTTAGTTAGTTATTTGAAATATTTCCCTATGCATAATTGGAAATTCGACATACCACCTCGATTCGCAACTGCACCGAGGTTTTTTATTTCATCTATAAGACTTTAGATGAAATAATTAATCAAGCGGGAATAAAATTGATATTTTGATCTTTAAGGCTTAAGATCAATTTATCGATTTTAGCAGCGAAATATTACCCCTTGATCTAAACAATGCAATATTTTTGATGATTTTGAATGATTTGTCTTGTCTTGATTGCTTTATTTATCTTGAAATGTGTTTGAGTTAGAATATTGCATGCTTTAGGGTTATTTGCATATTTAAATTAAGCATTTCATTTATCATGAATTTTCGAAATAAAAAAAATAGATTTAGGATGTTAGATTTTTGTTTCATTAGCTTAAATTGCAAATAAAAAACAACAAAGATCATCATGCATATATCATGTAGAATTATAGCATCCTTTGTACTGTCATTGCACATTAGGATAAAATTGCATATTTCATTTTAAGTTTAGATTGATTTAGATAAACTGCATCTTAGGTTAGAGATTGCTAAGTTAAGATAATATCTTGGTTTAAATTAGGGTTTAGCCTGACCTAATCCTTAATATAAGTTGGATAGAATCTTAATTTAGCTAGATAATTTTCTCATTTTTCTAATTTTGAATTTCATAAAAAATACAAAAAATGACTCATAAATTAGTTTCAATCCCTAGGATAGATTGCATTTTTTAAAAATATATAAAATAAAAAATAAAAAATGTTAGTGCATGTCATATAGAATTAGATTTAGTGATTGTTGCTAGGTCCATTTAATTAGAAATTGCCTATCATTAGAATTAGGTCATTTAGTTATATTGCATTGCATAAAGCATGATTCTCATTAATTAAATGAAAACAAAAAGAAATTGAGTGTTACTTAAAAATCATATCTAGGGTTGATGATGTGAATTCCGATCTAACAACGCAGGTGCTTTCGTTACTATAACGTAAGTCTCGTAATTTTTTCATTGCTTTCTTGGGTGTTAAATTTGTGGTTTGCACACCTACATGATCACCTCACATGTTAGGGAAATAGATTTAAAATCAATCCAAACTGCTTGCAAAAAAAAAAAAAAAAAAAACATTTTTTAAAATTAAAAGAAATGGTACCGAAAGGGCATTAGAGAAGTCTAGTGTAACCAAGTCCCCGTACCCTTAGTCTCTGGTTCGTAAAAGTAAAATAATTCTCCCATTATTTTACTTAGGTGTCTAATCGACCTACTATAAACTGATTAGTGGCGACTCCTAGATAAAATCCACTTGCATGTTAAAAACTTGAACATTAAGTCGCGAATTGATATGGGCTTAGGAGAGCTCGAGCTAAGTCTAGGCTTAGCAATCCATTAGCCAAACCCTAGGTATTTCACTGAAAAATTGGTTACGACACATATTTCATCATTCTAAAATGCTCAATGATGTAGCTAACATAATATCACAATGCATAAGGATCACGGGCAGACTCCGCACAGAGGACAGAACAAGGAACTGAGAGTGTCACTTAGGATTGAGTCGATCCTTCAATACAGACAATATATACAGGTGAAGTGTTGGCATACCTGTCTTCATATCATAGTGGATGGTGTTCAACGCGACAATTCGGGCCAAGTGGAGGGGGGCAAGATAACCTTGAATGAAGTGATGAAATATGAATAAGGGAGAGAAGTAAGGAGTGAGCAGATGGGGTTGGGTTGAGGCTAAGTGAAAGTAAAAAAAGGAGGCGAGTAGGGGTGGAGGTTGGGTTACGGCCTAGAATAGGGAGCGGGAAAACATAGGCCTGAGCGATAGGGTTTTGATAGGGTCGCTCAGAGGGGAGAGAATAGTAGACGAGGAGGTATCACCCAAAACCCAAACTAAAGTAGGGTTATGGCAAGTTTTGAAGAGAGCAAACGGGTGTGATGGGTTTGATAGAAATTAGGATATTTTAGGTTGAGAAGAGAGCAACCAGGACGGGGAAACAGGGGACAAAAGGAAAATCGTCTTCATCACAAGGAGAATTGAGGGAGAACGGAAAGAATGAAGCGGAAGGATTGCTGAGGGAAGCATCTGCACTCAGGAAGAAATTAGGACCTACCAGGCGGTAGAGAGAAACCTACGGCGGCTGGGAGCTTTTTTCTCTGACTTAGTTTAGGTCCCCAACACTTGAGCTCAAGTTCATAGAGGCCAGGCTTAGGACCCCGAATTGTTGCTGGGCTCCTTGTTGCCCTGAATCGATTTTATAGAGGGCAGGCTTGAGACATTAGTGCTTATGCCTTGGGTTCTCAATGCGTGTGCGTTGGTCCATGGAGGCCGGGCCCAAGTCTATAAAAGCCAAGCTTGAGACCCCAAAAGCCATGCCTAGGTCTCTGCCATCCTAGCCCAAGTCTGAGTTATAGTCCATTGAGGCCGAGGCCAAGATACTAGTCCCCTTACCAATGCCCGAATCTCCCACGCCTAAGCTCTGGTCCATTGAGGTAGAGGCTCGGACCTTAGTGTCCCTACTAGGTTCCTCGGTGCTCATGCCTGAGTCCATCGAGATTGAGCCCCTAAGACCTTGATGCCCGTGCTTGGGTCCCTGACACCTGAGCTTGAGACCATAGTGCCCATGCTCGGATACCCTATGCTCGAGCTTGCATTTGATGAGGGTAGGCTCAGGATCGAGTCCTCAATGCTTGAGCTTGGGTTCATTGACGCTAGGTTCAGGACCCCAACGCCAATGTTAGGGTATTCGACACGTGAGCCTAGGTCCATCAAGGCTAGACTTGGGACCTCAATGCCCATGCTTGGGACCTAGCTATCGTGTGCAAGTCACTAGTGCCCAAATAGCGAATGTCTATTTAGGAAAATTAAATTAGATTTTTTTATTCTAAATGTCGGAAAATATTTTTTAGTTATTTTTATTTTATTTTAGCCAAATACTGTAAATTATTTTTATTTTCGTGGGAAATGACTTTCTAGATAACATTTTTCAGAAATGTACTATTTTTTCGCGAAACAAACAGAGCCTAAAGGAATGAATTCAATTAAGACAGAACTCTTACTCAATATTATTTTTTTTCCTCAAGTTTTCAGTCGAGATTGCGTAAAATGAATAATTTCGAGCCAGCTAATGCATGATAAGTTCGTGAGAGTGGTGAACGCGTTTGATGGAACGGAAGTCGTTGGTATGTTTGAGGAAAATTAACTTTGAAAAGAAGAGTGCCCACCAGTGCATAAAGGAGCGTTTCACCAGTCAAGGACAAAGAACTTTAAAGTTTGCCTCCGAAGAATCAGAGAAGGAAACTGCTAACTTGAGTGGAATTCTCTTATTTTGTCAAATCAAAATCTGCATGCTTACAATGGAAAATGCACGTCCAGTATATTGACGGACTAAGACAATGGAAACATTAAATTGGAAGACTATTCAAACTTAGAAATCTCTAGATATTGATCTTGGAGGCTTCCTCGTCATTAGATTCATTCGATCATGTTACTGACGAAATCTCCCTATTTTTACAAAAAGATCAAATGTGCTTGGTTGATTGATGAGGTTTGAGGTGGGCTTGTGAGTTGGCTATTATCGATGGAATTTGATGCTTACGTGTCTCTACCATGTTACTAAACAGCAAAAATCAATGTGAGAACGAGGCGCAAGAATCATCTAAAACGACGACTGAATCTCTTCCAGAGTTCTCCCCTTTGTTTCTGGGACAAAGAGTATCACAAAGACAGTACTACAAGCAGCCACAGCTGCATAGATCGTGAAGGTACCTGTCCAAAATTGCGAAGGCCATGTCAGTCAGCAGTTAAGTGTCAAAGCATGAGAGAGCGTGTTGCAGGGAGGAGAGGGAGTGGGGGAGAGAGAACCTCCGGCGCTCCAATCCAACAGTAAGTT
This sequence comes from Eucalyptus sp. ANBG9806169, assembly GCA_014182395.1. Taxonomy (NCBI): domain Eukaryota; kingdom Viridiplantae; phylum Streptophyta; class Magnoliopsida; order Myrtales; family Myrtaceae; genus Eucalyptus; species Eucalyptus sp. ANBG9806169. The sequence goes on along the minus strand of CM024581.1, from coordinate 29,037,262 downwards.
TGCTGTCAACGTGATCACCCAAGTTGTTATCCAGTTTGCAGAGGTCGCCATGCTGCCGGCATGGCCCTGCAGCATGGCCCTTAATAGTCGCCGGAAGAATCTGGCATGCAAAAATAATAGAAAGTTTCAAGTTGGTCTCCATGAATCACGGGATGCTAGGACATATTCATTAATTTATTGAAATGACTATGGATCTGTGCTTACCTCAGACATGATTAGCCATGGAATAGAACCCATTCCCAGAGAGAAGGCGATGACAAAAGCCTGGATATGATGACGCTCAGAACATACCCTTAAACTTATATGCACAACGAATAAGTACAGACAGTGAGCATAAATGATCATACCACAAGCCCGACAACCGACAATATTCCCATTATGCTGTATAATTGAGAGTCTTCTGAAGCAGAACTCTAGAATATGGAAGAACAATGCCTCAGAAAAGCAGATAATCGGAAAAGAAGGGGTTGTACTAACAGGATTACTGACCTCTATATAGAACGCCACGGCCACAAAAAGAAGGCTCAAAGACATTGCGGATGAGGATACCTGCAAAGACAGATTTCGGTTCCCGATTTGAGCGTGTTTTAGAGAATCTTAACTTAGTGAGAATCTTGTCATACGCACTATGAGAAGCAGCCTTCGGCCTGCTTTATCTGGGAGACAAGTCGCTACCCCAGTGCCAAGAAACTACAACATGAAGGGTCCTTACACCTCAGATTAGGTCAAAAGTTTATTGCATTGTTTAACTGCTGCCACTGAGAGAATCGCCAATTTACCTGGACAGCGCCAAGTCCAACAGTTGCGACATTACTTGAAGAAATCCCTGTTGAAAATCAATGCACATTAATGGAAGCCTAATCAACCGAGAGAAGCTTTATTAGGTCGCATCCATCAGACAGATGCTATTCAGAACAATATTAGCAAGGATCAATATGCCTTTGCTCATCCTGACTAAAGCAGAATCAAAAAGAGAATTCTTGTTTTTTTGCAGGCTTGTAGAATCTGCTAGTAGTATCCTCTAGGGGATGGAATGTGCTAATTGATTGGACTATTGATAATTTATATCAATGACTTCTTTCAACAACTCTTGCATGGATCAAGTTTAGGGCTTTTCTCCAACTTCAATTGATAGTCCTCTATTCAAATCTATTTAAATAGCAAAAGAAACATTCGATTACTAATCTGTTTTATTAAACGTAACATAATGTGATATCTGCATCCTTAATTAGAAAAAAAGTACAGACAAATGCAATCTTTCTGGGAGAAGAGCATAATGGATAGCTTTCAGCCTAGTCCTTGACAGTAACATTGAAAAAGAGAGATTTAAAGTTGCAGGTCCTAATAAATTCACTTCTTCGCTCTAGTTAAATTGACATAAGAGCTGCAATGCAACACAATCAGTCGCCACCTGCACTTTCAAATATTGTGGTGGAATAGAAGAAGACACCATTGATGCCACTGAGTTGCCGGAGCATAAGTAGTCCAATACCTACCTGCAGCACATATATTTGACACAAGAAGGGACAAGATGTCAAGGTATGAGATCATAAAGCTCAAGACAGATTCAAGTGAAACATTTACCATCAAAGGAAACCAATATCTTTTCTTCTTGAGCTCTGAAAACCTGATTGTTGTTGTTTTGTCTGTTGATGCAACCCAGCTCTGCGTAAAGTATATAATTCATTACAATCGATACTACTTTATAAAGAGAGAAGTTCAAACATAAGCACATCCATTATCTTATATCGAGTTCTTTTGCGGCAGAAAATGCCCAAAGAACTGCACCGACGACAATTTTTTAACATTACAACCTTCAAGTTGGAAAAGCTTTTCGATACCTTGATTTCATCAACTTCAAGGGAAATATCAGTATCAGATCCCCGTAGGACCTGCAAAGAGGCTTCAAATTCCTGCGTCAAACCCATTTGGGCCTGTGGCATTTTCCATTCCAACGAATATAAAGCAGAAGAAAAACATAAGAAAACAGTGGATGGAGAAATGAGAGCAGGAAGTTAATAAACGGGTGGGTTCAAACAAAGAATCAAGTACGGAAAAGACCAAATAAGATTTCATACCAACCATCGAGGAGACTCTGGGATGAAAAATAAGCCAGGAATCAATATTAGACATGGCAGAGACCCTGAAAATAAAAGTAAAAATCAATATCAAGGAATAGAGCAAGAAATAAGTGAGTTAAGTGTCACCAAATAGCCCCAGAAAACTGATGAGTGTACTTGGCCAATGACCTTATAAAATAAACACCATCGTTTGTAGAACAAATGAACTGTTGTTCGTTGTATATTGTAAAGTTATGTTCAAAATTAATAAGTAAAATTTATGTGGGCAGTAGAGATGTCCAAAAGCATCGTATATTTTTAGCCAAAAAAGAAACAACAGAGGGCTTTTTTTGTGTTGGAAGTATTGTGTCCAAAGTTAAGTACATCCAGCATCATATACTTCTCTTACGAAAGATGATTTTCTCTTCGTGGACTTACCCAAGATCGCAAGGATCCTCCAGTTGACAAATAGTCCGAAAAGGTAAGCCAACAATGTTCCGAATGTGATTGACAGCTACTAAAAGAAAGGGAAATCAAGCGTTTTCCACGATTTGTTGAAACAACTTCAAAACTATTAAACGAAAGGGTATCAATCAAGCAGAAGATGAAGAGCAGTAGGCGTGTTGACCTGATTCACAGATCCCAGGGTTCCTCTCATGTTCTCGGGCGATACCTCAGCAATGTAAATTGGCACCTATAGATACCAAGGGCCAGAATTGAGATTTGTCACACTGCTGCCAAAGTGCACGAGTGCAAAGGGCTTAACAAGAAAAGAGCTTTCCAAATATTACCACATAAGAAATTACACCCACTCCATATCCCCCCAACAACCTTCCTATGTATAAGAATGAGGAATCCTACAGAAGCAGCCAAGAAGTACGTAAGGATGTAGTTGATTGAATTTCAGGAATTATCTGACCATAGTGATCACTCACCTTGGCAAACGATATTGCCAACCACCCTAAGACATTAGGGACTGCAGCGATCATCAGAGACTGCAGTTGAACATTGTAAGAAACTAACAGTGTCCACACAAAAATTATAGAATTCTCAGCAGAAGCAATCCTAAGAACATTGTTGTGGACATTTAGAAGAAACAGATCAGCCCAACAACGCAGGAAATCAGTGACAAAGTTCCATCATTGTAATATCTGGTTAGATTGTACAGTTATTCGTTCATCTTATGCAGAAATTTGTTTTATGCAGCGAATCACATCAACAGCTTGACTTATAATAAGCAATAGAAACCCAGTGGGAGGTTTAGAGCCTCATGCTAAAAAGCCAGAAGCCACGAAAGGTACTCGAATGATTCTGAAAGCTCCATCAAATAAAAAATGTAAGTCACTCAAAACCAAGGATGCTGGCTGTTCAGTTGCTGAAATATTCCAAAATTCTGCCGCATCATCCAAAGAATGATTTCACCAGAAGAGCAAAAAGCCAAAAGAACTAAAAGCTACCCTGAAATTGCTTAAGATTCGTCTAAGGCAAATGATACAAGAAACTCCTATGAAAATGGCAGCTGATCAGAATGAGTGGCATACCCCTTTCCGGCCGATGTGCTCTGCCATCTGGCCGCTCATGACTGCCCCAATCATACCTCCCACATTCACCAAGGAGGAAAATATTGAATACTGTATCCACCATTGTACAGCGATCAAGAAGGCATTGCGTCAGTTGACAGAAAAAAAAAGAGATCCAAAACCAGAACTGAAAGATTAGATTCTAGATCCTGAAGCAAGTCGAACCTGCGAGACCGAAAGGTCTAGGTCGCTCATTATGTCCTCCTCTGTAGGAGACGAATATCCAGACTGAAATCCGAAACAGCCAAGAATTACACAACCACAGAATCCGCCAATACATAGATAGATAGATGGGTTGATGGATAGGTAGAATTAAAACACATTATGCCAATTCGGGCTTACGGAGAATCCGAACTGAGCAGAGCCTAAGGCGACTGTCAACACACAGAGCAGGACGGAAACAGAGCCGCTATGGAGGTTCTTTGCCGATCCGGAGAGCGTGGACTGCTCCAACACCTCCCCCTGCATTGCGTACCACACCCCCGTGCGGAGGAGCGGCTTCCTCAGGTCCCTCCCGACCTCTGCGTCTTCATGGGCGTCCATACCGAAGCTCGAGGCCGACAGCTCCTTCAGCAGATTCTGCTGCTGCTGCTGCTGCTGCTTGTTCTTCTTCTTCTTCCTCCTCCTTAGCTCGAGTGAGGGAGGGAGCACGATGCGAAGTGGGTTTTGGATCTTGAAGGAGGAGATTGTGGAATTACTATGGATGGTGATCGAGAAGATGTGAGGAGATGAGGAGTTGTTCCTCTGACTGTAGGTGTGGAAGCAGGGGGAGATGGGTGGAACGAAGGTGGCAGTGCTGACCCTCGGATGGCGCGAATCTTGAAATTAAAAGATATCGGCGATACGAAGGCATGCCTCGGGACGTGTCTTTTTCCGTTTTTGTATGTATAAAAAAAATTATGGCAGGATTCTCGAGAATAAAATAATTTGAAAATTGAGTTTTTTGAAAAATAGTTGCTTGTGTCGTCTACAAAAATGAATGGATGAAATTTTTTTGACTGATTATGAAAATATTTTTTATTGATTAATTATTTCAAGCGATGCAAATGATCGTTTTCAAGAAATAATCACTTATGTCATTTACAAAAATATATGAGCAAAAAATATTACCATCATTCACAAAAATGTTAGGGAATAAATTAATGTTGATAATGAAATATTTTTTATTGGCTAATTATTTCAAGCGATCATTTTTAGGAATATGTTTTCAAAATCATTCGTTTTTTCGCGAAAAAAATAGAGCCCAAAATGAATCTTCAAATAAGCATTGTTCAATTTTCTTAATGATATATTGCAAATTTTTACTTTGTTTTCCTAATTTACAATGCTCCAGCGCTTTAAAGATTAATGAAAATTTTATATACGAATCTACAAGTCAGTATAGATTTAGATACTAAACATTTTATTCATTAAATAATAGAGAAGTTGCATGACTCTTTGGAATTAATAAGAAGTCTTACCAAATGGATTTGAGTAGGGGTGAATTTGAGTCAACTATGAGCGAGTAACTCGAACCGCACTTGATTTCAAGAGAAGAAAAAAAAACGAATTTCAAGAAAACTACTTATTTCAAATAGTAATTAAAGTAATCCAAAGAAGGGAAAATATGGTGGTTTCGTGTAAGGAAAATACGGGATTGGTCCTGTTCAATGAGCGCCATTAGATTAAGAAAGAATAAACTTTGATTGTAACTTACTGACTAGAAGATAGTACATCTTTAAGTTTCACTTAGGATTAAAGTGAAAATTGAGGATTTTTTTAGACAAAAAAAAGTTCGGGGCATAATTAAGATTGATGCTGAGGCCTTTAAGGGAATCAGTGAGAGTCTAGAATTAATGCAAGTGGACTTTAGTTTTTCATTTTTTTTTTAACTACTCCCTTATTTTTTCTTATTCCTTTAAAAAAGATTCGTATATTATAATATGATGCACCTAATCTCAACCTTTTTTTGTTTTTGTTTTTCATCACTTTGTTTTTATAGTCTCCTTTTCTTATTAAGTTAATTTAAACTTTAACACATAAGTAAGTTCTAATATATTAAAGAATGACTCCACATAAATCCAATCAATTACTATTTGATCTATACAAATTTAGTTATCATTCATTTTTATTATCACCTAGAATTTAAAATCGTAAATGGAAGTAAAATAAAACTAGGAGCGCTTGTCATGACTATTTTTAGGCTAGTAGAACAGGATCCCTCTTTAGAGAATTAACATACTAACCCAATTTGCATCATTGCTTTGTTATTTTAACTTATCACTTACTATCTTTGATCATCTTTATATTTTTTTAAGCTATGTTAACTAACTCCTTTTCTTTCATCAAATATTTGCATAATCTAGAAAAGTACCAAAAAAGTCTCAAACCTTACATTAGTACCAATTCAGCTCTAAATATTTTAATTGGACTAATTTAGTCATAAACATTTTCACAATGGTACTAATTTAATTGATCCGGCCAATTTAAATAGAAAATTGCTGACATGGCATGACCGTCACTGAGGTGGACATTTTTTTAATGATATTTTAATAATTTTGTTGCGAATTTTTTTTACTATTTTGAAATTTTTTCCCCTTTCTTTTTCTTTGGACTATGGCTGATACTGACCATGGCCAGGGATCAGCCACAGGCACAAGGCGTTGCGGCCCTCCTCATTAGATCTAGCAAGGGCATGACCCCGGCCTAGGTGAGGGCTCGACCCTTGCAACAAGGGTCGCCCCCTATGACCTTTGGCGAGGGTCGAGCCCTAGCTAGATTCAGCGGAGTCGCCTTCACCCAAGCCATGAGGGTCGTGCCCTCGTTAGATTTGGTGAGGGCGACCATTGGTTGTGGTTGATTGGGGCCATGACACCGTTGTTGGCTCTCGCCTTTGGCAGGTTATCGCCGACCATAGTCTAAAGGGGAAAAAAGGAAAGAAAAAAAAAGGGAAAAATTTTAAAAAGTAAAAAATCGAAAAATTATTAAAAAAATATCTTAAAATATTTATGTTAACATCAGCTGTGCCACGTAGAGCGGTCGACATATACGTTAACAATTTTCAATATAAATTGGTCGGATGGACTGAATTGGTATAAACGTAAAAAGTTTTAGCACTAAATTGGTACAATTGAAATATTTAAGATTGAATTGGTACAAATGCGATTGGTTTATGAATTTTTTAGTACTTTTCCCTTCCATAATCATAAGGTCACATAACTCAAAGTTCTGTTACAAAATTTGACCCTAATAATTTATAAGTGTCAAAATCTCTATTTAAGTTCCAAAATAAAACAGGTTAACCCTATTTAAAAGAGAAACAATCTGAAATAATGATGATGATTGCATGCTAATATGTCTTATACATGATTGTGAGTTCACCATATGCAAAGGAGACACATAACCTTATCAAAACTTAAACTAATTGAGTCATCGAAACATTTAGCATAACATGAGATATCATTTTAAAAATTATCACATTGTTTTTAGTGTGACAAAACATGGATGACCTTGAAAGTTATCATTTTAATAAGTCTTCCTACTCTAAAATTATAAGAATATTTACATATAAAGGTAATTTTGGAGTTATTTTTCATTGGTTGATAGAAGAATCTTCAGATATCTAGAATATATACATAAAACAGTCTAAACTTTAGTAAAAAATATATTTAGCCAAATTGAGATTTGTAGAGAGTGCTCCAAATGTTGAAAAATTGAAAACCATCAAGCAAACTACAACACCAAATTTCCACTGTAATTAAAAGATTAAATACGTTGTGATTATTAAGTCTTTTCGGTCTCGTTGCCATGAACGTGTGTATATTCTAATAAACATGACTTCGGCGGGTTAATATTCTAATGAACACGACTTTCATGCGATGCAGGTTATTATTTTCAGCTTTGAAGTATTTGGAAAGGTTTTTTCGTTATCTGCCTTTTGGAATTTGCACCCTAAGGACACGCTGGAACTTTCCATCGATTCAATCCATAGTTTTTTGCGAGACAGATCCACAGAATAGATTAAAAAAAAAATTAAGAAAAAGAGGAGGAATAAAGGAGTCTATGCCCGGTAGTTGGAGTACTTTAATTTGTGCTTTGACTTTTTTCCGAAAGAAGGATCGGGAGACATCACAGTACGAATGATAAGTGTTGGAAGATATGCGGCGTAGCTCGTGATATTTGATAGAGGATTTGATCCGATTACGATTTTGTACAAATCGATTAAAGATTAGATCTAGATTAAATTGATTCATAGAATCTCTAACTTCCATTCATTACATACATCTTGTATTATAACTACTAGAAGCTGTACATCAGATTATTCACTGAAGACAATATACACAAAAATTCTCAAAGGTCTACGTCTTCAGTCTCGATATTTTGTCTTCCTTTATCCTCTTTTATCCTTTTTGATTTCTTTCAATAAGGAATGCCGGATGCATAAATAACATGACTCCTAGCTGTCGGAAAATTAGTTTTGAATTACAGTTAGCTAATGTATGAAGATCGACACTTTTATGTACAAATGCAATTGATTTATGATTTTTTTAGTACTTTTTCCTTCCATAATCATAAGGTCACATAACTCAAAGTGCTGTTACAAAATGTACAAATATAATTTATTTATGACTTTTTTGTACTTTTTTCTTCCACAATCATAAGGTCACATAACTCAAAGTGCTGTTACAAAATTCGACCCTAATAATTTATAAGTGTCAAAATCTCTATTTAAGTTCCAAAATAAAACAGGTCGACCTAGTTAAAAGAGAAACAATTTGAAATAATGATGATGATTGCATGCTAATTTGTCTCATACATGATTGTGAATTCACTATATATATGGAAAGGAGACACATAACCTTATCAAAACCTTCTTCTTTTTAACTAATTGAGTCATCGAAACATTAGCAGAAGATGAGATATCATTATAAAAACTATCACGTTGTTTCTAGTGTGACAAAACATGGATGACCTTGAAAGTTATCATTTTAATAAGTCTTCTGACTCTAAAATTATACGAATATATGCATATAAAGGTACTTTTGGAGTTATTTTTCATTGGTTGATAGAAGAATCTTTAGATATCTAGAATATGCACGTAAAACCGTCTAAACTTTAAGGTCCATTCGTTTCGCAAAAGATGAGCTATTTCCAGAAAATATTTTCCCATAAGTCATTTCCAAGAAAATGAAAATATTTTCTGGTATTCGACTAAAACCTGAAAATGTTTTGAAAAATATTTTCCGGTGTTCAATAAGGAAAATATTTTCCGCTCCCCAGTTGGCGAGCGCGAGTATCAAGCTCGAGACTCGCCAGATCGACAAGCGCGAGTTTGAGATCGACGAGCTTGAGGTTCACTTGGTCTGACGACTAGCCAAGAAAAAAGAAAATGAGAAACAAAACAAAACAAAACAAAACAAAAAGGAAAGAAAAATGAAATTAAAAATAATTCGAATGAAAAAAGAAAAAAAGAAAAATAAATGGGAGGAGGAAGTCAAGATTTGTAGAAGTGTGAGATAAGAGAGATCAAGTGAGAAAAATGTTTTCCACTTTTCAAAAGTGGAAAACATTTTCCCCTACTTTAGAAGGCTTTTTTTCCTTTGATGGAAAATATTTTCTTTAAAGAATTCATTTTCCGTGAAACGAACGACGGAAAATCCGTTTCTCGGAAATTATTTTCCGCGAAACGAACGGACCCTTAGTAAAAAATATATTGAGCCAAATTGAGATTTGTAGAGAGTGCTCCAAATGTTGAAAAATTGAAAACCATCAAGCAACCTACAATACCATTTTCCACTGTAATAAAAAGATTAAATACGCTGTGATTATTAAGTCTTTTCGGTCCCGCTGCCACGAACGTGTGAATATTCTAATAAACATGACTTCGGCGGGTTAATATTCTAATGATCACGACTTTCATGCGACGCAGGTTTTTTCGTTATTTGCCTTTTGGAATTTGCACCCTAAGGACACGCTGGAACTTTCCATCGATTCAATCCATAGTTTTTTGCGAGACGGATCCACATAATAGATAATTTTATTTAAGAAAAAGAAGAGGAATAAAGTAGTATATGCTCGGTAGTTCGAGTACTTTAATTTGTGCTTTGACTTTTTTTGGAAAGAAGGATCGGGAGACATCATAGCACTAATGATAAGGAATGCCAGATGCAGAAATCACGTGACTACTAGCTGTCGGAAAATTAGTTTTTAATTGCAGTTCGCAAATGACAAAAAATATTAGGGTTAATATCCTAAAAAACCCCAAACTGATACACTTGTGACAAATGTACCCCAAACTATTTTTTTGACCATGAAAAATCCCAAACTGGTACACATGTGACAAATTTACCCCGACTAAGAATAAAAAACCCTAAACTTATACATTTATGACAAGTTTACCCCAAACTAATTTATTCGACTGCAAAAAACTCCAAACTAGTAAATTTGCGACAAATATACTGTCCGCTAAATTGGATTAATACAAAAAAAAAATCACAAAAATTTTAAACTGTAACAAACGGAGCGTAAAATCCCAAATTTGTATATTAATCAACTATCACGTGTCATTGAACTTAATAATTTGATAATAAAATTTAATAAAAACTAATAGAGGGTAAATTTGTCACAGGTGTACCAGTTTGAGATAAATTTGTCAAATGTATACTAGTTTGGGGTTTTTGATGGTCAAAAAAATAGTTTGGGATAAATTTGTCACAGGTGTATTAGTTTGAGGTTTTATAATCCTAATTAGAAAAACACCAATGCTTAAATTTAGGAAAATAATTTTAAAATAAAATCAAAAATCAATTTTCAAAATATGACAAAATATTACCCTTGAACCTAAAATTCTGCACGTGGACACAAGAATTCTAATGGTTGTTCCTACTTCATTTGTAGCGATCTTGAGTCTAGAAGCTAGGGCCAAGTTCATCGAGTCCAATTCGGAGTCCAAAGAGGGCAAGCTCAGAACCCCGATGCCTAGGGTCGAGTCAACAAAGCTTTGGCTTAGGACACTAGCGTGAGTGCTCGAGACCTTGGTGCCACTAGCTAGGTCCCCAACACTTGAGCCCAAGTTCATAGAGGCCAGGCTTAAGACCCCGAACTGTTGCTTGGCTCCTTGTTGCCCTGAATCGATTTTATAGAGGGTAGGCTTGAGACATCGGTGCCTATGCCTTGGGTTCTCAACGCGTGTGTGTTGGTCTATGGAGGCCGAGCCCAAGTCTATAAAAGCCAAGCTTGAGACCCCAAAAGCCATGCCTAGGTCTCTGCCATCCTCGCTCGAGTCTGAGTTATAATAGTCCATTGAGGCTGAGGCCAAGATACTAGTCCCCTTACCAATGCCCGAATCTCCCACACCTAAGCGAGGCTCGGACCTTAGTGTCCCTACTAGGTTCCTAAGTGCTCGTGCCTGAGTCCATTGAGACTGAGCCCCTAAGACCTCGATGCCTGTGCTTGGGTCCCCGACACCTGAACTTGAGACCATAGTGCCCATGCTTGGATACCCTATGCTCGAGCTTGCATTTGTTGAGGGTAGGCTCAGGATCAAGTCCTCAATGCTTGAGCTTGGGTTCATCGACGCTAGGTTCAAGACCCCAATGCCAGTGTTAGGGTATTCGACATGCGAGCCTAGGTCCATCAAGGCGAGACTTGGGACCTTAATGCCCATGCTTGGGACCTAGCTATCATGCGCAAGTCATTAGTGCCCAAATAGCGAATGTCTATTTAGAAAAATTAAATTAGATTTTTTATTCTAAATGTCAAAAAATACTTTTTAGTTATTTTTATTTTATAGCCAAATACCGAAAATTATTTTTATTTTCTTGGGAAATGACTTTCTAGATAACATTTTTCATAAAATGTACCATTTTTCAGAAATGTACAATTTTTTCGTGAAACAAACAGAGCCTAAAGGAATGAATTCAATTAAGACAGAACTCTTACTCAATGTTATTTTTTTCCCTCAAGTTTTCAGTCGAGATTGCGTAAAATGAATAATTTCAAGCCAGCTAATGCATGATGAGTTCGTGAGAATGGTGAACGCGTTTGATGGAACGGAAGTCGTTGGTATGTTTGAGGAAAAATAACTTTGAAAAGACGAGTGCCCAACCAGTGCATAAAGGAGCATTTCACCAGTCAAGGACAAAGAACTTTAAAGTTTGCCCCCGACGAATCAGAGAAAGAAACTGCTAACTTTAGTGGAATTCTCTTATTTTGTCAAATCAAAATCTGCATGCTTACAATGGAAAATGCACGTCCAGTATATTGACGGACTAAGACAATGGAAACGTTAAATTGGAAGACTATTCAAACTTAGAAATCTCTAGATATTGTTCTTGGAGGCTTCCTCGTCATTAGATTCATTCGATCATGTTACTACCGAAATCTCCCTATTTTTACAAAAAGATCAAATGTGCTTGGTTGATTGATGAGGTTTGAGGTGGGCTTGTGAGTTGGCTATTATCGATGGAATTTGATGCTTCCGCGTCCTCTACCATGTTATAAAACAGCAAAAATCAATGTGAGAACGAGGCGCAAGAATCATCTAAAACGACGACTGAATCTCTTCCAGAGTTCTCCCCTTTGTTTCTGGGACAAAGAGTATCACAAAGACAGCACTACAAGCAGCCACAACTGCATAGATCGTGAAGGTACCTGTCCAAAATTCCAAAGGCCATGTCAGTCAGCAGTTAAGTGTCAAAGCATGAGAGAGCGTGTTGCAGGGAGGAGAGGGAGTGAGGGAGAGAGAACCTCCGGCGCTCCAATCCAACAGTAAGTTTGCTGTCAACGTGATCACCCAAGTTGTTATCCAGTTTGCCAAGATCGCCGTGCTGCCGGCATGGCCCTTAATATTCGCCGGAAGAATCTGGCATGCAAAAAGAATAGAAAGTTTCAAGTTGGTCTCCATGAATCACGGGATGCTAGGACATATTCATTAATTTATTGAAATGACTATGGATCTGTGCTTACCTCAGACATGATAAGCCATGGAATAGAACCCATTCCCAGAGAGAAGGCGATGACAAAAGCCTGGATATGATGACGCTCAGAACATACCCTTAAACTTATATGCACAACGAATAAGTACAGACAGTGAGCATAAATGATCATACCACAAGCCCGACAACCGACAATATCCCCATTATGCTGTATAATTGAGAGTCTTCTGAAGCAGAACTCTAGAATATGGAAGAACAATGCCTCAGAAAAGCAGATAATCGGAAAAGAAGGGGTTATACTAAGAGGATTACTGACCTCTATATAGAACGCCACGGCCACAAAAAGAAGGCTCAAAGTCATTGCGGATGAGGATACCTGCAAAGACAGATTTCGGTTCCCGATTTGAGTGTGTTTTAGAGAATCTTAACTTAGCGAGAATCTTGTCATACGCACTATGAGAAGCAGCCTTCGGCCTGCTTTATCTGGGAGACAAGTCGCTACCCCAGTGCAAAGAACCTACAGCATGAAGGGTCCTTACACCTCAGATTAGGTCAGAAGTTTATTGCACTGTTTAACTGCTGCCACCGAGAGAATCGCCACTTTACCTGGATAGCACCGAGTCCAACAGTTGCGACATTACTTGAAGAAATCCCTGTTGAAAATCAATGCACATTAATGGAAGCCTAATCAACCAAGAGAAGCTTTATTGGGTCGCATCCATCAGACAGATGCTATTCAGAACAACAGCAAGGATCAATATGCCTTTGGTCATCCTGACTAAAGCAGAATCAAAAACAGAAGTTTCTTGTTTTTTTGCAGGCTTGTAGAATCTGCTAGTAGTATCCTCTAGGGAATGGAATGTGCTAATTTATTGGACTATTGATAATTTAAATCAATCAATTCTTTCAACAACTCTTGCATAGATCAAGTTCAGGGCTTTTCTCCAACTTCAATTGATAGTCCTCTATTCAAATCTATTTAAATAGCAAAAGAAAACATTCGATTACTAATCTGTTTTATTAAACCTAACATAATGTGATATCTGCATCCTCAATTAGAAAAAAAGTATAGACAAATGCAATCTTTCTGGGAGAAGAGCATAATGAAAAGCTTTCAGCCTAGTCCTTGACAGTAACATTGAAAAAGAGAGAGATTTAAAGTTGCAGGTCCTAATAAATTCACTTCTTCACTCTAGTTAAATTGACATAAGAGCTGCAATGCAACACAATCAGTCGCCACCTGCACTTTCAAATATTGTGGTGGAATAGAAGAAGACACCATTGATGCCACTGAGTTGCCGGAGCATAAGTAGTCCAATACCTACCTGCAGCACATATATTTGACACAAGAAGGATCAAGATGTCAAGGTATGAGATCATAAAGCTCAAGACAGATTCAAGTGAAACATTTACCATCAAAGGAAACCAATATCTTTTCTTCTTGAGCTCTGCAAACCTGATTGTTGTTGTTTTGTCTGTTGATGCAACCCAGCTCTGTGTAAAGTATATAATTCATTACAATCGATACTACTTTACAAAGAGAGAAGTTCAAACATAAGCACATCCATTATCTTATATCGAGTTCTTTTGCGGCAGAAAAGGCCCAAAGAACTGCACCGATGACAATTTTTTAACATTACAACCTTCAAGTTGGAAAAGCTTTTCATACCTTGATTTCATCAACTTCAAGGGAAATATCAGTATCAGATCCCCGTAGGACCTGCAAAGAGGCTTCAAATTCCTGCGTCAAACCCATTTGGGCCTGTGGCATTTTCCATTCCAATGAATATAAAGCAGAAGAAAAACAGAAGAAAACAGTGGATGGAGAAATGAGAGAAGGAAGTTAATAAACGGGTGGGTTCAAACAAAGAATTAAGTACGGAAAAGACCAAATAAGATTTCATACCAACCATCGAGGAGACTCCGGGATGAAAAATAAGCCAGGAATCAATATTAGACATGGCAGAGACCCTGAAAATAATATTAAAATCAATATCAAGGAATATAGCAAGAAATAAGTGAGTTAAGTGTCACCAAATAGCCCCAGAAAACTGATGAGTGTACTTGGCCAATGACCTTATAAAAGAAACACCATCATTTGTAGAACAAATGAACTGTTGTTCGTTGTATATTGTAGAGAGTTATGTTCAAAATTAATAATTAAAATTTATGTGGGCAGTAGAGATGTCCAAAAGCATCGTATATTTTTAGCCAAAACAAAAGAAACAACAGAGGGCTTTTTGTGTTGGAAGTATTGTGTCCAAAGTTAAGTACATCCAGCATCATATACTTCTCTTACGAAAGATGATTTTCTCTTCGTGGACTTACCCAAGATAGCAAGGATCCTCCAGTTGACAAATAGTCCGAAAAGGTAAGCCAACAATGTTCCGAATGTGATTGACAGCTACTAAAAGAAAGGGAAATCAAGCGTTTTCCACGATTTGTTGAAACAACTTTAAAACTATTAAATGAAAGGGTATCAATCAAGCAGAAGATGAAGAGCAGTAGGCGTGTCGACCTGATTCACAGATCCCAGTGTTCCTCTCATGTTCTCGGGCGATATCTCAGCTATGTAAACCGGCACCTATAGATACCAAGGGCTAGAATTGAGATTTGTCACACTGCTGCCAAAGTGCACGAGTGCAAAGGGCTTAACAAGAAAAGAGCTTTCCAAAGATTACCACATAAGAAATTACACCCACTCCATATCCCCCCAGCAACCTTCCTATGTATAAGAATGAGGAATCCTACAGAAGCAGCCAAGAAGTACATAAGGATGTAGTTGATTGAATTTCAGGAATTATCTGACCATAGTGATCACTCACCTTGGCAAACGATATTGCCAACCACCCTAAGACATTAGGGACTGCAGCGATCATCAGAGACTGCAGTTGAACATTGTAAGAAACTAACATTGTCCACACAAAAACTATAGAATTCTCACCCGAAGTAATCCTAACAACATTGTTGTGGACATTTAGGAGAAACAGATCAGCCCAACAACGCAGGAAATCAGTAACAAAGTTCCATCATTGTAATATCTGGTTAGATTGTACAGTTATTCATTCATCTTATGCGGAAATTTGTTTTATGAAGTGAATCACATCAACAGCTTGACCCATAATAAGCAATAGAAACCCAGTGGGAGGTTTAGAGCCTCATGCTGAAAAGCCAGAAGCCACGAAAGGTACTCGAATGATTCTGAAAGCTCCATCAAATAAAAAATGTAGGTTACTCAAAACCGGGGATGCTGGCTGTTCAGTTGCTGAAATATTCCAAAATTCTGCCGCATCATCCAAAGAATGATTTCACCAGAAGAGCAAAAAGCCAAAAGAACTAAAAGCTACCCTGAAATTGCTTAAGATTCGTCTAAGACAAATGATACAAGAAACTCCTATGAAAATGGCAGCTGATCAGAATGAGTGGCATACCCCTTTCCGGCCGATGTGCTCTGCCATCTGGCCGCTCATGACTGCCCCGATCATACCTCCCACATTCACCAAGGAGGCAAATATTGAATACTGTATCCACCATCGTACAGCGATCAAGAAGGCATTGCGTCAATTAACAGAAGAAAAAGAGATCCAAAACCAGAACGGAAAGATTAGACTCTAGATCCTGAAGCAAGTCGAACCTGCGAGACCGAAAGGTCCAGATCGCTCATTATGTCCTCCTCTGTAGGAGACGAATATCCACACTGAAATCCGAAACAGCACAAGAATTACACAACCACAGAATCCGCCGATAAATAGATAGATAGGTGGGTTGATGGATAGGTAGAATCAAAACACATTATGCCAATTCGGGCTTACGGAGAATCCGAACTGAGCAGAGCCTAAGGCGACTATCAACACACAGAGCAGGACGGAAACAGAGCCACTGCGGAGGTTCTTTGCCGATCTGGAGAGGGTGGACTGCTTCGACACCTCCCCCTGCATTGCGTACCACACCCCCGTGCGGAGAAGCGGCTTCCTCAGTTCCCTCCCTATCTCTGCGTCTTCATGGGCGCCCATGTCGAAGCTCGAGGCCGACAGCTCCTTCAGCAGATGATGCTGCTGCTGCTGCTTCTTCTTCTTCTTCTTCTTCTTCTTCCTCCTCCTTAGCTCGAGTGGGGGAGGGAGCGCGATGCGAAGTGGGTTTTGGATCTTGAAGGAGGAGATTGTGGAATTACTATGGATGGTGATCGAGAAGATGTGAGGATATGATGAGTGGTTCCTCTGACTGTAAATGTGGAAGCAGGGGGAGATGGGTGGAAATAAGGTGGCAGTGTTGACCCTCGGATGGCACGTATCTTGAAATTAAAAGATTGCGGGGATACGAAGGCATGTGTCGGGACGTGTCTTTTTCCGTTTTTGCATGTATAAAAAAAATATGGTAGGATTCTCGAGAGTAAATAATTTGAAAATTGAGTTTTTTGAAAAATAGTTGCTTGTGTCGTCTACAAAAATGAACGGATGAAATTTTTTTGACCGATTATGAAAATGTCTAAACATAAATTATTGTTGATGATGAAAATACTTTTCATTGATTAGTTATTTTAAGCTATGCAAATGATTGTTTTTAAGAAAAAATCACTTATATCATTTACAAAAATGAACGAATAAAAAATATTATCATAATTCACGAAAATGTTAAGGTATAATTTATTGTTGATAATGAAAATATCTTTTATTGACTAATTATTTCAAGCGATCATTTTTAGGAAAATATTTTCAAAATCATTCATTTTTCCCAAAAAAAATATAGAGGCCAAAATGATTCTTCAAATAAGCATGTTTTAATTTTCTTAATGATTTATTGCAAATTTTTACTTTGTTTTCCAAATTTACAATGGTCCAACGCTTTAAAAGATTAATGAAAATTTTATATACGAATCTACAAGTCAGTATAGATTTAGATACTAAACATTTTATTCATTAAATAATAGAGAAGTTGCCTGACTCTTTGGAATTAATAAGAAGTCTTACCAAATGGATTTGAGTTGGGGTGAATTTGAGTCAACTATGAGCGAGTAACTCGAACCGCACTTGATTTCAAGAAATTAGAAAAATGAATTTCAAGAAAACTACTTATTTCAAATAGTAATTATAGTAATCCAAAGAAGGAAAAATATGGTGGTTTCGTGTAAGGAAAATACGGGATTGGTCCTGTTCAATGAGCGCCATTAGATTAAGAAAGAATAAACTTTGATTGTAACTTACTGACTAGAAGATGGTACATCTTTAAGTTTCACTTAGGATTAAAGTGAAAATTGAGGATTTTTTTAGACAAAAAAAAGTTCTGGGCATAATTAAGATTGATGCTGAGGGCTTTAAGGGAATCAGTGAGAGTGTAGAATTAATGCAAGTGGACATATCACTTTGTTTTTATAGTCTCCTTTTCTTATTAATTTAATTTAAACTTTAACACATAAGTAAGTTATAATATATTAAAGAATGACTCCACATAAATCCAATCAATTATTATTTGATGTATACAAATTTAGTTATCATTCTTTTTTATTATCACTTAGAATTTAATTTTCTTTGAAATCGTAAATGGAAGTAAATTAAATAATAGGAGCGCTTGTCATGACTATTTTTAGGCTAGTAGAACAAGATCCCCATTAGAGAATTAACATGCTAACCCAATTTGCACCATTGCTTTGTTATTTTAACTTATCACTTACTATCTTTGATCATCTTTATATTTTTTAAGCTATGTTAACTGACTCATTTTCTTTCATCAAATATTTGCATGATCTAGAAAAATACCAAAAAAGTTTTAAAGGTACAAATTCAGTTCTAAATCTTTCAATTAGACCAATTTAGTTATAAACATTTTCACAATAGTGCTAATTTAATCTATCCGGCCAATTTAAGTAGGAAATTGCTAACATGGCATGATCATTACTGAGGTGGACATTTTTTATAGTATTTTAATAATTTTGTTCAAAAAATTTTTTACTATTTTAAATTTGTTTTCCCTTTTTTTTTTCTTTTTCTTTGGAATGTGGCTGATATCGACCATGGCCAGCAATCGGCCACAGGCACAAGCATTGCGGCCCTCCTCAACGAATCTAGCAAGGGCATGACCTCAGCCTAGGTGAGGGCTCGACCCTTGCAGCAAGGGTCGCCCTTGTGGCCTCTAGCGAGGGTTGAGCCCTAGCTAGATTCAGCGAGAGTCGCCCTCGCCCAAGTCGTGAGGGTCGTGCCCTTGCTAGATTTGGTGAGGGCGACCCTTGCCCATGGTCAATTGGGGCCATGACACCCTTGTCGGCTCTTGCCTATGGTAGGTGATCGCCGACCATAGTCTAAAGGAAAAAAAAAAAAAGAGTAAAAAATCGAGAAATTATTAAAAAATATTTCAAAATATCTATGTTAACACCAGCCGTGCCATGTAGAGTGGTCGACATCTACGTCAACAATTTCCAATCTAAATTGGTTTTTTTTTTTTTTTTGTCTGTCCTACGCTAATCCTACTCTAACACTCACTCTCAGACTTTTGTCCTGCCTCCTTGCAAGGCATGGGAGTCGAAACCCACTCCTGAAATGAAATCGTCCCCACCCCCAATCCCTCCTGAGAATGTGGGGATTTGAACCCTCAACCTCCCCCTTCCAAGATAGAAAGGTGGCCACTGGGGCAAACCTTCAGTGGTTAATTTAAATTAGTTTGATGGACTGAATTGATACAAATGTAAAAAGTTTTAACCCTAAATTGGTCCAATTAAAATGTTTAAGATTGAATTTGTATCAATACAATTGGTTTATGACATTTTTAGTACTTTTCCCTTCCATAATCATAAGGTCACATAACTCCGAGTGCCGTTACAAAATTCGACCCTAATAGTTTATAAGTGTTAAAATCTCTATTTAAGTTCTAAAATAAAATAGGTCGACCCTATTTAAAAGAGTAACAATTTGAAATAATGATGATGATTGCATGCTAATATGTCTTATACATGATTGTGAATTCACTATATGCAAAGGAGACACGTGACCTTATCAAAACTATTTTTTTTTTAACTAATTGAGTCATCGAAACATTTAACAGAATATGAGATATCATTATGAAAACTATCACATTGTTTTTAGTGTGACAAAACATGGATGACCTCGAAAGCTATCATTTTAATAAGTCTTCCGACTATAAAATTATACGAATATTTACATATAAAGGTACTTTTGGAGTTATTTTTCATTGGTTGATAGAAGAATCTTCAGATATCTAGAATATGTACATAAAACAGTCTAAACTTTAGTAAAAAATATATTTAGCCAAATTGAGATTTGTAGAGAGTGCTCCAAATGTTGAAAAATTGAAAACCATGGAGCAACCTACAATACCAAATTTCCACTGTAATTAAAAGATTAAGTACGTTGTGATTATGAAGTCTTTTCGGTCCCGCTGCCACGAACGTGTGTATATTATGATAAACATTACTTCGGCGGGTTAATATTCTAATGAACACGACTTTCATGCGATGCAGGTTTTTCTTTTCAGCTTTGAAATTTTTGGAAAGGCCTTTTCGTTATTTGTCTTTTGAAATTTGCACCCTAAGGACACGTTTGAACTTTCCATCGATTCCGTCCCCAGTTTTGTGCGAGACAGATCCACAGAAGAGAAATTTTTTTTTCAAAAAAAGAGGAGGAATAAAGGAATCTATGCTCAGTAGTCAGAGTACTTTAATTTGTGCTTTGACCTTTTTCAGAAAGAAGGATCCGGAGACATCATAGTACGAATGATAAGGAATGCCGGATGCAGAATTAACGTGACTCTTAGCTGTCGGAAAATTAGTTTTTAATTGCAGTTCGCTAATGTGTGGTCTACCCTTTTAACACCCCCCAAAAAACTTAAAAAATAAAAATACATTGATCATTCACTGGTCAGCGATGCAACTGTAATTCCCAAAATCACGCCGGAATATGAATTACCTAACCTTCTCAAGTTTTCAGTCGAAATTGCAAGAAATGTCAAATGTCTCATCCCAAAGAAAAATCGGATTTAATTATGAAATATCAAATGTCTCATCCCTAAGAAAAATCGATTCATGACAAAATTCTTACCCAATTCAAATGATACCTTCTCAAATTTTTAGTCGAGATTGCATGAAATGAATAATTTCGCGCCAGCTAATGCTTGAGGAGTTTGTGAGAATGGGGAATGTATTTGATGGAATGAAAGCGTTTGGTATGTGTGAAGAAAAATAACTTTGGATAGAAGAGTTTCGCTATTAAAACATAGAATCGGATAAAGAGTCCAAGAAACTACTCGGAGGAATGCTCATTTATTTATTATTTTGCTCAAAGAATCGTCATATACTGTCAAATCAAAATTTGCATGTCTATAATAGAGAACGCTCCTCCTTTGTATGGACAGACTAAGACTTTTTAACAGACTAAACATTAACTTAGAAGACCACTCAAACTAAAAAAACTAACTTGAACAAGGAAACCAATCTGAATTAGGAAGCTTAATAAAATTAAAAAAAAAAAAAAAAAAAAAAAAAAAAAAAAAAAAAAAACCTATTTAAAACAGAAATAATCCTCCAGTCTTAGCCCAGCCGAAGTGGCATTTATTCTTCAATTTCTAGAAGTTCATCTCGGGGGCCTTCTCCTTATTGGATCCATCGGATCATGTCACGGCCGAAATCTCCCTTTATTTACATAAATATCAAAGGCGGTGGGCTCATTAATGAGGTTTGAGGGGGGCCTGTGAGCTGGTTATTATCAATGGAATTTGATGCTCCTGCACCTCTTACGATATTATTCAGCAGTCAAAATCAATGTGACGCCAGGAGGCAAGAATCATTCATACGACGACTGAATATCCTCCAGAGTTCTCCCCTTCGTTTCCGGGACAAAGAGGATCACAAAGACAACAGTACAAGCAGCCACGACTGCGTAGATTGTGAAGGTACCTGTCGAAAATCGCAAAGGCCGTGTCAGTCAGCAGGCAAGTGTTAAAGCGTGAGAGAGCGTGCTGCAGGAAGACAAGGAGGGAGAGGGAGGAGAACCTGCAGAACTCCAATCCAACAGCAAGTTTGCCGTAAGTGTGATCGCCCATGTTGTCGACCAGTTCGCCAACGTTGCCATGCTGCCAGCAAGGCCCTTAATGTTCGGGGGAAAAATCTGACGTGCATAGAGAAGCAAATCTTGAGTTAGTATCTACATGACCATTGAGCAACAGCCACTTGAATGCGCAACCTGGAGGAGAATTCTCTACTCTAGGATTTAGTGAAAAATAAGCAGATTGTGCTTACCTCAGACACGATAACCCACGGAACAGATCCCATTCCCACAGAGAAGGCAACCACAAAAGCCTGGATGTAATGACACTCAAAACATAGCCTTAGGAACTTATTAAGCACATGAATAAGTACAAACAGTGAGTGTAAATGATCATACCACAAGCCCAACCACCGACAATATTCCCATTATGCTGTATAGTTTAGAGTCTTCTGAAGCAGAGCTCTGTCAAATGCAAGAAGAATGCCTCAACAAGCAGCCATTGCCTCAGAAGCCAAAGGGTTGTACTAGCTTCATTACTGACCTCCATATAGAACGCTACGGCCACAAAAAGAAGGCTCAAAGTCATCGCGGACGAGGATATCTGCAGAAAAGGATTTAGATATCCAATTCAAGCATGCTTTAGAGAGTCTTAAATTTAGTGAGAATCTAGGCATACGCACTATTAGAAGCAGCTTTCGGCCTGCTTTGTCCGGAAGCCAAGTGGTAGCCCCAGTGGCAAGAACCTACAGAATGCAAGTTCCTTACACCTCAGATTAGGTCAAAAGTGTTTGGCATTGTTTAACTGCTGCAGAAGACCACTGAGAGAATCGCCAATTTACCTGGATAGCACCGACTCCAGCAGTTGCGACATCACTTGAAGAAAAACCTAGTGAAAATCAATGCACATTTTTGGAAGCCTAATCGACCAAGAGAAGCTTTATTGGGTTGCATCCATCAACAGATGCTACTCAGAACAACAGTAAGGATCAATATGCCTTTGCTCATCCTGACTAAAGAAGAATCTAAGAGAAATTTCTTGTCTTTGCAGGCTTGTAGAATCTGCCAGTAGCATCCTCTAGGGAATGAGATTGGCTAATTGATTGAACTATTGATAATTACTATCAATCAATTCTTTCAACAGAAAACATTTGATTACTCCAACTTCAATGGATTGCCATCTATTCAAGTCTATTTAAATAGTGAAAGAAAACATTTGATTACTAATCTGTTTAAATAAACCTAACATAATGTGATATCTGCATCCTCAGAAAAAAAAAAACAGACAATATGCAATCTCTGGGGAGAAGAGCATAACAAATAGTTTTCAGCTTAGTCCTTAATAGTAACATTGAAATTAGTAATCCATTAAAATTCCTAAGTTAATGTGACATCCGCATTCTCAATTAGAAAAAAGTACAGACAAATGCAATATTTCTGTGGGGAAGAGCATAATGAATAGTTTCTGGCTTAGTCCTTAACAGTAACATTCTAGAAAAAGAGAGATTTGAAGTTGCAGGTTCTACTAAATTCCCTTCGTTCTGATTAGATAAAATATAGGCTGCAATGCCACACAATCAATCGCCACCTGCATTTTCAAATATTGTGGTGGAGTAGAATAAAACACCATTGATGCCACTGAGTTGCCGGAGAATAAGTAGGCCAACACCAACCTGCAATACATATATTTGACACACGAAAGGACAACATGTCAAGTTATGAGATAATAAGTCCAACATCGATCCAAGTGAAACAATTACCATCAAAGGAAACCAATATCTTTTCAGCCTGATCTCTGCA
Source organism: Eucalyptus sp. ANBG9806169 (assembly GCA_014182395.1). Taxonomy (NCBI): domain Eukaryota; kingdom Viridiplantae; phylum Streptophyta; class Magnoliopsida; order Myrtales; family Myrtaceae; genus Eucalyptus; species Eucalyptus sp. ANBG9806169. The sequence continues at coordinate 29,013,920 of CM024581.1, read as the reverse complement.
AGCCCGATCATTGTTCTTTCGCTTGTTGATGCAACGGATGTCTAATGGAAATATGATTGATAACAGTTAATACTACTTTATAAAGAGAGGAGTTGAAACATAAGTAGATCCATTATCTTTGGCTAACTATCTCAAGTTCTGTTGCAGCAGAAATGGCTCAAAGAACTACTCGGATGTGTATTTATTATATTCACACCATTCAAATTGGAAAAGCTTTTCAATACCTTGATTTCATTGACTTCATGGGAAATATCAGTATCAAAACCCCGTAGGACCTTTAAAGAGGCTTCCAGTTCCCCTCCATAATCCATTTTGGCCTGCAGCATTTTCCATTCCAAAGAGCATAAAGCAGAAGAGAAAATAAGAAAACAGTGAAGTGAGAAATTAGAGCAGGAAGTCCCTAAAAAGGAAGAATTAAATACAGAAAAGACCATATCAAATTTCATACCAACCATCGAGGAGACTCTGGGATAAAAAATAAGCCAGGAATCAATACTAGACATGGCAGAGACCCTGCAAAAGATGCTCAAAATCAATATCAAGGAAAATAACTAGAAATAAGTGAGTGTCCTGAAACCCATGGCATCAGAAAACTGCTGAGTGTCCTTGGCCAATGACCTTATAAAAGAAACACCATCATTTGTAAAGAAAATGGTTCTGTCATTCGACAAATATCATGGATAGAGTTATGTTCATTTGTGGGCATTACGGATGTCCAAAAGCTTTTTATGCAGTTAGCGGAAAAAAAATAAGCTTTTTCTATGTTGAAAGTTTGTGTAATAGTGTCAGAAGTTAAGTACATCCAGTATGATATACTTCTCTTCCAAAAGATGATTTTCTCTTCATGGACTTACCCACGATAGCAAGGATCCTCCATTTGAGAAATATTCCAAAAAGGTAGGCCAACAATGTTCCGATTGTAACCGAGAGCTACTAAAAAGAAAGGCAAATGAAGCATTTTCCCCGATCTGTTAAAACAACTTCGAAACTAATAAAAGAAAAGGGGTCACACGTCAAGCAGATGATTAAAGTGGCAGGCGTACTGACCTGATTCACAGATCCCAGGGTTCCTCTCATGTTGTCAGGCGATATCTCAGTTATATATACCGGCACCTATTAATACCAAATAAAGGAAAATTGTCACACTGCTGCCACTTGCAAGTTTAAAGGGTTTAATAAGATAAAGCTTTCCAAAGATTACCACATAAGAAATCACACCCACACCGAATCCCCCCAACAATCTTCCTATGTATAAGAGTAAGGAATCCTGCACAAGCAGCCAGGGAGTACATCAGGGTGCAGCTGGGAGCGATTAAATTCCATGTATTATCTGACCATAATATTCACTAACCTGGGCAAATGATATTAACAGCCACCCTATAACATTAGGGACTGCAGCGATCATCAGCGACTGCAGATGAACATGGTAAGAAATTTAACAGTGTCCACACCATAATCATAGAATACCTAACAAAAGCAATCTTAGAGACGTTCGTTTAAGACATTTCGAAGGAACAGGTCACCCCAGCAAAGCAAGAAATCAGCAGTAAAGTTCCAGCGTGACAATGTCTTGTGAGATCGTACTGATATTCATTTACCATAAACAGCTTCACCCATAATAAGCAATAGAAACCCAGTGAAAACTTTAGAGTCGCATGCTGAAAAGCCAGAAGCCAAGGAAAAAGCTTGGGGGTTGCGGGATCCCAACTTTTCGACCTCTACTTGTGGCTTTCTATACGAAAGTTACTCGATGACTCCAAGAGCTCCATTGAATTAAGAACGTAAATTACTCAAAATCGAGAAGCTTACATTTTTTTATTCAAGATGCTGGCTGTTTTGAGTGCTGAAATTTCTGAAAACCGGTCACATTATCCAAGCGGAAAAGCAAAAAGCCAAAAGAACTAAAGGCTATTGTCAAGAATATGTTCTGAGCTTGAGTCCATGAAAGAAATCCGATCTAATTAGTAATTTCAAATCTCAATAGAACGTTATTTAAATTAGAAAAGTCTTCATTGTACTTTTGGTTGACCGAACAAATGAAGCAATCGGTTAATTTTGGCTTCCTATATTGGATCCATATATATATATAGAAGATTACGCTTCCAAATAAAGGAATCAAGCATTTTGTCGGAGTTGCTAGGCCGCCGGTCTTCCTTTGAATGAGTAGAAAAGCTTTTGATTGCAACAATCCATTATTTGGCGTGCTCATGAATTACATCCAAAAAACGTTGCAAGTATTTGAAGCCAATAAATTCCAGATGGAAATTTGTGGATTCTTTAATTAGATTGAGAGACTGATTAGCAAAGACTTATGAGGTCCACATACTGTGTATTAGATGTAATTGAGGACTTGAAACAATAATTGTTTGAGTGAATCGATGTGGTTGTAATTTGCATCCTATTGCTTAATCTATAATAAAATCATGTGCTACTTCCCCATGGAGTGAGTCCCACCAACTGAACCACATAAATCCGATATCGAATTTATTTCCCTGTTATGTTTACTTTTTCTCCACTCATTTTCGCTACAACTGGCATCATAGTCAAGTTCAACTGACTTGAAATGAATCAATGGCGACAAAGGAAGGAAAGTGAAAACTAACAAATCCGATGGGAAGTATTTTGATGTCTAGAAGATGCAAATTACTTATGCCAAATGAATTTGTGCCTACCCATGTCTAATGAGAAGCTAAAGTCAATGAAGCAAACTGATTGTGATTTGTTGGATAAACATATGTTGAGTCTTATGCAAATGAAATTGGCTCATAATGTTGTGTTTAACATTTTCATACAAACAATTATTATAAGGTTGATGAATGTCTTGTCAGACATGTATGAAAAGCTCTTTTAAGTCAACGAGGTCAATTTGATGTGCTATCCACTTTAGTTAAAATGGATGGAGATATGTTAATTGTTGAGTATATTAGTGAATTCGATATGGTTGCTAGTTAATTGAATTCGATATTCGATATGCTTTGATTTTGTAATCCTCATTGTATGATAGTTGAAATATTATTATTACCGTTGTCGGTCATTTCTCTAGTTAACGAGGTCGACATTGGTAACTAAATTTTCCTGTTGACTAAGACAAATAATGCAAGAAACTCCAATGAAAAAGGCATCTCATCGAAATGAGTGGCATACCCATTTCCGACCGACGTACTCTGCCATCTGACCGCTTATGATTGCCCCGACCATGGCTCCCACATTCACCAAGGAGCCAAATATCGAGTACTACATCCGGCATTGTGCCACAATCAAGGACAAATTGCATCAGTCAAACAATAAAAAACAGATCCCAACCCAAAAGAGAGAGATTAAATTCCGGTTCCTGAAGCAAGTCGAACCTGTGAGAGCGAAAGGCCCAGGTCGCTTATTATGTCGTCCTCCGTGGGAGACGAATATCCACACTGATAGCCGAAACAGCATGAGATTTACACAATCACCAAATTCAATGATAGACAGATAGACAGACAGACAGAGAGACAGAAGCAAAACGCATTAAGGGAATACTGGCTTACAGCGAATCCGAACTGAATAGGGCCTAAGGCGACCAACAGAACACAGAAGAGGACGGAGAAGGAGCCCTCGCGGAGGATCTGCGCCGAACTGGAGAGGCTGGACCGACTCGATCCCTTCCCCTTCATCACGTACCAGATCCCTGGGTGGAGCAACGGCTTTCTCAGGCCCCTCTCAACCTCAGCATCTTCAATGCCGCTCATGTCGGAAGCTCGAAACCGAAACTTCTCCCAGAGATGCTGCTGCTGCTACTGCCGCTTCGTCTCGTTCTTCCCTTATCTCAAGTGAGCGAGAGGGCCATGCGACCTGGGATTCGAGCCTTCGAGAGTTCGCGAACGGTCATGGTACGACGATGGAGAAGATAATATGAGGAAACGAGTCGCCTCTCTGACTGTTGGTTGTTGAAGAAGAAGATGGTCCCGTCCGGGGGGGCTCCGTGGCTGTCTGCACGTACAAGTTTTTGCCATTGCAGTTGGAGAAATTATTGGGTAGGTGTCCTTGCCCGAGAGTGACTGACAGTTACTACAAGACGATGATGGCGCGACCACGTATCATGGCATCGCAAGTGGGAAAGGTGAGCGATGGTCCCGCACCGTGCAGGCGGCGGGGCCTTCCTCGGCCACAAGATTTCAAGATAAAGATCGAAGCACTCAGGCAATCGGTTCGAGCATCATTCCCTTTTCTACTTTATTTTTTAATGTACGAAGCAAATCCACCGCATCGCCAAAAGGTTCCTCCTTGGTACTGTTCTTTCTTTTCTCGGTAGGGTTGTGTTTATTTTCTTTCTTTCTTTTTCTTTTGTCAAAGTAGGATTTTTATCCTTTGTCATATCGGGTGCAATCAATGAGTGTACTGAAATGTTGGTTAAAACTAGTGCTGTTTTGTTTTGACTCTAGCTTCAAAAGATTGTTTAATGTTCTAAAATGACTTTACATATTCACATTTGTATTTACTATACGGTTTATATGTTTTTTTTTTTTGTAACCGAGGACTTCATCACGGGCCCCCCGTGCCCGAACGACACCGAAGGATTGGGCCTCTATACCTTGGGAAAGACTAGTATAGGACCCCACCACCATGGCCTCCTACTTAAAACGCTAGCATCTGGAGATTCGAACTTGCGACCTCGGCGATGAGAAGCAAGCCCTGAACTATCATAGCTGTCTATCGGCTATGTAGCAACGACACGAACACACAACACGCGACGCGCGACACGACACGCCGACATATCATTTCTCAAAAAATAGAGAATTTCAACACGTTCCGACACGTTATATATTAAATATATATTTATATAAATGCAAAAATAAATAAATAATAATAAAAAGAGCATAGAATTAATTTATACTAAAAATATTAATCCAACATTTGTTAATATTATTCATTGTTTTAATTTGACAGAAATTCAAAAATTCAAAAATTGCAAAGATGAAAGAGTAAACTTGAAGGAACATGTCTTCTTTTCTTATACTTGTCGGAGATTAATAAGACTTCTTATAATTCTAGACATAGTTCGGAGTTCATGATATAGACTAGCTTGGAGCTCCTCTGCAAAATAAGGTTCGAGAAAAATGAAAATCCAAGACAATAACTCTCGAAGTATGACCAAAAGAAAAGGAAATCACTAAATTCGCCACGGAAAATGTGAGAAATAACTCACAAGCCAATAACATACACCAAAAGAGATAACTCACAAGCGATGCTTGCAAAAGGTGGAAAGAAACAAAAAAAATTATAACTTCAAGTATGTGGGGACAACGGAACGACACCGACGAGAAAATGGGTGTTCTATTGTCACTCACGGGAAGATCAGAACTTATAAGTGAGAAACTTGAGAGTAAGAATTTGCTTCTTTCCTCTTATTTTTGTTATTTTCATTATTTTTTCATATTTACATTTTGACCCATCAAGTATTGAAAATTTTTAAAATTGACTACATGCGTGTCGAAATCGCGTGTCGGAATTTCGGACTCGCATGTCGGGAAGAGTTGACCACGTGTCAGATTTTCCGACACTCGTTGACCGCGTGTCGGAATGTGTCAGAGCGTGTCAGAGTGTGTCGGACACGTGTCAAAGTGTCGAACACGACATGAAGGCTTTTGAAGAATGTCGGTGCTTCTTAGCCTACCGATGGGTGGACAGTTTATATGTTAGGCAATACATTAAGCTCAAAATACAAATGATAAAAGAAAAATGATCTGGCAAAAGAAGGGCATATACAAGTCGTTTCAGACACACCGCTGATTTGCTTGAAAATAAATAAATCTAGTCATCAAATGTTTGTATGAAATCGGCTCCGTTGGTGCTTAAGCGCATTTTTTTTATTTGAACATTATAACATATCTCGTTAGTTAGCCAAATCAGTTTTTGGCAACAAACATTAAAGAATAATTTTGGCGTTACAATAAATTGCAACTATTTTGAATCCAATTCCCTAGGTATTTCTTTTGTATCAGATTGGAATATAAATATACTTTTTATTTGAATTTGGTTTATAAGTATCCTCAAAAACTTTTGAAGAACCAAGCGAAAAATATTCTACATTTTGATCGTATTATTTTCCCTGTCAGCATGTAATCAATGTTTTGACCATCAAAACATTACAACAAACGCCTACTTGAATGCAAGTTCAAATGAAAAAAAAAAAATTATTCAGCTTTTTTATAGTCAATGAAAATTGTAACATGGATGGTTAAAAAACAGAACAATGAATTGAGACCTGCAATTTATGATTAACACGCAACTTCCTTTCGTCGTTTACTTGCATGAAATTACAAAGGGAGTAATTTTGATGAATTAATTGATGATGGGTTCATTCTTAGTTCCACTTTATCCATAAGGAATAATATAATTCTTTACACAAATTCTAAATTAAAGAATTTTAGATTTTCATGATTTATTCACGACAAGATGGATAGAGGCACATCTTTATCCACGGTAGTAACTTTGAGAAAATGATTGAGGCAGAAATAGGATAAATGAAGAAATCCAATTTCTTTCCCTTAATCAACTTTTTTTCTTAAATTATTTTATCTTATGGAGGATAAAATACAGCATTTTATTATCTTGGATAGAGAGAGGACTAAACTCTTTATACAAGCTATCAATCATTGTCTTCAATAGGTGTCTTCCATCAAAACATATTCTATTTTCATAAAAGTCCCATCTTTTTATAAGAATTGCACATTCTCATAAGAATTGCATCTTTTCATAGCCAATATGAGTTTTTTTTTTATAGCATTCAAATAATTATTGGAGTATCAATTGATAACATCATGTGAGTCAAATTCTTACATTCTCTCACTAGGCCCATGTGACCTTTTCTTCATGGTTTAATAAAGATCATAATGTGCACAATAATATTATGCTAGAACATTTTTTAAATCGGCTATCACGTAATAATTACAATCAAATAAGGAAAACTAATGTAAGTCATAGCGGTTGTATGTCATCAATCAACACAATCCTTCCATGTACAACAATGATAGCTCTCTACTTAATATGATACATAAAAGAAAAGCATAGTAATGACCCACCATAATGTCTTTGTTAGAGACTATCATGTTGAACATTCTTTTGTTTCCATCATGTATGCTTAATAAAAAAAAAGGAAATATCATAAACACTTAAATGAGCTCTGAGTATCAAATAAATAAACTTATTGAAATCATAGTACAATATACCGACCAAAAAAAAAAAAATCATAGTACAATATCATTTAATGACATCCAATAATGGCCATCTTTTTACATGTTCATTAATTATTTGGAGAACCAACCAAAAAAAAAGAAATTTAATTATTTGGAGCGGCAATCATTTTGTTAAGGGATATGTAATAATAATGTTAGTGCTAATGTGTTCAATTGGTACTCTCTTCTAAACTTCATCTTTAACAGATAAGTCTTTAATTTCCACATGTTTAGCATCCTCAAAATACTTGTCATTCTTATAAAATAAAATTTTTGTAGAGTTATCACAATAATTTTTTAGCGGCCATAAACTCTAAAATAAAGTTTTGCAGTCATAATCCATAAATCGTGACCTCAAAGTATGTAACAAACTTGGCCTCCATAGTAGATGTAGTAATGACTGATTGCTTCATAATTTCACATGAAATTGCCCTCTAGCAAAAAGGAACAATTAACCAAACATTAGTTTCCTTATATTGGCATATCCGGCTAAGTTTGAATCTGATTATCCAATCACCTTAAGATGATTGATTTTTTATAAGTGAATATATGATTTTTCATTCCTTGCAAGCAAAAGAGAACTTTTTTTGCAACTTTCTAGTGATCCTAGGATATTTTAATACTTCCTAGCATTTTGATAGCAAAAATGATGTCTGGTATAGTGCAAGTTTGGGCATTCATTAAACTCCTAACAACATATGCATAAAAATATTTTTCATTTGCTGTTGTCCCAATTTATCTTTCAGACATTGCATAAGGCTAAATTTGTCCTAATTCTAAATTGAAACTCCTTTTGCTAAGCATTTGTCCACATTGTATCTTTCTAAAAATTTATTAATGTAAGCTTTTGGAGATAACCCTAACGATTATTGTGATTTATTACAAAATATTTATATTCCTATCACATATGTTGCCTCTTCCATAATTTCAAAATTCTCAAGAAATTTATTGGTTTCATGTAACAAACTAAGATTATTAATCATGAGCAAAATGTCATCAACATGAAAAAAATTGGAAAAAGAAACTAACTTCCATTAACCTTCATATATATACACCAATCAACGATGTCTTCTTAAATCTAAAAGAAGTTATGATTGTCAAGAAACTTGTTTAAGTCCATATATGGACTTCTTTAACTTACACACCATGTTTTTATTTCACTTAAGTGAAAGGTCACTCAGATTAGTCCATATAAATGTCTTTCTCTAAACTCCCATTAAGAAAGATAGTTTTGATATTCATTTGATATAACTCTAACTCGTATGAGTCACTAAAACTATAATGATTCTAAGTAAGTCTTTATGGGAGACTGGTGAAAAGATCTCCTTATAATAAATGCTTTTTTTTTTCCAAGCAAAGCCTTCAATAATAAGTTTAGTCTTATTTCGTTTGATATCACCTTTTGAGTCATGCTTAGTCTTAAAAACCCATTTACACTTACATTCTTAAGGCAATTCAACAAAATCTTAGACTTGATTTGGATCCATAAATTTCAGCTTTTTTTTCCACGACATTAAATCATTTATTAGAATCATCACATTCCATAGATTGTGAAAATAAACCTAGAATATTACCGATTCCTAAATCAATTTCCGATTCTTCATAAACCACATGGTCATTGTTGCGACCCGACCTCGGCGTCCATAAGAATCGGCAAGCAAATTGGCATAAAGATAGGGTTTAAAGTGGTTTAACCATAAGAGTGTCCTCACAACACATAACTCCAAGGATGCCATTACCTCATCCTTTGGGATCAACGCCATGAAGTTTCTCGGTCATGGTCATGAGCTCTCTTAACCTCGCAACTCGCGTGGCAGTGGGATTTGTTTTGATTCTAGCTTGATGCCGTGGGACATCTTGATCGATTGTTTTAAGGTCGAAAGGAAATCGAATGTAAATATGAGTTTAAGGGTATTTCGATCATGATAATCCTCTCACCATACATTACTCTAAAAGATGTCACCACTTCATCGTTTAGGATCAACCACATGAGTATGTTAAATCATGATCGTGAACCTTCTCTAAAGGTCCATTCCCCTCACAACGGGTTCATTTAATAACTATGAGCCGTTTAAGACAAACTAGATAACATTTAGGAGTTGCCACTATTCTTGTTTTTAGGGGCTGGCTGTAGTGCCTAATCAAGGGTTGAGAGTAATCTCTTGATACCTACACAATCGGGGATCTAAAATTCGGGAACTTGGGTTATACTAATGTTTCTATTAATGCCTTTTCGGTACCTAATAGTCAATGTGTTATCTAACGTGATCACACATCTCTTTTTACTTTTTCGGGCAAGTTTATGAGGAAAAGGTGATATTGCATGGATGGTTTGTTCATGCCATTCTACTCTATTACTAAGAAAGTGAAACGGCAAATCAATCAAGTAACTGAAATTGCGGTGCAAGTAAAACACCTAAGGATAACAAAAGAGTACGATGAAAAGAGTCTACGCAATTCTACGAAAGATTTTAAAAAAGAAATCTGCAACTCATTGGGTATTTATATGATGCCAAAACAACCTGAGCCATACATCAGGGAGTGAATATTACAAATGGTAAGGTCGGATTGGACATCGACCATTCGTCTTCTTCGAGTCTTCGCGATCGCCCTCTCCATGGACCTATCCTAATTCTAGTCTATGGCTAAAACTAACATACCAACAATGAAAAAAAAAAAACACAACAACAACAATCACATTCAAAGGACCATATTAAGGTATTAACTAATCAAACATGGCCTTAGGGTCGGCCTTTGAAGTTCATGCAACGGCCCACCTAGGATATCTACCCAATTCATTTTAATATGACTTATAACTATTAGCCATCATTTGTGTTCGTGTGTGGTGGCTAACACTAAAAGTCCCTAATGCAAGTTCTAAATGTCATCCCAAAGTAACCCACAAGATCATGCATCACACATAAATCATACATCTACAAATTACATGCAAAGTACATAAGAAAGCATCCATGCATGCCATTTGATCTTATTTCTCAATCAATCAACCAATTGAGTGAGCCAATAGTGAATCACTTAATCAGTCGTCATGCGCCAAACACAACCATATTCATTTTATGGCAATAAAGACTGTCAATATGTGATTCATGTGATGCCCAAAAATATATTACAAAAAATTGGCAAGAGAAGACATCATCGATGTTATGGAACACATTTAGCCATCAAAGTTCACTTGGGTGCATCGAGGGCACAATTGATCATTGCAGACGTTCTAAATATGATCAAAATTTTGACAAATTTTATATCAAATTGTGATTTTTAAAGAAATTGTCGAATAGGAATACGATTTTATTGAATCAAGAATCATGCCTAGTTGTTAAGGTGAGCTCGGGTGTATTGAGGGCACAATTGATCAAGTATTACTAACGTCCTAAACATGAATCAAGAGATCAATAAAATCATGTCAAATTGTAGTTTGAAAAAATGTTAAGAGAAATTTCCTATGGGCATCACATGGGCTATCAAAACTTGAAATCATTTTGAAATCATTTTGGAAAATCAGAATTTCAAAACATTTGTGCCTTTCGAATGGATGGTAAAAGTACCAAACCATGTTTTATTTTGTGAAAATTTACAGCAACAAACTACAACATCTCACAATTAGTTCTTGAAAGACATCAAGACGTAATTCATCACACGTGATTTTTTTTAAATTCAAGAACGAGAGCATGTCAATTAGAAGTGAAATAGGGCAGCAGCAAAGCAGAAATTCTATGACCAATGTACCATGCCAAATGACATGCAAAAATTCTAAAATTTTGACATGTTATAGACCTAAATGCCATGCACAAACTTTATCAAGGACTCTACTTTAAAATTAGTCCACAGAAAGTCACACAAAATTGTCAAACAGATTGGATCATGGAAACAAGACAGGATTTCAGTTGAACCTAATTGCGAAGTTTGGACTTGGTTGAGCCAAAACGGCAACCATGGCAAATGGAGAGCTATTGAGGGATGTTATATGTCATTTGAAAGCTTGAAACGTCTTTTATAAATGTCTACAATACATCAAAGACAATTGAACATGTTAACACTTATCATCAAAGACATTTCTATTAAGAGGTCTAATATGCAATAATCATATCCGCAATGTCTTGAACAAATCATAATTTATCTTCTTTAAATGACATGAGAAAAATACAATTTTTTGCACTAATAGATTTAGATGCGAGGTTTAAGTTTCATGAAGATATCTCAAAACAATTTGATTCACAAAAAATCATGCGAAATTTGGAAAATAGGTCAAATCATCTTATTGCGCAAAATTGCAGAACTCAATCATGCGATTAACCAAGCAAACGAGGGCTGATTGGTGCAATCTATACCTTGTTGAAAAGCTTATGAGATGCATTACAACTATTGTGAAGGACTCAAGACTAATCGAATGCGTTTACTAGCTCATTTGAAGACAATCATCAATCAGGTTACAAACATGATAGAATAACGTAAGGATGATTTATCAGAGATTTTCCTAACCAAATCAATTTAAAAAAAAAAAAAAATCTAGAAAGAATATATGTGATAGCTAATGACATTACGATCAACTCTCAAGACATCAACCTCAAATTTTCAGCAAAAATTTCAACAAAAAATCAACTCAATTGTATAATGCTCAAAAATCCATATCATCACATAATTCAACTTAGTTTCAGAACAGATCAATGAACTTTTAAAGTGAATTTCAGGTATCAGACGATGTTCGTTCAAAGCCCATAATATATCAAAACAAAGCTTATCGAATGTAAATCGAAAGTCTAAAAACACCTCAACTTGAGATTTTAAGGTTTAAGACCTTAAATCTGCCATAATAGAAACTCGGTCTATCAAACCTATGAATTTTCAGCAAAGGCACATGAACACGATCATCAAGTATTTCATCCATAATCAATTGTAGCACTCATAATCTATGATTTTAAGCATGTAAAGGTTCATAAACTTTGATTCTTAACCCCGATCAATTAACTCAACCTCGCTTCATCGGATTCAAGATTCAAATCGTTACCTTTTGATTTTTCTCGAATCGAGCTCAATCAGCCTCGATCAAAGGATTGCCAGACTTCAAGGATTGTCGTCACAAATTGTTGGAGGCGAAAGAACAGCTGCCGGACACCACGGAAGGCTGAGGACTGCTGGAGGACCGCCAGATCTCGATTAGGGCCTGCCGGGACACGCCGGTCTATAACGCCAAATGAAAATAGCTCCGATTGGATTTTCCTAGGGACGAAAGAGGTGATCGGTGATTGCAAAGGGTGAGAGGGGAGGTCGGTGGTGCTCGGTGTGATAGTGCGTCATCGGTGTGGTGCCGAGGGAGGACAGCAAGTGGTGGCAAGGCGGTCCGATCGGGGGAGAGAGAGAGAGAGAGAGAGAGAATATATATATATATATATATATATATATGTGTGTGTGAAAATGTGGCCTTCTTCTTGTATTTTAGAGAGAAAATTAGTTATATAGTCTAAGTAAGATGTGATCCTAGCCCTTGGATCAATCCAAGGACTAAAGATCGATCTCCCTAGTCTAACAAACTTGATTAACTTTTTAATCACACATATCGCCCCAGTGACCACCCTTCCAACATGGAATGGGGAGGTGAGGGGTTCAAATCCCCACCTTCACAGGGGGATGGGGTGGGGACGCGTAAGTTTCAAGAGTGGGTTTGACTCCCACGCCCGCAAGAGAGCGGGGCAAAAGTCCGAGAGTGAGTGTAGAATAGGAATAGAGTAGAACTGACCAAAAAAAAAATCATGATGAATTCTCAATAAATGGTGATGATCAATTTTCAGGTTAAATTTGAAATTATGGCCTAATCAGGTGTATTTTCGTAATACGGCAAATCTGGAAGCAATTGCATAATTTTGAAAAGTGAGGGCACAAGCTTGTTGGCCACGAGGTGGACCACCTCATGGTGGTCGGCGACCATCAAGAGCCGATCAGGAAATAGGCCATTTCCGCTAGTGACCGACCGAACCGATTGAACCAGTTCGAACCATTTTGAGCGGTCATTTCCTCTTCTTCTTTCTTTTGTGCAATTTAGTCCCAATTGAAAGGAATCTTTGCTCAATTAAAACTCTTAATGGGAAAATTTTCACAGTTGCTTGTCTCAAAATATAAATTTGTAAAAATTGAATCTAATTAAATTGACAAGACATTAATCGGTCCAATTGCCCATATTCGAGTGGCATATCTAAAATAAGGGTACAACCTTTATATAAAAAATAAATTGAGGACCAACGTCAAAATTGATCTTAATCTATTAAACTAAACCTTATCTTACTATGGGTCAACTTGAATTGCACTAATTGGAGCTCATTAGCTTGGATTTCTTATGTTCAAGTAAGTTAGATCCATCAAATTGGTAAGTTATTGAGTGAATATGCCAAAATTGACCTAGGATTTGGATTTAATTCAAGAAAACGAGTATAACGGAAGTGTCAGTACACAAATCATGAAGGATCAATTTGAACCCTTGATGAGGGCAGAAAATGGCAATTTGCAATCCTACAAATCAAATCTTAAAATTAGCCACACGAGTGAATGGGACCAAATATCGTAAAAAGAACTAAACTAAAACATGAACCAAATAAAACTAATTTTATTTTTGGTCGATTTTGAACATAAAATCGAAAAATTTAGAATATGAGCTTCTTAATCGATTTTCTCAAAAAAATTTATAATAAACTCAAACTGAAGCTAAAACGAAGTGATTTGTGGATTTTTATATTTTTATATTTGTTTTTTCTACATTTAAATCTTTAGTTGATTGTTTCTAAAAGATTGATTTTGTGATCAAATCTTTGAAATTTTTGAAATCTAATGTGGCCAAAGTGATATTAAGGTTAAAAGGAATCTTTTTATGCAAAAAGTCAATTTTTGACAAGAGATTGACTTTTGGTCAAAAGATTGACCAAAAAATCAATTCAAAAATCATCCGTTTGATTTTTTGGTTTTTTGTTTGTTTGAAAATGAGACGAAATTTCTTCAAAAATAATAGGCCAAGAGAAAAAAAAATGAAAAAAAAATACTTTTTGTTTGAGAAACAAGCTCCGTCGCAATCGAAAACCCAAACTCGAGTTTCTTGCCTTTATCGATGCGTTAACTAAAAATTAGGTATCAATAGTCATTAGAAATAATTGATCTCATTTCTCTTTGAGTTCTTTTAATGTTATTCTTATGGCTATTATAGGTTCATTATTGACATTTTTCATTATGGAGTGTTTGATTATTTATTTATTGTTCTTGACTATTGTTGGGTTGAGCCATAATATTAGGAATTACAATTTTAGAAGTTTTGGGTATAGAAATTTCCACCTAGACTTCTTGAATGCAAACATCATGCATTCTTTCATTTCCACCAATGTCACTATTTTCAATGAACTCAGCGTTTCGAGCTTAACAATTATCATATTGTAATTAAGACAGTAAAGTCCATATTCTTTGGATTTTGCATAACCAATGAAGTAACTATTGATCGTTCTAAAATCTATTTTCTTTTCATGTGCATTGTAAAATCTTTTGCTGGACGACTTCAAACATGTAGCTTTTGTAATCCATCCACAGTTCAAATGGAGTTTTTGGAATTGCCTTACTAAAAACTCTATTTTATTAATACATAGATGCATTTAATGCATCACATACTAGATCCCTAAAATGGAGCAACGGCTTTATCAGGTTCCTCTCGTCCTTAGCATCTTCGATGGCACTCATGTCGAAGCTCGAAGCTGAAGTTTCATCCGGAGATGCTGCTGCTGCTGCTCGTTCTTCCTCGGCACAAGTGAGCGAGAGGGCCATGCGACGTGGGATTTGAGCCTCCAAGAATTTGTGAATGGTTATGGATGATGATGATGATGGAGAAGATATTATGAGGAAATGAGTCGCCTCTCTTACTGTTGGTTGTTGAAGACGAAGATGGACCCGTCCGGGGGCTCCGTCGCCATCTGCACCGACCAGTCTTTACCCAATGCAAGTTGGGTGTCTTTTCTCTGGTGTCTCTGTCCGAGACTGACTTGACAGCTATCACAAGACGATAATTGCGCAACCACGTGGATTGCATGTGGGGGGAGGTGAGCGATGGTGCTGTACTGTGCAAGCGGCGGGGCCTTCCTCGACAACGAGACTTTAATACTGATCGGCGTACTTGGACCATCGGTTCGAGCATCGTTCCTTTTCTATTTTTATCTTTTTTTAACGTGCGAAGCATCGCCAAAAGTAGCATTTGTCCTTGGTACTGTTTTTTTTTTTTTTTTCCTTTCCTCGGTAGAGTAGTGTTTTTTTCTTTTCTTCTTGCTTCTTTTGTCAGAATAGGATTTTATTTTAATTTCAATATTATCTTTTGTCGTATCAGGTGCAATCAATGAGTGTCTTAAAATGCTTGTTAAAACTAGTGTTGTTTTGTTTTAACACTAGCTTTAGAAGATTGTGTAATGTTCTAAAGTGCCTTTACAATGTTCAAGTTTGTATTTGCTGGACGGTTCATATGAGAGGCGATACATTAAGCTCAAAAAACAAATTATATATATTGAGGTTAATTTAACATGTAACATACCATCTAGAAAATACAAACGTAAATATATAAAGCCACTTTAGAACAATGAACAGTGTTTCGAAACTCAATGTATTTTTTTTATTTTTGGTGTCAAATACTTTTTCTAGTTAAAACAAAACGACATTAGTTAAATCAGTATTATAAAAAAAAATCAATTATTATACCCAATATAATATAAGATAGTATTGGTTTTGACAAAAATGGAAATAAAAAGAAACACTGCCCTACAGAAAAATAACTGATAACGACAATCCAACCTTTTGGGTTCAATTTCCTTAAAAAGCACAAAGTTTAGATCAAGCCCTGGTTGTTAAAGTGTATGTGCAATCTTGATACTTTAAACTCTAAATACAGTGTATTTCATGGGAGACTCACCTGATTTAAAATCCAGCGTTTGTCTTCTAAACTACATTTAATGTAATTAATGACATGTACCAAATGATACCTTGACTCGAAATACATTATGATAATAAGTACATTACCGTGATAGGGTTGGGTGAGAAAATCATCCAAACGAGAGAATAGTAAAATTCTCAAATATCCAAAGGACAATGAGAGTACCAGTCTTTAAATTTTGCCAATATGTGATATCATTTCCAAACTTTCAATTTCTTCAATTAATTTCCTAAACTTTTTACAAACATGTCATATATCTTTTAAAAACTTCCAATGAATTCGTATAAAATGTTCTAACGTCATCTTTACGTCAAAACTCTTTTTCAAAACTAATAATGACTTCTTCTCAAGTTTTCAGTCGAGGTTGTGAATTGAATTATTCCTAGCCAAATCTCTCTCTCTCTCTGTCTCTGCACATGTTCATAAACAGCAAATAATCAATGTGACGACAGGAGGCAAGATTCATCTAAACGCCGACTGAATCTCTTCCAGAGTTCTTCCCTTGGTTTCTGGAACAAAGAGTACCACAAAGACAAGGGTACAAGCTGCCACGACTGCGTAGATTGTGAAGGTGCCTGTCGAAAATTGCAAACGCCATGTCAGTCAGCAATAAGTAATAGGCATGAGAGAGCGTGTTGCAGGGGAGAGGAAGAGGGGAGAGAGAGAACCTCCGCTGCTCCAATCCAACAGTAAGTTTGCCGACACCGTGATTACCCACGTTGTCGTCCAGTTTGCCAACGTTGCCATGCTACCGGAGAGGCCCTTAATGTTTGCCGGAAGGATCTGACGGGCAAAAAGAAGATGAAGACACATGACCATTGAGCAACCTTCACTCAAGCGTGCAACCTGGAATAGAATTCTGTACTCTTGGTCTTGGTGAAAAATAAGTAAATTGTACTCACCTCAGACATGATAACCCATGGAACCGATCCCATTCCCAGAGCGAAGGCAACCACAAAAGCCTGGATATAATGACGCTCAGAACATACTCTTAAACTTATTAAGCACAATGAAATATGAACAAGTACAAACAGAGTGTACATGATCATACCACAAGCCCAACCACCGACAATATCCCCATTATGCTGTATAATTTAGAGTCTTCTGAAGTAGAACTCTGGAATATGCAAGAACAATGCCTCAACAAGCAGTTATTGCCTCGGAACCGTAAGTGTTCTGGTAACAGCATTACTCACCTCCACATAGAACGCTACAGCCACAACAAGTAGGCTCAGAGTCATTGTGGACGAGGATACCTGCAAAAACGATTTAAATACCCAATTTGAGCGTGTTTTAGAAAATCTTAACTTTAGTGAGGATCTAGTCATACGTACTATTAGCAGCAGTCGTCGGCCTACTTTATCCGGAAGCCAAGTCGTACCAGCAGTGGCAAGAACCTACAGCGTGAAAGGTCCTTACAACTCAGATTAGTTCAAGTTTTTTGCATTGTTTAACTGCTGCAGAAGACCACCGAGAATCACCAATTTACCTGGATAGCACCGACTCCAACAGTTGCGACATCACTTGAAGAAAGCCCTAATGAAAATCGATGCACATAAATGAGAGACACAATCAATCAAGAGAAGCTCTGTTGGGTTGGATCAGTCAGCAGATGCTTTCAGAGTAACAGCAAGTATTAGTGTGCCTTTGCTCATCCTGACTAAAGGAAAAAATGGAAGAGAAATTTCTTGTATTTGGCGGGCTTAATCTGCCATTACTATCCTCTGGGAATGAAATAGGGTGATCTCCTGAACTATTGGTAATTAATATCAATCAATTCTGTCACAACTCTTGCATAGCTCAAGTCTATTTAAATGGCAACAGAGAACATTCAATCACTCATCTGTTTAATAAGCCTAATGTAATGTGATCCACGTCTTCAACTAGAAAGGTACAGACAACTGAAATCTTTCTGAGGGAAGAGGCTTAGTCCTTAGCAATAACATTGAAAAAAGAGAAAGGTTTAAAGTTGCAGGTTCTAATAAATTCACTTCTTCGCTCTAATCAAATGAAATATAAATGCAACACAATCAGTAGTCACCTGCACTTTCAAATATTGTGGTGGCATAGAATAAAACACCATTGATGCCACTGAGTTGCCGGAGCATAAGTAGCCCAATACCTACCTGCAATATATATTTGACACAAGAAAGGACAATATGTCAAGGTATGAGATACTAAATTTCTAGATATATTCAAGTGAAACATTTACCATTAAAGGAAACCAATATCTTTTTTGCTTGAGCTCTCCAATCCTGATCGTTGTTCTGTTTGTTGATGCCACAGAACTCTATATGAAGCATACAATTTGTTGCAATTGATTCTATTTTATAAAGAGAGGAGTTGAAACACAAATGGATCCATTATAATTAGTTAACTATCTCAAGTTCTTTTGTAGTAGAAAAGGCTCAAAGAACTGCATGGATGGCACATGCTAGTTATATCACTGCATTCAAGTTGGAAAAGCTTTTCAATACCTTGATCTCATCGACTTCAAGGGAAATATCAGTATCAAATCCCCGTAGGACCTGCAAAGAGGCTTCAAATTGCTTGTCCAAACCAATTTTGGCCTGCGGCATTTTCCATTTTAATAAACGTAAAGCAGAGGAGAACCGTGAGAAAACAAGTGAATGGAGAAATGAGAGCTGGAAGTTAATAAGGTGGGTTTAAACAACGAATTAAGTACGGAAAAGACCATGTAAGATTTCATACCAACCATCGAGGAGACTCTGGGATGAAAAATAAGCCAGGAATCATTATTAGACATGGCAGAGAACCTGCAATAGATGTTCAAAATCAATATGAAAACCAGAATTTCGAGAATTCAGTCACCAAATTAATGGCATAAGAGAACTGATGAGTATACTTGGCCAATGACCCTATAAGAGCAACGCCATCATTTGTCAGGCAATTGGGGCCAGTTGTCAAAATATAATTCGCGTATGAGTGGGGCGTCACAGATGTCCAAAAGCATTTTATGTTGTTAGCAGAAAGGGAAAAAAAAAATCTGCTAGAAGTCTGGCAAGTGAGGAAAATTCAAAATAAGATATGAGGTACTTTCATTTTCTTAAATAAAGGCTCAAAATGGATCTTATTCCAAATAAAGGCATGAAGTGGCCAAATCGTCTCAAATAAGTACTTGAAGTGAAACTTATTTCAAATAAGGGTTGAGTGACCATATCAATTTCAAAAAATGGCCTAACCTTTCAGATCCAAGGGCATTTTTGTCTTTTAACTTAATTTTTTTCTGTTTAATTCTTTTTTCCCTTTCCTCTATTCCCTTCGCCGGCCATGGTGGAGGTCACCGGACTCAAGCAAGGGCAACCCCTGTTGACGTTGGGTGAAGATATTCCTCACCAAATTTGGCAAGGGCAACCCCCGCCCTCACCCTCACATGGCCTCACTAGCTAAGGCGAGGGAATTGCCGTCGGCATTGGGCGAGGGCATTCCTCGTCAGATCTAGCGAGGCAAGCCCTCACCCTTTGCATGGCCTTGCAAGTTCAGGCGGGGGCGAGGGTTGCCCTCGCCAATGTCAGGCGAGGCCACCCTTGCCTAATCTAGCGAGGGCAACCCTCATTGGCGTTGAGCGAGGGTTGCCTTGCCTTGGCTGCCCTGACGTCAACGAGGGTGACCCTCACCAAATCCGGCAAGGGCAACCTTCACCCTTGCCCGAGGTGGGTGACCTTTGCTAGCCATCGATGGCAATGGTGAGGGGAGGGAAGAGGAAAAAAGGAAAAGAAAAGTTATAGGAAAAGTAAAAAATTTAAAAGATTTGAAATATATATTTATAGTATTTTTTTACCAAAATACTCTTTCTTCAATGTTGGAATAGTCACCACCCAATCAAAGGTCATTATTGGAGATGATTTGGTTACTTCAGGTCCTTATTTGAGATGATTTGATCACTTTGTGCTCTCTTTGAAATAATATCCGCTTTGAGCAATTATTTGAGAAAACAAGAGCATTTCGGGCATTTATTTGGAATTTTTACCGACCGAGTGTGTAGAAAAGTGCATCCAACATCATATACTTCTCTTTCGTTAGATGATTTTTCTAATAGGAGACTTACCCAAGATAGCGAGGATCCTCCAGCTGACAAATAGTCCAAATAGGTAAGCCAACAAAACTCCCACTGTAACCGACAGCTGGTAAGAGGAAAAAAGACAACTTCAAAGTTATAGGGGAAAAAAAGGTATATTATCAAGCAGACGACTGAAAGTGGTAGGCATATTGACCTGATTCACAGATCCCAGGGTCCCTCTTATGTTCTGAGGCGATACCTCAGCTATATATACCGGCACCTATTGATACCAAGGAAAAGCCAAGATTGAGATATGTCACACTGCGGCCTAGTGCAAGTGCAAAGAATTTAAGAGCTTTCCAAAGGTTACCACATAAGAAATAACACCCACTCCAAATCCCCCCAACAACCTTCCAATGTATAAGAAGAGGGAATCCTGCAGAAGCAGCCAAGGGATGCATAAGGATGCAGCTTTGCTAAATTTTGTTGAATTATCTTAACTATAATGATCACCCACCTTGGCAAATGATATTGCCAGCCACCCTATAACATTAGGGACTGCAGCAATAATCAGAGACTGCAGTTGAACATGGCAAGAATTCAACAGTGTCCGCACAATAAATCATAGAATACCTAACAAAATCAATCACGGCGGCGCTTGTTTTGGACACTAAAGAAGGAACGGGTCCACCCAGCAGAGCAAGAAATCAGCCATGAAGTTCTAGCATGTTATTCCTTCCCAATGTGCAGCTAGTAGTTTTTAAGCGGTGGATGACATCAGCAGCTTGACCCATAATAATCAATAATAAATAAACCCCGTAGAAGCCTTAAGAGTCTCATGCTGAAAAGCCAGAGGAAACAGCTTGCGAGGGGGCCGCAGCTTTCTTGACCTTTATTTACGCATGGCTTTCTACATGAAACACAAAAAAAAAAAAACAAGTACGGAGATTGACTACCCTCGAAAGCTCCACCGAATTAAAAAAAAAAAAAAAGGGAGCACATGTACCAGAAGTCTTAATATTCAGGGCGAAAATACAGTCCGAGACCCCGGTTTTATTTGGTCCCAATTGAATAACGTAAAAATATGGTGACATTTTTTTTTTATCATAGTTTAACAGAGATTCGCTAACGTGGCATTTGAAAGTCAAGCATGCTCTTCTCCTAGGTCTGTGGTCCAAGTCCACCCGCCTCCGTCCTTGCTGGACTCCAATTTTAGAAAATATCGTCAGAAAATATTAAGTACAACTCCAATATCGTCAGAAAATATTAAGTACAACTCCAATACAAACAAAAAAGAAAAAATAGTCCATTTACCTTGCAACATATGGCATTTATAGTCTTGCAGCTGGCAATGGAGTTCAAGCTAGAGCCTAGAGCTCAAGATCGAAGTAGCCACAGTCAATTGAGCACGAGCTCGCTGTCACAGTTACTCAAGTTCAAGCCCTGTGGCCATGGTGGCCGCAAGCCTTGGGCTCGAGCTATATGGCCATGGCCACGAGCTCTAGGCACGAGAGCAACACGTGTCACTCTCTGAGTGGCTTATGTAAAAATGAGGTGGCATTCAAGTTGTTTGTAATATTTTCTCGTTCTCATCCCCGACCTTCTCAAGGTCGATTTCCACGAAGCTCGCGTGCCATGGCCACAAGCTCAAAGCAGCCCGAAAGCTAGAGCAGCCATGTCCGAGCTCAAAGAAACTTGAGCAGCCATGGCCGGGAGCTCGACAAAGCTCGTGCGGTATTGGCCGCTAGCGTGAGGACGGCTATGCATCGACTTCCATGACCTCAGGTCATGATTGATGCGAGGCCGGAGGAAACAGTAGAGAAGAAGCCATAATGATTGGTGCGAGGCGTAATCTGGCCGGCTCGTGGTGGCAAGGCCAATCGGTGTCAGTGGTGGCGCCATTGTGGAAGGGAGGTGGAGACGGGGCGCCGAGCCTCCTGACGGTAGTTTTAGATTTTTTAGCTTTCCTTACTTTTTTTATTTTTAAATTTTCAATTCCATTTCAGTACGGCCATTTGGTGGGGGCGGCATCAGCGCGACAGAAACTAATGAAATGACACCTCCCTCGCCTGAATGAACGAACTAAAAGCTAGAAATGGGCTGATACAAACCATGCAAGAAACTCCTACAAAAACCTCAGCTGATCGAAAAGAGTGGCGTACCCCTTTCCGACCGACATACTCCGTCAAATGGCCGCTCACGATTGCCCCGACCATGGCTCCCACGTTCACCAAGGAACCAAATATCGAATACTTTATCCGCCATTGTTTCAACAATCAAGAAGAAATTGCATCAGTTAACAATAAAAAACAGACAGATTAAACTCTGGTTCCCGAAGCGAGTCGAACCTGCGTGAGCGAAAGGCCTAGGTCGCTTATTATGTCGTCCTCCGTGGGAGACGTATATCCGCACTGATGGCCGAAACAGCACAGGATTTACACAGTCGCAAAATCCAATGATAGATAAATATAAGGATAATGCACTATGCGGGTTCGGGCTTACGATGAATCCGTACTGAATAGAGCCTAAGGCGACGACCAGGACGCTGAGGAGGACGGGGACGGAGCTGTTGCGGAGGATTCGCGAGGATCCAGGGAGGTCGGGCTGCCCGGGCCCCTTCTCCTGCGTTGCATACCAGACCCCTTTGCGGAGGAGCGGTTTCCTCAGGTCCCTCCCGCCCTCCTCGACATCCTCGATGTCTCTCATGTTGAAGCTCAAACCTGGGCCTTCTTCAGAAGATGCTGCCGCTGCAGGTGAGCGAGAGAGCCATGCGGAGCGTGATGAATTGTGATTTGTTATAAGTGATGATTGAGAATCCATGACGAGAAAATGAGACTTCTCGCTGACCGTTGGGTGTTGAAGGAGAATATGCTGACAGAAGAAGTCCTCTAACCCGCTGCAAGCAAGGAATTTCAGGCATTGGATGCTCCAATGCGTCTTTCTCCTGACGTGTCTTCTTCCGGGGTTGACCGACAGCTTTGACAAGAAGATGGCCGCACCAGGAGATATTATGCACTGCCAGGTGCCCCGACGTGGATTGCTCCGCTGGTGTTGGGACCATAAGAAGGCCACCATCGCCCCGTACCGTGTAAGCGACTCCCTTTTTCGCGCACGAGATTTCAAATCACGTGCTCCGTCGCCTTCGCGTTGCTAGATGAGGAATGCCAGAGAGAGAGAGCCCCACAGGACCACACCCTATAGATGGGAAAGCTTGGGCAACCCCAAGATTTGTGAGAATCTTTCTGGAGAGACGAAATGAGAGAGTAGAATGACGTCGGAAGCAGCCGCATGTGAATATGAATCTTACTTAACAATAGCACTATTCGAATATGCTTTCTCTGTGCAGAGGGGCTCCTTGTTCGATGCCAACGGGCTCATCAGGAGAAGAGATTTCAAAAGACGAAGGCAATGTCTTACTTATCCAATTTTTTGGGAAAAAAGAAAGCAAAACAAAAGTAGCAATTCTTATAGCAAGATGGGTTCATTTTTAAGAATAATTATTTGTGCATACCAAGGAATTCTCTAAGAGAAGCCATTATCAATGAAGCTCATGGTGGAGGATTAGCTGGTCATTTTGGAAAAGACAAGACACTCTCTCTTGTCAAAGAATTTTTTATTGACCTCGAATGGAGAAAGATGTTATGAGACATGTGGAGCCGTGTCAAACTTGTCACATTGCCAAAAGTCATACTCAAAACACTAGCTTGTATACTCCATTACCGGTACCAACCGCCCTTTGGGAAGATGTGAGCCTAAATTCTGTAGTTAGTTTACCTAAGACACAAAGGGTAAAGACTCAATTATGGTAGTTGTTGATCGATTCTCCAAAAGGGCGCATTTTGTACCATGTAACAAAAATTTGGATGCCACTCATGTGGCAAATCTTTACTTTTAGGAGATCATGAAACTTTATGGTATTCCAAAGATAATAACATTCAATCAAGATTCAAAGTTTATCAATCATTTTTGGTGCACATTTTGGAAGAAGCTAGGCACAACTCTTCAATTTAGCTCTTTTCATTATCCCAAACCGATGGGCAAACTGAAGTTATTAATCGGAGTTTGGGAAATCCTTTAAGGAGCTTGATTGGAAATAACCTGCGTCAATGGGACTTCACTCTGTCTCAAGCTAAATTTGCGTACAACCAGTCTTCAAGTCAAACAACTAGAAAAGTCCTTTTAAGGTTGTGTACTGAAAAAATTGGAAGAACCACATCTCAAGTGTCAAAACTTGGTATAGGTGGACATATAAGTGCCAAAACTTTCAAAAAGTACACTTAAATGTCACTTTTTTTTTTCAAAAATTAGGCACTTAAGTGCCAACTCTGACAAGACTTGTTTGAAATTCAATGTTGCATTATTTTACTAATAAAATCAGTCTATGTGGTAGCCAGAAATCCGATGTGGCTTGTCAGAAATCTAACATGGCTCTCTAGAAATTCGACATGGCTCGCTATTAGCACTTAAGTGTTCTTTTCTTCTCTGATTTTGGCACTGAAATGTATGTTTTTGAAGTTTTAACACTTATATGTCCACCCATGACAAGTTTTGACACTTAGATTGTCCGCATCTCAAAAAAAAATTCTATTAGTCCCTTGGACTTAGCTCCACTTCCCATCTCTCAACATTTTAGTGGAGATGCCAAGAATCATGCCAACTATCTAAAGAAGTTTCGTTAGCAAATTCGGGAAAAGATCATAAAGCATAATGCAAAGTATGAAGAGAGAGCCAACAAACATTGAAAGCCTGCTAAGGAAGGAGGCTTGATTTGGTTACATCTTCAAAAGGAAAGGTTTCCTCAAGGTCTTCATGGGAAGTTGAAGCCTAAGACTGATGGTCCTTTCAAAGTGTTGCAAAGGAAGAGATGATGCCTACAAAATTGAACTCCCTAGTGAGTATGTTGTTTCAGTGATGTTCAATATAACATATCTTTTTCCCTACCATGAAGATGAAGACAATGAAAAATCCAAGACGAGTTTACACGTAGCCTAAGCATCTTATGCCGAGGCATTCCTAGAAGTCATCAATTTTACAAGGGAGTTGTCAATTTAGTGGGCAAATCATCGATCGCTTTAGTATCAACTGACCACCTAGTCATCAATTGACAAGGCAATTAGTGGTTCCGAGTCTACTTCAATCACTTTGCATTTGTCCATTAACTTGATAACATTGGAATAAGCAAATCTTAGATACATTCACCTAACAACATTTATTTCTTATATTTTCAAGGTCTAGTAAATGTTGTTTAAAGTTTCTAAAGTCCTTATTTAATTGGCTTTGTTTTCCAATAAGACTAGTTTGTCTTCCCTCTAGTCATTTTATCTTTTCAAAGAGTCTTAGTTAATATCAATGCTTGGAGGGTTGTTTGAAGTTCGTCTATATAAGCATGCTATGATGAATAAGGAGGTAGATTTATTTTGAGTCATAACTTATTTAGCCTTTGGCTTGAGAACAATAAGAATTTCTTGTCTTTTTCTTATCTCTAAGGCGGATTCCTACAAGTGTTGAGCGACCTATCCCTTTAAGCCCTCACTTGTGTTACCTCCTATTTCTCTACACTTTCTCTAATGTCAATATAGTTGTTGAATATTATGGACTTGAGAAATAACCTGGAACTATATCCTAATGCATCGAAACCCTTGGAACAATGGGGAGTACTCTAGTATCATTACGGGCGTTCATAAAGATGGACACGTTATCGCAGTATCGACATTGAAAAGCTGGACCAAGGAGCCTTTGGTCCGGCGCTGATTCATTCTTCGGACAAGGCTTTACACTCGTTTGAAAGCCCATTTCAATTTTACCATACAAAGCCCAGCCAATGAATTATATTGGGATACATTGTGATCTTGCATTTTGAAGCCATTTTATCATCCAAAAATTGGCAATTTTAAGACTAGATTTTACTTTCGTAAAAATGTTCTGTTTCCCTTAAATATGACATTGTTTCAGATCCTTGAGACTCATATTTGAAAGAACATGCAATTGATTTAGATCATCCTGGATCTTGTGTCGCGTCAAATATTTGAAAGACCAAGGAACCTTTTGGTCAAGCTCTGATACATTCTTCGGATGAGGCTTTGCACTCGTTTGAAAAGCCCATTTGATTTTTACCATACAAAGCCCAGCCAATGATTTATATTGGGATATATTAGGATCTTGCATTTTTAAACCATTTTATCTACCAAAAATTGGCAATTTCAAGACTAGATTTTACTTTCGTAAACATGTTTTGTTTCCTTATATATGGCATTGATTTAGAACTTTAAGACACATATTTGAAAGAACAAGCAATTGGTTTCGATCGTCTTGGATATTGCGTTACGTCAAATAGATCATTCACAACGATTCATCATGAAGGTATATAAAAACCCATAAATTGCTTGTCTATAATTTTGTTGGTAAATTATTGACTTTCGTGATAAGTCACTAAAATTTTATCATGATAGCTATTGGCGCCAAATCTGCTCATTGGCAGCCTAAGCCCTTCACCGGCTCTGGCAAAGGGTTTGAGCTTTTTTAATAAAAAAAATATTTAAAAAAAATGCAGCAAAAACCTCTTGCAAAATCTTTTTGCTAAATAGTACTTAAACCGAAAGTCACCTTATAAACAGTTTTTACCAAATATAATTTGTATTTTCCCAAAGGACTTTTGGCTCTTAGCATTTACATTACACCAAAAACTCATTTCCAAAGTTGAACCAAACCCATTCCCGGTATACTTGAGTTTCTTACCAGCCTTTTTCTTGAAGTTACCAATCAATTTCAAGTTATCAATTTTTTAGCTAGTTATCCACATTTATTTAGTCTATTGCATCAACAGTTTTTCGTATGAATTATTAATTTTTATATTGAAATTGGTAAATTTGGGATAAAATTACTAATCTTTTTTTTTGTGCTTCTTTTTGTTTCCCGATGAAGTTAATAACTAGTTTTAGGCTACCAACTCTTATCTGAGGGACATAGCAACGTTAATTCAATTGATTCTATGTAATCAAAAGCTGGTAGATTAATACAAAAAGTTACCAGTTTGAAAACAATCAAATAAACTGATAAGTGACTCAAGCATGATTAACCTAAAACTAATTAATAACATTCATTGGGACAACAATAAGTTTATATTTCAAGTAAAGTTGGTAACTCCAACAAAAGTTGATAAGTCGTACGAGAACTTGATAATTTAGAAAGGATATATGATCAAATAGTCGTTGGTAAATGATTTTGATTAAATTGGTAACCTAAAATTGGGAGGTAACTTTATTGAAAAAAATGTTGGCACTTAACTCAAATAAGGTTGGTAATTTGAAACTAAAGTTAGTAACTTCAATAAAATAACCAAGTTGGTCCTAAATCTTTTGTATGAATACAAATTTAGTCATAAAATTTTTCAATTTGACATGTTACATAGAAAGGCCAGTGATGACTAGACATCACATTAGCAATTCTTTATAGTAATTAGTTGAAAGAATTACATTAGAATTTCGCACCAAAAGGTTTAGGATTACATCAGCAAATAAAAAATTTTAAGATTGAATTGGCATCTGTACAATAAATTTACGAATGATATAGTAATTATCTAGAAAAATTAGCAGGTTACTAGAAAGTTGGTAAGTTATTGAAAGATTGATAATTTGAAAACAACTTTAACATAAGTTAGCAAATTATCTAAACAAGGGTTGATAATTTAAAACTAGATGATAACTTAGTAACAAAAAAAGGTAGTTGGTGAATCACTTGAACTAAGGTTAGTAAATTTATATGAAGGTTGCTAACTTTGAAATGTCGATAACAATTTACGGCTGACAATCGCCATCCAATCACAAGTGTGGGTGATTCAAAATAGAAATTGAAACAGTTGGTAATTGCAAACCAGTCAAATAAAGACTGATAAAGCTAAAATAAGCACTTGTAACTTCCCCATACGTTATCGGGACAATGAATCGGGCGGCTGTCATAGGTTACTTATTCGAAACTTACCGAAATAGTTCTAACGTCGAGCATGCGGAACAATAGAATTCTGCCCGATCTTTGATGATTGGGGCGAACCTTTTTCAATCCGCCAATCATCCCATCTGGTCGAGGAAGGCCCCATTAACAAGTAATCACAATGATGATGAGGATGATAAGCGAGAATATATCTTGGGATTTCGCAAATCCGTGCCGCGCAACATCGAGCGGTGGCTTTTCCATGACGATGACGTTAATACTTGTTCAAGAGATTCCCCGTTCCATTATAAACCCTAGAAAGGAGAAAGAAAGGGAGAGAGAGAGACAGAGAAGTCGCGCGTGCGCAAGATGATGTGACTGGCTTTCCATGAGACGATCCAGATTAGATATGCCTTTGTCTTCCTTTCCATCCGGGACCAAAACAATAAAGCTCGCACGCACGCACACAACCTTCACTTCGCTCGTACGTTGTGCCATGTTCCTTAACACGAGTCTCTCTCTCTCTCTCTATTTTCTATCTCTTCTTTTGGACTTTGGTATTGGGTTTTGGCCAGGGGGTGATTTGATGTGACTCTCTCTAATCTCTATGGTTTGTTCGCTAATGAACTTTTGAGCTGTTATAATCAACGTCGGTTCCTGCGTTTTATCTCTCGCCCCTTTTTTCCTGCTTTTGCTTAGAGCCGCAGGAGATGCGGTGCGTTAACCACGACCAAGAGTGGAAGCTTTACGTCACGTCGAGGATGACCAAATGAATGGAAAGGATAACCGAAAGAGAAGGATTTGGATGACTTTATAAAGGATTTAGATCAATATCACTTCGAATTTTAATTACAGGGGTCCTATGGCGAGATCCATTAAATTAGCAATGAAGATGAGTTTGGTCCGCACCGTCTACGAACCATTCGTCCAAGCAATAAATGGGTCAAATGAAATATGGGAAGCATTTGAACAGAGAAGCCGGCTCTTTCAACCAGTTCGAGTTTGTGATCAAGCGGTCGGTTCTTCGTCCGCTCTCAAGTGGATGGACCTCATTCCGTTTTAGGAATTTGAAACATATCAAAATGAAATTAATGAAATCGTGGTCTCCAAAAAGTCCTAAAATAATTACACTTTTACCAAGTCAACCTCAAACCTCTCAATTTTGCCAATTAAATCATAAATTTGAATATATTCAGTCAATTTTGATCAAAATTTGATGACATAAACATTGAATGTCCCACATGGCATGATCGGTGTTGACGTAAATAATTTTTAATAATATTCTCATCTTTTTTCAATTTTTCACATTTTTTTTCGGATTTTTTTCTTTCTACCTTTTTTTTCTTCTTACGGCCAGCTGTCAACGATAGCCAAAAGGGCTAGCCTTACTTGCCATAGGCATGGCCCAGCTGGGTGAGGGTAGGCCTTGCCCAAGCCCTAATCTGGCGAGGTCGACCCTCATTGGGGCTTGCCTAATCACACCTTGCCTGAGGCAGGCGAGGCCAACCTACTACCAACAAAATGAAGAAGAAGAAATTTCATAAAAGTAATAAAATGCTAAAATATTATTGAAAATTGTCTAAATCAATGTCAGCCATCCTATATGGCATAACCTGCGTCCATGTCAATAATTCCTAACTAAAATTGGTCAGTTGTATTCAATTGGTAAAAATCGAAAATGTTTAGTATTCAATTGACAAAATTGAAAAGTTGATTGCTGAATTGGTAAAAGTATAATAAGTTTAAGAATTTTTAGACAATTTCATCAATTTATTTAACCTCAAAACAAGGCTACCTAAGTTGATGCTATGATTTGATAACTCTTCAACCAATGTATAGTTAAAAAAAAAAAAAAATGTGTAGTTACTTTAAGATTAATTAGATTTTTCAATTTGTTTTGGGTCGCCCACATCCTCCGCCGAAGCACTTGAGCCAAAATTCGGGGGAGGCAAAGATTTGGTTACATTCTCGCAATGGCATCGAGATTATGACCATGGCAGCCTCCTTTGTTTTTTTTCTCAAAAACTAATGGCAATTGAGTCGTTTTAAGGTACCCTAACTCTAAAGGATCCACATCCTATTGTAAATGAGTTGGTATAAGTATAAAAGGTCGATACGTTTTGTAAATTGGGATGAGTGTTGACAAGAGTTTATAATTTTGAAACACCCACGGGAACATTAGTAAGCAATTTAAATAAGAATTGCAAATAAATTATGGGAAAATTTTGTAATTTTCAAAAAGACCGAATAGACGTTGGTAAACGAAACGAATAAGATTGAAGGATAAGTGTACTAACAGTTTTAAAACATGTTACAAAAGCGCGATTGAGTTGTAAAACTTTTGAAAAGTATAGTTATAACTTATATCCTAAGACTTGTTTGATTGATGCAAATAAGTTCCTCTGTTAACTTCATTTAATTTGACTAATGGAAAATTTTAGCGTTACTTTTTTTTATTACTTTCTTAAGCCAAATGACGCCACATCAAGAAAAAAGTTTCAAAAGATAAAAAGATAAATAAAGAGAAAAAAATGAAAAAAAAATAAAGAAGCTGACAAATTTATTTGTTTTTTTTATAAAAAGGGCAAGTAACGTTTGTTTAGCTTCGTCGAAGCCACTCCTCCGATGAACTGTGTCAGGCCACTAATGGCGACCGACGGAGGAATCGAAGGTGGCCTCGGGGGGCACAACTGTTCTGGAACTTCGACAGGAGGTTGTTTTGGTGAGAAGTGTGCTCCAAATTCTGAAAAGTGGGAGAAGGAGAATTCACTCACTTGCTCTTACCCCAAAAAAATAAAAATAAAAATTGAGATAGGTGTATTGTTAATTTTAAAATTTATCACGGAAACGTAATTAAGTTATAAAAATTTCAAAAAGTGAATCAAGTCTTTAAATTTGTTAAATTAATGCAATTAAGTTCTTCTGTTAATTCCGTTCAACTTGGGTAACATGTTTCTTCTATTATTTTCTCTCTTACAAAGGGCTAATGTGACTAAAATATGAGTGTTTTAGTCATGTCAGTGCCTAGTAAGTCATAAAAAAAAAAAAAAAAAAAAAAAAGCCACATCAGCGATTGCCATTAACCAAGTTGGAAAAAATTAATTGAATGACTTAATTGTACATATTTGACAAGCTTTAAAACTTGACTACACTTTTTCAAATTTTTAGAACTTAATTACACTTTCGTAACAAATTTTTATAACTTCTAGCACATTTATCCCAAAAAAAAAAGTGATGAGTATGTTAGAAATCTCAAAACTTGTCGTGAAAGTGTGAAATGCTAAAACTTCTAAAACATGCAACCATGTGCTAAAACTTTTTAAATTGGTGCAATTGATTCATTATGTTAACTCCATCCAATTTGACTTATAAAAATACCGACATGGCCTTTTCTTTTATCTTCTCCCTCCTATATGGCCTTTTAAGCATTTTCTCAATCCTATGTGGCATTGACCTTACTAAAACATGTCTAAAATGACATCGTTGTGGTTCAAATCATAAATTTTTGACCAAAATCTTAACAAAATTAGATTAATAAATAAAAAGACTAATTTTCCGTTTTTGAACCATCACAAATAAAAAAGCCCAACCCACAAGCCCTCGTCATAGCTGTCCCACTACCACTAGAAAGGGTCGACAAGGGCCCTGCAACCCCCACCCTGATTTGAGCAAAGGTCGCAAGGCTCTACTTGTGGTGGACTAAGTAATACTAATATTAATACCGACACGCGACACGACAAAACACAATATGCCGATACATTGTTTCTCAAAAAATAGATAATTCTGACACATTAGAACACGTTAGATATTAAATATATATTTTTATATATACATAATAAATTATCATTTTTATGATTATTCAATCAAATAAATAAATAATAATAAAGAGTCTAGAATGACTTTTGGTCAAAGGCATTCATCGCGAGAGAAATTTTGGCAAAACATCTTTTTGGCATTGCCAGTGGGGACTATCGTGGTTAGTATGTATAAGGAATCAACTTGATTTTGACAATAATGGTGGTAACAATATGCCACCATTGCCTACTAATGAAAGAGTGTGAAAGAGTAGGACATGCTAAGTCGTCAACTGCACAACTAATTCCTCATCATTATTTGAAGGATCAGACTGCTGAAAGAGAAAAAATTAAGGAGGCAGATCAAGCTCCTACAAGATAGAAAGTTTGTTCCTCCATATTTCCCTATTAAAATATATCCATCTAGATATGACAAGCACACAAAAACTTTGTGATCTTTAGGACAAAATCTTCGAGATAATTAACTCTCCCAAAAAATTGTTGCACCTGTTTATGATTGGAGATATTGACATTCTAAAGCAACTCATAGACGAACTGAGAAGGCAACTGGAGCCAAGTCTAGTGATGGTATATGCTATGAGGAAGCTTTCAGCAGACATCAAAATAAAACCACTAACCACATGATGGAATACTTCGTCGATGTGGTCAAGCCAATGAACATCAACACCTTCCATGAGATCATACATGGGCCTAGAAAATTGAGCGCATGTATGATCTTGAAGGTTTCAAGGTATGCAGGGTTAGTTCTAGGTTTTAAAGAATGAGGAATTTGTTTTGACGATTAGGTTTTAGGTTCTTAGTTGGAGGAACCTAGAATTTGAAACAAGTTTTAATATTTTTTTTTGTCCATATCTTCATGTGATCTTCCGATACTCAATGCCATTTAATAATGAGTGTATAATTTGGAAGTATTAATTTGACTTTTCATTTTATTACTAAGATTTTTACTTTATTAATGTTCATATTTTTTTATGCGTCTAAATATAAGTTATGATTAGTGAATTTAATCGTTCAAATAATAATATATGTGAAACCTGAGTAGATCCTGAAGTCGACCTGGAACTTGTTATAGAGTAGATTCCAAGTTTCAAAAAATGAGAAACATGTTCTAATGAATAGATTCCAAATTTCAAGTGGAACTTGTACTGAATCTAGAACCGTAGAACCTGTACTGAATTTGGAACCACTCATTTATAATCTTTATCTTAGCGTACTTTGGCTTTGAAGTTGATTGAATTCCAATATAATTTATTTACATATGATTTGTTTGTAATAATTATACTTTTCAAGCCTTGTTGCCGATTAAGTCCATGCACAGTTGTGTTTGCATCGGCACTGTCCTTAACCGGGGGAACTGAGTCAACCTATGGTTGAGGACAATGCCGTAAGGCGTGTCAACCCAGCTGTAGGCATTTAACCCACTCTCATTCACTCCAAGCGTGGGAGGCTATTATATTTACCTACCCGGTAGTAGCCAGAATCGAAGTCCTGACGTGATGTCTACCTTCACTACCGTGAGGCTCCCTAATTCCTTGTCTATCTTTGTCTTCCCGACAGATAGGGAATAAGAGGACAGCGCGGGATTTCCTACCCCAGGACAAATCTCCCGTCTGTTTCCTCCGTGAGCCTTTTAAGAACTTGCTCAGGTCCACTAAGTAAAGCTTTTAAATCCTTATCAACCTAAATATTATTTTCGAAACCGCCACAAAATCTGACTTCTTTAATTAAAAAATCAAGAACAACGTTGGAAGAGAAATTCCGACCGAACAATAATTTTAATTCACTATATCCTTTTTATTAACCTTTTAACCACAAAATAAAAATAGAATGAGCAAGAGGACAAGACGTCAGCTCGGTTTTTCAGAATTGACCTTTTCGACTTTTCCGTGGGTAGACTGGCGTCGTGCTACACCCCCCTAGAGGGCGTAGGGCTGCAGGCCCCTTGTAATTCGTTCTCATTGGCTTTCCTGAAAAATAGGATACTATCTCTCCTCATACCAGAGAAAATTAACAATTACAGTTTATTTTTTAGGTCAAACAAGTAGAGCTTAATAGTAATAAAAGCAGAGTGCACTCCCATTTTTTTATACTACAACAATAGTACTTTTAAGATCTTTCTTTTACCTTAACAGATCGAGGATAGAAATTGACAATAATTATAATTTGTATTTATCTTGCTAAGGATAATGAGGTTCAAACTCACGGAACTCTAAATAGGTCTACAATTAGAACACGTTAGTTTGGTAAAACTTATAACTCCTTTTTTTCCCTCGTTATTATTGGCTTTTCTTCTTGACCAATAGCAACGTATGTGCCGTCTCTCTAGCATACACGTAAACCACCGTGGACTGACTTCGTGCACCACTGAATAACTGCTTTACTTACTCAATCACAGAGCTTGACGAAAGGGCTCTCTCTTTTTCTTGCAAAAAAAAATGGTCTGGACAATTATGGACCTAGATTTTAAGTTCATAAATAAAGTTGTCAGAGAGAGAGAGAGAGATTCATTACTTTAGGAGTCAAGACAAGATACAAATGCGACTACCGACACTCGTGATCAAACATCAAGAAACGGTGCAGCTATTGATGGTGCCTCAGCAGCTCAGATGGTAGTTAGATCATAGAGAGAAAGGAAGTGAAGGGAAGCCTTTTTGCTACCACGGAGGAATTTTATGCAAACTTTATTCCAATGCACACGAAAGATGTCAGTCGTGTTGCTCCATCGAGTATGTATCTGACAAATCCAGCCACTTTAAAGTTTAAACGTTTGCCAAGATGAGAATTAGTCAAAGGAACACGGGTTTGACGACATCTCACCCCTCCCAAAATAATAAATTATTTTCTAACATTAATAATGATAAGATTGAGGGGATTGCAGAAACTTGGATGGGCTTTTGCCACGTATCCCTCGTCCGACCACCTCCCAAAATTAGACACAAGATCTTTTCTCCCTATTTTAACTTTTTTTTTAAATCAACTAGCTCAACGATTAAAACTACTCGGAAATTGGACCCTTAAACTAACAGAGGGGATAATATAAAAAAATTAATCTCCTTAGGAAAGCATCGAGTAGCTAAGTTTATATATTCTTTTGTCATTTTATAATGTGAAAAGATCAGCCTTTAGGTAGAGTTTCCATTAATCAACTAAGTACCACATGTGTCTCCAAACATCTTAGTTTCCTTATTTGTCATGCAAGGAAACTAGGCATTCAAACAAGTGGCATAAATGTGCAAAACCTTTCTCAATAAAGAAACAATTGATCTCGCCATTCAAGCGACAAGAAAGTTGTTATGCAAAATAAAATAATATCAATAGGCTTTCTAGGGAAAAATAGAACATACAAGAATAGATGATTCTTCACGATACTTCTTAATAATATGTAACCTCTACTACTATTTTCAAATATGTTCACTTTCTTTTGCCCACCGTTGTCTTAAACTTGAGCATGGTGCCAAAGGCAATCATTGGTGCAGCACAATCAATGGACCAAATGATAGAAACAAATGGCGATTACTGTATGAAATATGCCGGTTGATCCAATCTTCTTAATTAAAACTTCTAAATTTAAACTACCAGTCTAATTCAGAGGCAAAAATCCGATTGTTCGACAGAAGGTCTACATCTACTTCAAGATGCCGTAATCTAAGAACGATTAAAATCACGGCACAAAACACATCGTTGGCCGACTACAGCACCTCAATAGGAGCCTAGTGAGTATGTTGCTGTAGTCAAATGTACAGGGGCTGTAGAGAAGTATAACTATACAGTGCACCCAGCGGCTTAGAAATTTCCATTTCCATCCTCTGCGCAAGAAAGAAGGCAGGAAGAAAAGCGTGGGGGGAGAGAATCTGACATGCACTCATAGGACCAAGTGCTGTCCCGTGGACCAGCACTTTTTTTCACTTTAATGCCCTCATGCCTTTACCACCGAGAGAGAGAGAGAGAGAGAGCGAGCGAGCGAGCGATGGAGGGGGAGCTGATCATCTTAAGCTTTAAGCCCCCGGGTTGAGAACTCCTCTAATCGTTGTTTGCTTCTCATCTTCCTCATGCTCAAAGGCTCTAGGTTCTCGACAGATCTTGAGCTCCAACAACATCAAGATAGGGCCAACAAAGCCCTCTCTCTCTCTCTCTCTCTCTCAGAGTCGCAGAACCCTTTTGAGGTTTGCAGGAAGGAAGAGAAAAGAAATGAAGGAATAAAGAGGGGATGGACCCGTGTGCAGGCTGTGGGAGAGGAAGAACATGACCTTGTCGGTTGTTCTGCAAATGCCACTCCACACTGTCACCGCATTATCTCTCTCTTTCGTACGATCCCCACTCACCTGTTCCTCTCTCTCCTGCTTCTTTATGGCCTGGATGGCCACTAGGAAACACAATTCCTTCCCTTAAACCAAGTCTCTCTCTCTCTCTCTCTCTTCTCTCTGTGGATTCTCTCAGATTTTAGGATTTAACGAGGCTACTGAATCAGCTGCTTCCTTCAATTCCCCAAATCTAAAGTGTCCAAGACACTCAGGTAAGTCGTATGCTATTGGGGGACCATCTTGCGCTTTAATCTCCTGATCTCGCAGTTTTCACTTTCAAGTTTCAAATACTTGACCTTTCTTTAGGGGGGGGAAAAGAGGAGATTGAGTTGGAGGTTTTTTGTGTGTTCCTTCCTTCTACTTTGGTTGCAAGACTTTGGAGCCCGAGTAGGGGAGAGGGAAGGGTTTCCAGAACAGGGAAGTGGGTTGGTTGGTGGGATCAGCACCGCACACTATGTCAAAATCAGCATGGGAAAAAAGAAACTTGTGAGAACAAGTATTACATGGGGGGTCAGCTAGGGGATTAGGCCTTCGATTAGGATACTCTTCTCTGATTAGATGGAGTATGAATTGGGGTGGAGACCAGCACAGGAGACTCCATGATTTAAGACGAAAATCATGATGGAGGGGAAGAAGACTATGACCTCTAGTTTGTTTTGACATGATAATTTTCATTAAATAAACACGTAGGAGATCCGAAGATCAAGGCTGTATTTATCAGCAGGCCTGGGCAAGATTGATGGAACTGGGAGACCAAGAACAGGAAAGAGAGATGCCGAGTTCTTTGGGGTACACCCCTCCACATAAAGATTCTTCCTCCAAATTCTCTGCTGCAAACAGAAGAGATCAAACCCTAGATCAGCCAAATCATCTATATCCTCAAAACCACCACCCACCAAATCCACACCAATTAGCTAACAAGCCTAGAAGAGAATATCAAGAAACCGACCAAGATCCATTTGCAGTCGCGTCTCCATCTCCAATTGCGGTAGCTACCGGTGGCACTTCGGTCAGCATTAAAACACACACGGAACCACCATCGCCGCCGCAAGGGCAACTCACGCAGTCCCCCACGCCACAGCCACAGTCAGCGACGGCTCTTATCTCCACCTCCTCCATCCGATATAGAGAATGCCTTAGGAATCATGCGGCGAGCATGGGCGGCCATATCATCGATGGTTGTGGAGAATTCATGCCCAGCGGGGAGGAAGGGACGCCGGGGTATTTCAGATGTGCTGCGTGCGAGTGCCACCGCAATTTCCATCGGAAGGAGGTCGATGGTGAACCGCAGTACACAACTAGTCTATACTATAGCAGCAACAAGACCAATGGCCAAAGAGCTGCTTTACCTCCTCCCCAACAACATCATGCAATTCCCCAGCCAAACCCAATCAATCTGCATCACAGGTTCTCTTATTGCATATCAAGCGCTGCCACCACCACCACCACGATGGCCCTAAATCAACCAGTGATGATGGCCTTCGGCGGGGGCGTCCCAGAAGATTCTTCTAGTGAAGACCTTACTATGATTCAACATGGTGATGTGTGCTGCGTTCAACACAGCTGGCGTCGTCTAAGAAAAGGTTTCGGACAAAGTTCACGCAGCAACAGAAAGACAAGATGATGGAATGCGCCGAGAAGTTGGGGTGGAGGATTCAGAAGCAAGATGAGCAAGAAGTGACCCAATTCTGCGCTGAGGCCGGTGTGACGAGGAAAGCTTTCAAAGTGTGGATGCACAACAACAAACAAGCCATGAAGAAGCAACAAAGGTAAAAAGATCAAGTTACTCTTGTTTGGGAATAAGATTGTAATTGTTGAAACTGTCTGTTCATAATTAGAGGAGATAGATCGGAGCAGTCAATTTTGGCCGATTTTCCCTCATTTCCAAGGCTTTGTTGTAGCGTGATCTGCCCTTTTTAGATGCTTCTGAATCATCAGCAACTCAGAGCTGCTTATTAATTCATGGCGACACCTGTCTGCCATGCCCACTTTGGGCCTCTTGTATGTTGGGGAACATTGAATTATACAGAAAGATAATAGCTAGAGTGAAAATTTTTGGGTCCTCGTGACAGAGATGAAGGTACATGTACTAACTTTGGTTTGGGTTTTCAGCTTGAAAAATTTCATGTACAACATTTCTAGCTTCACTTCCTAAATCCTTTGTCCTTGAAATTTCGGTTCCTTTGGTGCCCAGTTTCTCAATCATCATCAGTTTTTCACAAGGATCAAACAAATAAAAAAAAAAAAAAAAGGAGTTTGATGTATCTCTCTTCAGATCGCTGAAGCACTATATTTAAGAAACCATGTTTCAAAGTCTACATTATTCAGGCGCTGCTTAGGTCAACTTTGTAAAACTTCTTTTAAGCTGAAAGACTAGTCAGGCTTAGGGTCCCTTCTGATGAAAGACTTCACTGTGTACCTCTATTTGCTACTTTTAATGCATGCGGGACACTGCCACGCCTCTGTCAGACAAATTCAGACAAATGGTCCCATGAGATTGATGTATCATTCAGCCTTTTGAATTTTAATTTCTGGAAGTTAATGCTATTGAGACCAGGAAAAGACAGAACCAGGAGGGATTTACATAGGATTTACATAGGAAATCTACTCGAACACACGAGATCTATCGTGTCCAAATAAAAATGTGGCGAGGATTGGACCGACATCGCTTTCGCAAGAAATTGTACAATCTACAGTTTTGGGGAGTCCTTTCCATAATTTCAGCTAGGGTGGTCCTCTAAGTGGGGTAGATGACCTAATAAAAGGCAAGCAAGTCGATCATCACATCTTTAGAACGATGCGGGAAGAGAAATCGCACTAGTGACAACGGAAGAAATGTTCAAGACGAAGCAGAAAGAAGGAAGATATCGAAATTCGATATCGAACTTACTTGGAAAGAACAAGCTCCAGCGCTAACTGCAACTTGCTCATATAAAGATTTCACCACGCTTTGAATGCCTATTGTTCCCTCTTTGGTCTCTGCTCCTTGCTCAATGGATAGATGTTCATTCCAGCACGTGGAAAGACAGATAAATTTCGTCGCCATTTATACAAATCAAGGTTCCGAGGACGCTGACCTCAAAGATCATTAGACCGATGCAAAGATAGACAACACAACGAAAGTGACTGAAGCTTTCGATGGAGCGGAATCTATTCAGATCCTAAGATTCAGACAGGCAATATCATCTAAAAGGATTGGAGTTTTTGTTTTTTTTTAACGCTTGTTTTGAGAGTCAAAACCATGCTGCAAAGAAATAAGAAAAAGGCTCACGCGGAAAAGTTTTCACGCGTTGCTATCTAAAGATATAGCAGCAGATACTCTACAAAATGTCATGCCCTCAGCCGAGAAACTGGAAGAATCATCTCCTAAGCAATGTCAACAAGCAGCACTTACCAAAAAAAAAAAAAAAAAAAAATTAAAAAAAAAACTTGAAGAGCTCCCAAGAAAGCCATTTTTAGGGCTTTAAATCTCATGAAGTAAACTGAAATACATTTAGTTTGTGGACAAGTTTAGAGCTTTTAAATCCTGCGGTGGGCAGATTGACTAGCATAGAATGCAGTATCTGGGGCAGCAAAGCTCTCTCCAGTGTTAAGCATCATCAGCAAACGACATATGCATATTCAGGAATTATTATTCTCGTCTGTCTAAAGACGACAAGGGCTAACCAAAGCGTGGTAATGAAAAGGTAAATTCTACATCACTCTCTTGAGTAAACCCTCTCATACGAGGCTCAAGATCTTACCATAAGTGGAGATAAAGGCTGTACCTAGTTAGATTCATCATCAAAACTATGAAATGACCGCAAGCTACTAATTAACGTCGCAATAGTTGACTGGGCTTACAGCTCCGAGCCGTCTGATCTCATCTTTGATCCAAGATCACCTGCCGCCTCTGAAGCCTTTTCCTTCGCCGCTTCATAATTAGACTTGGCCTCATGTGTCATGGACTCCTTGGCTGTTTTATACGACCCCCCGACCTTCTTAAAAGCTTCATCATATGCATCAATTGCTTCATCTTTGTCGTAGCCCATTGCACCAGTCACTCGATCCCCGACATCACCGGCTTTATCCGAGGCCATGTCCGATGCCCTGTTGACCCCGTGCTTTGCCTCGTCATATGCATTCGCTACTTTCTGCTTTCCATGTCCTACAGCTCTTTCAACAGCCTCCTGACCATCACCAATCTTGTCTGAAACCATGTCCTTTGCTTCGTTGTAACCGTCCTCTAGTTTGTCTTTTCCATGCCCCGTTGCATCTGTCATTCTATCTTTCGCGTCCCTAGCCCAATCTGAAGCCCCATCAGTGGCCATGCTCAGCTTCTCCTTAGCTTCACCATAGAGATCAGAAGCTCTCTCTGCGCCATACCCCATTTCTCCTCGCTTTTCTTCTTTGAAATCATCGGCGCTTTCTGAAGCCATGTCAGTGGCCGTATTCAGTTTGTCTTTTGCTTGACCATAAAGATCGGCGGCTCTATCTCTTCCATGGCCCACAGATTCAGATATATCATTAGCTCTATCTGATCCCATATCAGTAGCCATGCGCAGATAGTCTTTAGTTGCACCATAAGTACCAGCTGCTTTGTCTTTGCCATAATCCATTGCTTCCGCCATGGAATCTTTGGCATCACCGGCACTGTCAGATGCCTTTCTCATACCTTGGTCAGCTTTCTCCGAAGCAAAACTTCCTATGTCACGAGCTTTTTCATAGGCCAAATTGGCAGCCTCACCGGCTTTGTCAGAAGCATATTTCGAGGCATCTGAATGAATTAAAGAGTGACCGGGGGAAAATACATGAGACATTTATGTAAATTAGGGCTCCGATGCATGAGGTATCTCCCTATCCTGATCATACATACAGCTCGTGAAATATCAATGGAAATGCACTCCAGTATTGTTAGACCGATGGCCGACACAACAAATTTTCATGAGATTAGAAGACATCCGAATTTAGTCATGAAGATATTAGGGATAAGAAATTTCTTGCTTCACCAACCAGATTTGCAGTTATATACACATTATTTTCAGCATATTTTTTAGACAATAACTCGCAGCTGTGTGGTCTCTCTCATTAAGTTGTGTCAGCCAGTTGAACATATTCCACAAGAACTTCAAAGAACAAAATGTACAAGAGAAACGAAAACAGAAGCTACCAACTCACAAAAGTGTAAGGTCATGATGAATTACCTGATGCGGCAGATTCCATTGTGCTGGTGGCCTTTGAAGCAGCATCCCCCGCCCTATCAACGACATTGTAAACTACATCTTCCACTTTGTCTTGTTTAGTTGTAAGCCCTCCCCTATCACATAATTCCTTGTGTCAGCAAGCGATACATACTTCTAACAACAACATAATTCAAATTTCGCACTCAAAAAAAAAAAAAAAAAACTAATTTGAACCGGAGGACAAAGCAATAAGCTTAAAGCTTAGTGATCCCTAGAATCAATTCAAACTTGTTTGACAAATATTCGCAAATTAAGGACATAAAATACCACCGCAAACGCACAAATCGTTGATAAATAGTGCACTGTTTACAAACAATAAAGCATCTAACAACTCCAATTTCAAAAAATTTCTCAGCTCTCTCTCTCTCTCTCTCTCTCTCTCGGTAATAATAGGGGCATAAAGCAAGAGAAATTAAGAGTTAATCTAGTGGAAAGCAACACACTTTACCGCCCATATTTGTCACAATAAAAGTAATTTTCAACTTTCAGCATCTTCGGGGAAAAATTAAGCCTAAGCTGACAGTCTTCAACATCTATGTGGGTTCATGCTGTCATTTACAATTAGGAACTTTTATCTGTCTGCTTCCAACAGAAAAATTAATTCCAGAGACTAAAATTAGTTACCTAATGGTTTCTCTTGTTT
Organism: Eucalyptus sp. ANBG9806169; assembly: GCA_014182395.1. NCBI lineage: Eukaryota > Viridiplantae > Streptophyta > Magnoliopsida > Myrtales > Myrtaceae > Eucalyptus > Eucalyptus sp. ANBG9806169. The sequence goes on along the minus strand of CM024581.1, from coordinate 28,971,825 downwards.
GCAAGCGACTTATCAAACAAAAACATAGATTCTTTGAATATAATAATGCTTGCAAACTCTCCAGCAAAAGCAAGAAGTCTAGGACAATGTCTCTTAGTAGATTTGCCATTGACTGTAGTATAGATGAACAAACATATTGATTCCTACAATAGATGTACTCTATAAGCCTAATAACTAAACTACCCAAAGAGGATTAGTACCACAGCTGTACTGAGTTCTCTAAATTGCAGGGAGGAAGGAATAGTGCAAAATCAACAGTCTTATCTCCACTTTGATGGTGATTTACGGAAGTAGCATTCCATCTATAACTATACTTGAAGACACAAAAACTCATTTAACCCCCATTTCTTTAATTCATTACATTGAAATCTCAGATTTCAATCAAGATATTAAAAATGACCCATAAACAACTGAACGAGGAGATGATATACTGGCATGAAGCAAATGATATCAATAGAAAAGCCCCCAAAAGTTAAGTGACCTTTTATCCAATTTACCCAGACATTTCAAGCAATATGCATAAGAAACGCTAATGCAAAACCTCTTACCATGCATATTTTCATTTATGTGCAGTCAATTAACATAGCATCCCATGCCATCAACTAACTGAACTTAACCAGCAATTCTAGACAACGATTATTTTTGAAATTATGGTACAGCTATTACGTCATGTGATTGAATTCTTGGAAGGAATAAACTACTAGATTTTCTTAAGGAACATCTCATGTAGATAACAGCGTTAAAACATTATCGTCCATCTGACCATCTGAATTACTGTTCAGTTCGATTTGAGGTTTAATTTACATTCCTATGATGTCCATAAAATCACTCGATCGAGCACTCGATTGCTCTTGAATCCATACATTCACCCTCGATCTATCTGTTTCATCTCAGAAACCATCAAAACTTGCCACCACATCTTACCCATCAAAGAATGAATATCCATCATATTCTTTTAAAAGTATGCTGTAACCTTTGCAACTTACAATAGAATGAAAGGCAAAATGGCACAATTAAACATTCTGTCGCGCTATTCAGGTTGGTGCAAAAACACGTGAAAATTGTAAAAACACGTGCTTTAGACTGATTAACGTTTGACTAACGTGATTATCAGTAGTCAATTAATCCGATGACGCAAACAGTCGTATCTGTCGAACGCGGTCGCTCTACCGCATCACACGTCATCACCACAGCACGCTCAAAAGCAACACATTCCCCAAAGTACTCAGCTGGACCTGCCGCCCGTAGCTATCCATCGGGCACTAAAAATCTCAGATGATCAACATCAAACACGAACGCGGATTCGAAATTGCAAAGGATCGACCGATTCAATTACAGAGAGAGAGAGAGAGAGAATTACTCCCAATCGGCCCAGGAGTCGGTCCCGCCGTGCCAAGCGCCCCGCTTGGCGTCGTACCCGGGTTCGTCGACCGAGCACCAGCACGTCCCCGGCGCGACCGCCAGCAGCAACGCGATCGCAACCAAAATCCTCTTCGCCGCCATGCCTTCCCCGGCGCCGCGGAAGTTGCACTCTCTCGGCGGCAGCAGCAGCAGCAGCGATCGATCCAAAGACAAACAGGTAAAAAGTTCGAGTACGGCGGAGACAAGTGCTTTCTCTGTGCGCGAAATCTGCAAGGCGAGCGCTTGAGGAAGGAAGAAGGAAATGCTAAGGAAGGAAGAAAGGAAGGAAGGAAGGAGAGGGAAATGGAGGAAGTGCGGAGCGAGCCGTTAAAAGAAAAAGGTTTCCGGAAACGTGGCGCGACGTGGCGGGTGGGGGCGAGGCTGGGCGCGCGGAGGTGGCGACGCGTGTCGCATCGGTGGCTTCGCGGTCGGGTCGTGCGGGGGAGTGATTTCGCGCGCGAATCGGGGGGTCTTTTGAGCTGAGCGAGCGGTTGTCCAGAGGGAGGAGGAAATGGTCAAAAAAAAGGGCAGATGATTTTCATCCTCGAAAATATATGATCGGGAATTTATGACTAAAATTTTGTTGTCGGATAATTATTAAATTAAGAATAAATTATCTAAAAATTACTTTTTTAAAAATGATGCTTTATCATTTGTAATTGGTATAAGTTATCATTTTTAAGAAAATAATTTTTCACGAAAGCTAGCACACTCTAATGCGAGTACTGTTATAATTCGGTAACATTAATCAAACACTTTGGAAAGGTGCATGCACCTAATATCATAAATTTATATGTTTTGATCGTTGTTAAGACACGTTTCCTTCGAGGAATTATACGGTTCACGGCCTGTCTTGTCCATCAAACACGGGAACAACTTTTTCAGCCAAACCAAGGTACAAGATTTAATTTTATAGAAACCAAGTCAGAAAAGTTCCCTTTACCTTGAAAATTCATAGCTTTTAGTTTCATTTTCGAACATGCATGCATCCCGTGTGCAGACAGGTTGTGACACACAGAATTGCAAATGAATATAGTCATGCAATAAATATACAATGCACCTATACAACCGTGTGCAAAATGATGACAATGATTTAACTACTCTTGAACCTTTATGAACAATACGATCAATTAAATATATCTTGAAATTTCCAGCTCACAAATTGGGGTCATTATTTCAATCCTCACCTATTGCTTGCAAAATCGTTTCGAGCATGGACTGCTTATGTAAGCCGAAGAACGAAAGGATATTCCCCTACGCTCATGCGATGATCTTCCTCTCCATGTACTTATTTCAGGAATATCTCTAGTTATGAGCAGGAGGTAGTAATGCACAGATCGACAGCAAGGAAATCATTATCGCTCGTTCCACTGAAAGTATGTCGAAAGAATTTCAATAAGCGAATGAATAAAACCAACATAGTTACAAGGATGTCCGAAGACATTACCGGTGTTCTCGTATCATGACACGCAGTCTCTTGACCAAAGATTAGGAACCACCTCAATATCGTTTGCCGAATACATGAAGATGTACACCACATGAATTCTTCCCATTATTTGGGATAAAAATGGATTTTATTATCTTTTCTGACGGATAACTCCCCCGTGAAAAGGCAAAAAAGGTTCATCTCAATCAGGTGGAAGCAGCAGCTGCAACTGCCGCCGCGTAAAACCTTTCGAAGGAGCACCGCTGCTTCCTTCCATCTACTCCCTGGATTTCAAGCGTTTTGTACAGTATGAGCATTACTCCATCTACCAAAAAATCGCATAGAAACACGACTTCACCGGCTGCCTCTCCATTTAAAACAAGAATTACAAATGAGACGATTTCACCGGTCAAAATTGGGAAAGCAGCCTCTCCATTAGAAAGAACAGAAACAAATTGCAAACCAGAATCTAGGCAGGTTGACCACCATCGGCTGCCAATTTTATCCGCTGCTGATGCTCTCCAACTTTGTATTCTACAATCTCCTTGAAAAGTTCGGCATCTAAGACGCAGTCTGGCCTTCCATAGACAGCTGCTTGCACACTGGCCATTAGTTTCGCTATCTCACGGCCAGAGAAGCCCTCCATCTTCCGAGCAGCTTCTTGAAGCATGTCATCTGATATGTCTTTTATGGTTATCTTTTGAGGCTGCTTCTTAAATAGAGAACCCCACTGAGATCCTTCGTCCCCTTCGCCGCAAAGGTACTTCCTCAAATAGAGTTTTAGAAGTCTAAATCTTTCCTCCTCCCCAGGAAGTGGGAACTCAATCACTTCATCAATGCGGTCAGTCACAGCTTTATCAAGATCCCCAGGCCGGTTAGTCGCTAGGACTAGAACAATGTCTCTGGATTGATCTCCAGTCCGGAAGAGCAAAGCATTTAGGGCACTACGCTGAGCCTCGCTCATATATCTACTGTTACGCCTGCATTGGAAGGATATTTCATAACTTGTGATGGAAAATTGTGCAAAATCAAACAGAATCTGATCCTAACAACCGTCTTCATGTCTCCATGTTCCAATGGAGTAACGGGCTCATTTAAAAGCATCAATTTTACCAACCTCAAACTTCAAGAGGTTAATTACTAAACATTGAAGGGATTCCAACAAATGACATCTTTACCGACCAAACTACAATCTTACTGGCATATAAACAATCATAGAGCTATCTGCCACCTACTAGAAATCAGGTACAACAAAAAATCAGTTCTCAACTGCCAAACAATTTTTCAGGTCAATTTCCTCAAAGAAATCACATAAGTAAACATTAGAAACATTCCATCAAGCTGGCATCATTGCTAAGGCTTTCGTGATATAGCCATAAAGCAAAAGGCAGTTTCATTAAAAATATTGGAAATCAATATGCAAGAAAAGAACTCACTCGCATAGAAAAGCATCTGCTTCATCTATGAAGAGAAGGAGACCCTTCTTTGACTTTTTAGACCAGTCAAATATTTGATGGATTTTGGTGACGGCCTGTGGACCTAGTGGGGCAACATCTCCTCCAGTCATCATGGCATAATCTAAACCCTGGAAGAAGAAATAAAGAAAATTAATAAAGTTTTGATGCACCCATTTGAATGCACACAGGACATGGAAAGGACAGCTAGAAAAAAAGCAAAATAAAACATCAACAAAGAAGTATAAAAGCAACATAATTGAAGAGAATATTTATGCAAAATTTAATAAAGACAAGATGAAGTTTACAGGGCTCATCAACAAGCCTTCAATGAGATTCACGTTACGGCATTTTCTGCTGTTCTTTTCCTAGAGTTGTAAGGCTGAACAAGCTAACAGAGAAATGAAAGGAGCCACCAACTCGGGGGAAAGAACAATACTGAAATGAGCAATGGTTACTACCATACCGATTTTCGAGCTATCTCCCTAGCGACCATAGTTTTTCCTGTCCCAGGAGGTCCATAAAACAGCATATTGCGGAATGGAGCCTCGTGAGCCTTGGTGTTTGCTGTAGCTCTAGCAAGTTGTTCTATTCTTTTCTGCAATGAAGGGTGGAGAACAATATTTCCAAGTCCATTTTTATTCTCTGAAAGCACTGTGGAGCCAGCTGCAGCAGCAGTGCTATAATTCATAAGTTTGTTTCCTCCCCGAGATAAAAGGCCCGACCAAGGAAATTTAGAAATGGATGATTCCCGAATAAGTGAGGGCTGCCCAAGTATTCGGTTTATGTAACCCCATGTGACTCGAGCACCTTCCCTGAAAAGCAAAATACCAGAAGACTTTGAAGAGAAATAACAAGATCTATCTATTTCCTAGTATGCAGATGAGAGACCCAAAAACAGCTAAAGAGTGAATTTTCCACCTATGCTGAATGCCTTTGAGCAATGCCAAAGCTAAGCACTCCAGGATGCATTTTACTGAGTCTTTTCAGGGTTCAAATCTGTCCCCACGGCAAAATTTCATTGTTATGTTGGCAGTCATGTTAGCTGTTAACATCTACAACAATATATAAGCGGCTTGTTATTCTATACAAAGGAGTCCTGCCTAATTCACTAACCTATGGGAAGATACTAAATTTAAGAATTGGAAAAATGTTTAAACTGATCAATCACAATTTCCAGTATGAGAACAGCATTTACATGGGATTACTACTATGATAAGAAAACAGGCATAGGTTTCATTCTGGATTAAAGTCATAGTCCCTCATCTGCACACGGCAATCATCTGTTGGTGTTTATTACGATACTGGAGAACACATGCTCTATGTTATTTTAACTTATATGTGAGTTTCAAGCAAACAAACCTGGTGGTGTAAATTCCTGCAGCTAATGCAGTAGCTCCACCGACAGTCATGACCAATGTGTTTCTATCATTCAGTAATATCCTAAAACCACCTGCAGATTCCATCCACGAAAAAATAATAATGAACATAATGGTAACGCCAGAAGCAAACAACAAACTCAAGAATATGTTGAATTGGTGTCATACCTTCAATATGACTAAACAATGTATTGATGGCAGCAAGCCACTTCTCTCTTTCACCATTGATTCGTTCTATAAGCATTCTCCTATTGTGGTCTTCTGTCAATTTCGCTTCATGGGCCCGGCCTTCAGCCTCAGCCATGGCCTTCACTCTTATAGTTTCTCGATCTATTTCAGCTCTTTCTTTCTCAGTTTGCCGTTGTTGGGCTTGAATCTGTTCCTCAGTCGCTCGTTTTTGCTGCTCTTTTCTTACAGAGGATTCCTCTTGCATCTGAACCAATTCAGCATTATGGCGCCTCTGAGCTTCATGGTCTGTCTGAGAACATTGGAATATGATATCATGAGCAGTTTGATAGTGATAATCTTTCCGCGTGAATACAGTTTAATGTTTTAAAGGGAACACCACTATATTCGTAGACGACAATCTCGTCGACATCTCAACATACACAAGAACTTTAATCCTGAGAAAGAAGAAGCTATTCAACTGGCTCAAAATTTCACCATCGGCTAACATCAAATCAGAAGTTCCAGGCCAAAAAGAAAAAGAGCAAAAGTGAAGAAATACTCAAGCTTGAGAAGCCTTTAAACAAATTAATCATTACATTACAGGACCATCTCTACAAGATGATTCTTTTAAAGACACTAGATAGACTTTCACAAAATTGAGTAAATACTAGTCTTCGCAGAATCTTCTATATTTACTTGCCAAGTAAAGGCCCCTCAAGATTTCTCCTTCCTAATGACATATCGATGCCTCTATGTTAGTTCTTTTCATAACTGAAACAGCTTTTAGTGCAAAATGGCACCAAGGGGGTGCCAACCTACGCAACAAATCAGTAAGCACAACTCAAGTCTCTAATTGTCAACAAGGTCGATTCTCAAATGTTACTCAATGCACCTGCATTCTCTTTCTCGCCAACTCATCTTCATATCTAAGCATTTGAGCTTTTGCCTGTGCTTGTTGCTGAACCAAATTTCTCTGCTCTTCAGCCAGTTTTCTCTGTCTGTCCTGCCAAACACAATGTCAAAGGATAGAGTCCATTAAAATTCTCATGGCAGATCACAAAAAAGTAACGGAGATCAAAGAAAACAAATTGCAGCACAACTAAAAGACTCAGCATTGGAATTCATTAAGAAATACCCAATAAACCCAATAAACCCAATAATGAGCAAACTCATCACGTAAACGTCAGTTACATGAATCAAGCGGATACAAGAGACCGAGCTCAAATTGTTAACTGAACAAGTGATTATACAGATGCATCGCCGACACGTCTAGCACTCACAATGTCAGTTTGAGCTTGAATTAACTCGTAATGGACCTTCTCCGCAGCTACCTCAGCCAAACGATTCTGTTCTTGCTTTCTCATCACCTCAAAAACCTGCCAATTCATTCCACGCCCAAAAATGAATATCTCCGATTTCCAAATTCAAATCGATCACCATCAGAACCCCCCATTGCATATCCACTTGCCATCAACCGTCTCGGTTTCTCCACAACCGAGCAGAAAACAACGATCAAGAAACAGTGCAGACCTGTTTCGCATGAGGGGAGCTATTGATTTCCCGGAGGGCCTTCGCTCCCCTCTCCAACGCCTCCGGGTCGAACCCCGCCCCCCGCGGCTCCTCGGGAGGCTCGGGCTTCCCCGGCGAGGCCGCGTCGGGAGGAGCGTCCTCGGCGCGCTGCGACGGAGGCGGAGGCGGCGCGGAGGAATAGAAGCCCGGGAAGCGGAAGGGAGCGTCGGCGTACGCGCGGGTCGATAACGTGGACAGGGAGGCCGCCGCCGCCGCCGCGGCGATCGCCGATGACAGTCTCGAGGCCGCCATTTCCGAGCATAAATCCGAGAAGAAGAGAGAGACACACACAGGGTCTGTCTAGGGTTTAAGCGGGATGGGGGTTTTAGGATTTCAGGAGGAGGAAGAAGAAGGAGATGGGCTTTTTCTTGGAGAATAATCCACACCATGGGCCCAACCCAGGGCCCAAATTCAAGAACGCTCTTTTGGGCCCAGGCCTTGCTATTTCACCCATTTTTTGTCTTTTTGTCTTTTTTTTCTTTTTTCTTTTTATTTCTCTTGTGGTGTAAATTTGTAAATTGTAAATTTTTTCGCTGTCTGTGATGTGAGAAATAAGTTTTCTCAGGTTCACTCATCCGATTGAGTGTATATTATTTTTTATCAAAAAAATTCAATAGTTTTAAATAAGACATAAAAAAAAAAAGCCTTTTTGTTTTAATCGATATTCACTTGACGAGTGTTGATCAGTTTTTCTTTCAGAAGTTGTGCTTTTTTTCTTTCGTACGTCCAACTTTACAGAAATTTTTCTCTTTTATTTTTTGAGTTTTTGCTTTTTGCATGACAATCCAAAAACCACCAATACAAGAACAGAAAAGGAGTAGAAAATGCGTAAGTGACGTACATCGCCGTCGGTGCTTTATTGAGCGTGAATTTCCAGTATTTTGAGAGCTGATATATTAACCTTGGATCTGAGGTCAACCAACTCGATCCGTAGAGGGAGAGAGAGGGAGACATTATTTGCATGATCTTTAAGCAATGTGGCTGTCGTTTGAAACCTTATTACTCTCAATTGTTGAAAGAAACGCTAAATTTGTCTGTACTTTCATGCTGTTCTCCTGTTCTTCATCTTCTTGATCTGCCGCATCATATGTTCTGTTATGCTGCGACTGCTAATGTTGTCATTTGGACGAGGGCTTCTGAAAATGTTGTGAATTTGTTTTGCTCCGTTTGTTCATAGAATAATTTCTCACTCCGCCATCAGTGTTACTGGTATCGATTTAATGACATTTTAATCTTCCCTTTCTGAACATATTGCGTTATTGTTCCCCAAATCATATGATTCAGTGTTGATATACCAGGCTTCTTCCTTGCTTCGGCTCCCACTAAAATACGGTAGCTTATCAGGTGATTATGCGTTTTAACATTGCTACAAAGTGGGAATAACATGAGGGATTCGCGTCTCTTGATGCAGGTTTTGACCAGTGCGGCCTGTTTGATCTGGTCCGTAACGAGCTTAGATAACTGACTTTTTCTTGACGGGACAGTTATATTCTGCAGACGGCCATGAGGATGAGACATTTTTGCTGAATATCATAGACAGGTGGTAAATGATACTTCATCCATTCACTTGTAATGACCCACTCAATTTCAAGTCGAAAATTACTTAAATCACAAAGATGTTACAAGTAGAAAACATCAAGACTATGGCGTCTACTTCTTCGGCCTCCTGCTTTCTTGGACATAATATGCAGATCAGAAACTGCTACCCTTCATCTTAAAGATTCAAGGGAACTCCATAGACTTCACCGAACCTGTTGGTGTAAAGCAACAAAAAGATTTGTTCTCAGTGCATTTAAAAGCAAAAGAAAGAAACCTTGTATACTTGTAATCGGTGAAGAAGCCAAAAATCCAGGAGGGCATGAGAAATACCATGTCTTTTGTCTCTAAGTGGAGACAAAAAAGTGGAAAAGCAATAAAGTTCACAGAGGAATAGGAGATTTGGAAACTTGGATTCATATAATAAACAAGGGAGTTGGCTGTGCAGGAGAATCCTCACAGAAATCAAAAGGAAAAAGGAACTCTTTTGTTTTCTCATGGATTGTCCTCACACGCAAGTTCTTTGCATAGGACCATTGAAACATCATCCACAGAAAACTGGAGGATCAGATTATTCAGATCTCATGAGGGATTTCTTTTCTTCTTTTGGATGAGAGACAGGATAAGAAGAGTTGCATCTGCAATGTGGTCATACACTGGTTCAGGCATTGCCTTTTTACATGTGATCTAATGTGTTGCTATCTTGAACAGTTGGCAAATGGGACAAAGGCCAAATGATTAAGAGAGAAGCAAAACTTGAGGGAGGACCAGTCAAGATTGCAACTTGGGGGTTTTCAGATATCCAAGTTTCTTCTCTACCGGTTCATCTTATGGCCCCCACAAGAATAGTATTCTCACCTTGTCATTTTGGAAAAGGTAATTTGGTATAACAATCTGAATTAAGACTGATATATCTTAAAAGCCAGAAAAAGTGTGAACCTTTATTTTTTCTGTGAAGTTCAGTGACACTCAAAGGTTTCTCAAAGAGTCAGTTAACAAGTCGATCAGACCTGGGTTTTGGCTAGAACAATCTCAATTGTTTGTGCACAGCCATTTAGTCACGGTTGGTCAAATGATATAGTTCCACGCAAAAGATGTGCACATCCATAAACTATTCTTAGTTTCGCCCACTCAGAAAGAGCAAATAAGTATTTATTTCTATAGAGAAGAACATTAACAGAACCTTGCCTTTGATGTGAAGGCATCAATGCCACAGCATTCAAGATGGCCTCTGAGCCATGGACTAATGCAAGCAACCACTAAATGACACTTAAGAGAAGCCACAGTCCATCCATAAGGGTATATTACCTTCAGCCACTATTGTTGCTCGACCTGTAATTAGGAAAAGGAACTCTGCCAGACTCGATGTGCTTGACGTCCTCGATTAAAATTTCATAGTGTCTTTTCACTTCCTCTGCAGATTTCCCACCCACGACCTTGGCAATCTTCTGCCACCTGTCGGGAGTGTCCTTGTCATATTGAGCCAATGCCTTCTCGAACATCTTGTTCTGCTTCGGCGTCCAGGATGAAGAAGTCAGAGAATTCGACGCCATTTGTTGAAAAACAAATCTCTCAAAATGCTAAAGAGAAAGAATGTAATTGAACAGCTTGAGGGAAGATGGTAGGAGAGTAGCTCCTTATAAGAAGGAAGGAAAAGGAAGATGTGTGGGGTTGAGCCAGTTGAGAGGGAATATATCTTTGAAAGGGGGAGAATATGGAGTGACCCGTTTGATTAGCAACCACAAGAAGATGCAGGACAAAGGAACACAGCTTGTGAAAGGGGGGGGGAAATTAGTATCAAAAGGACAGTATCTTTGTCTTTTCTTTTTTGGTTTAAAAAAAAAAGGAACAACAGCGAAAGTCCCTCCAAGTTGGACAAATAGATTCAAGTACTGATGGTGATGGTACACAAAATCGCCTTTCGGTTGTCTTCTGGTAATGGCATCTTTCTGAGCTGCTAAAGCAGTGGCTGGTTTGATGATTGACAAGATTAACTGTCTCTTCAATTCAAGACAACATGAGATGATGGAATGTGCTTCTGGGGGGGCAATAAAGGGGTTCTGACAATGGGTCAATTGCGTTACGGTCATGACCAGTAGGTGTTTGGTTGATGATGATATATATCACCTATGCTCTGTAACTGGCAGAGCACAAGTAGTTTCGCTATGATTTTACAGTAATCCAGATTTCGTTCAGGCGGGGTTTTTTCTTTTGGTTAATTCCTTACACGCTAACACCTCAAACATATATCTCAGAATGTTGAACTCACCAAAATTCTTCCTCTTTCGAACTGGTACATGATTAGACTAGAGCACCATGATTGGCTAGTTAAAAGGGAAGTTATGTCATCCAGTCGCGCTTCTGGATAAGGGGGAAGTGGCTCTCCTCCTCATCAATGACATGTCTATTTTCTCATTTTTCCTGACATTCTAATGGACGAGATGACTGTGTCACCCTCAATGCATTTATTCAGCGTGACTGGTAATTTGCTCTTAAGTAGTTTCCCCAATGCAGTTGCTTTGGCTAGAATCGGAAAGCGACAGCCATATTCGGGCTGGAGTCAATTGTGTCATGTTCTTCATCTTAGGATGAGCAGCCTTTAAATTTAAAACTAGTCTGCTTGTAGTTTTTAATTCAAAGGGAAGGTGAGCATCAAACTGCCAAATTGATTATCCTTCTCCATATTGCACTTGAAGATCCCTCTAGATTCGGCGATAGTGGAGGATAATAACAAATCCGCAGAACCTTCAATGAACTCAGATAGTTCACACACTGATATTTTTCTCAACTGGCTCAGATAATTGGCTTGTTTACCTCTGGATGATTTCTTATTCGATCGTTCAGTCTCACATAACAAACAGGGCAAACATTCTCCACATCAATACTCAGAATTTCATTTGCAGATTTTTTGGGAAGGGCCTTTCTTGGTTTTTCGTTCCCTTCTTTTCCGTCCCTGTTTTCTGCTATGTAGTGATTGATATTGCTTCCTCCTGTTGAAGAAGTTTATCTTATGTTATGGCCTTGTTCTTTGCTTACGTAGAAATCTCAAGATAGTTCCACTGAGTGCTCTTCCTAAGTGATTTGTCTGGGGCCACCCTGGTCTAAATACCCCAAGAATAGTGTAGTACATCGATTACCACACAGATTTTATTTGTGCTGTATGCAAAATTGCATCTCTATATTTCAAGACTCTCTGATCCCTAATCATCTTCTCACGCTGTAGTTTTCGGCTCATTCATCACGTGAAAGCAGACATTCCTCAAAAAAGGCTAGCGCCCAGTCAAATTATTTAAGCAGCTTCTGAGTTCTCTATGGCCATCATGGGCTCTTAACCTGTCTCTCTTTCTCTTACATCCAATTCAAGACAAGTGTAGCACGCCGCATACCACACAGATCTCGTTTCATGATGTACGCACCATGATATCTTTAAGTTCCAAGACTCTCCGATTGCTAATCTGCTGCTCGTGCTGGGGTTTTAGTTCATTCATCACGTGACAGCACACTCCTCAAATAAGGTCAGTTCCCAGTCAAATCATCACAACAGCTTTCGAGATTTCTATGCTAATCATGGGCTTTTTAACTTGTATGTCTTTTCTCTTACATGCAATTCAAGTCTTTGACTATTTCTCTCTGATCTGAACAGACTAAGAAGACCAGATTCTTGAAATGAAGTCAGACAAACACTAGGACCTGCCGACCACTTTTCTTATCTTGACAGCTTTATTTGTTTGAGCAACTTGGCTATTCTGGGAAGCCCAGAACCATAAAGGAAGATTAGGCAACAAGAATCTGACCTTTTGGGCAAGTGGAATGGCTCATATATACTTGTTTTCTACATCCAGAATCAAGGCATTGCTTTGTGATCATAAAGTGATTGCTGTCAACTTTGCTCCTTTTCCAAACCACTGATCTGACATTGTCTTTCAGACATTAGATATGGGTTGTTTGGCAACGATGCGAGCGCAAGCACCACCCCTAATCATGAACTCAAGTCCTTGCCCTTTCATGCTTTAACGTGTATCGCTCACCTTCACTGACCAGTTTGGCAAAAAGCAAATTTGATATCTTAACTGTTTGATACGACATCAATTAATCTAAAGGGAGACCAGTTTTACTAGCACGCTAACATGTGCACATTGAAAAAAACTTGATCCGCCAAACTATACCCATTTCTCAAAACTGTCATAAAAACAAATGCAGGCATAAGGACCAGGCTCTGCACCGACCTTTACCAGTTGAATGATGACGTATTACACATATCGGAGTGGAAATTGGCATCCGGGTTGACAGTAAAAAAGTTTATTCTCTTGTTGACATGATCTTCAGAGAACCAGGTATCAGAATAGCTTGAAAAGCACGAAGTTTGTTATCTGGGACGGTGCTAAATGTACGGGAGATATGAATCAATTAGGTTCACCTCGATCTCACCAATCATATGAGAAAGCGGATGCGCATACATCAGTTATCGAACTGTTTCTGAAGTCGTCTGAGAATCAAGGTCTAAAGAATGTGTGTGGATAGATTTTGCTGATGTTCGGAATCCTTATCATATTCCCATCATTTTCGGCGTGAGAATTCTTGCAATGGTCCATAGCACTCCACAGATAATGGAAGATGCTGTCACCGAGATCAGCACATCCACCAGTAAACATCACGCCTAAGAAAGTTAACTTCAATGGTCAAAGCTTTGCTTAGTCATCATTTGAAGTTGCTTCCCCCAGCCCAGCCTATCCATAATCTATACGATACAGACCGGATACCCTGTTCCCAACCGTCTCGTATAGCCCCATCACATAACTGTACGCATGCAACGGTTATTGACTGTGTTTTGCCTAGATCTTTCTCCTTAAGAACATGTAAGGATGTACGAGTGAGTTATGTTAGAGAAATCTCATATCGAAAAATTGATGTAGTATAAAGCAATTAATATATCTTAGTTGGCCTATATTACATTGGTTTAAGTTTTTGAGCGAAGGTGAGTCCAACTGAATGTACATCTAACACCTTAATTTTCTAGTGTAAAGCAATGTATTTCCTAATTGGCCTATAATACATTGATTTAAGTTTTTGAGCGAAGGTGAGTCCAACTAAATGTACATCTAACACCTTAATTTTCTTTTTCGTTTTTCCAAGTAGATGGATAAAAAGAAAGGCATGTTGACTCATCATTTTTAATACTCCAACTCAACATATAATAATCCACTTCATCATGTTTAATTTGTCGTTTAAGCATATACAAAAGGACTACACTGAACATTTATAAATAGCATAGGAACCACATTGAACAAATTAAAAGTTCAAGAACAAGATTGTACATTGGGTCAAAGTTTAGATACCAATACATGTCAACACCCTAATTTTCTTTTTCCTTTCTCCAAGTAGATTGATAAAAAGAAAGACATGTTGACTCATCATTTTTAAGCTTACAAAAGGACTTCATTAAATATTTAATAATAATTCAAGGGAACAGATTAAAAGTCCAAGGGCAATATTGTACATTGGGTGAAAATTCATTGACCATTTATGTTATTTTTCCTTCCCAAAATCCTAATTTTTTTTTGTGTCGACAAACTTCTAAAAGTGGTTATAACTATAAGTGTCAAACCAACGTTATTTAAATGGTTAATACCCCGAAAAATCTCAAACCGGTACACCTGTAACAAATTTAGCCTAACTGACTATAAAAAACCCTAAACTTGTACATCTATGACAAATTTATCCCAAACTAATTTATTTGATTGCAAAAAACCTCAAACTGGTAAATTTGTGATAAATATACCATCCGCTAAATTGGATTAATACCACAAAAAAATCACAAAAATTGTAAACTGTGATAAACAGAGCGTAGAATCCCAAATTAGTATACTAGTCAACTGTCACGTGTCATTTAACTTAATAATTTGATAGGTAAAATTTAACAAAAACTAACAGATGGTAAATTTGTCACAAGTGTACCAGTTTGGGGTAAATTTGTCAAAGGTATACCAGTTTGGGATTTTTGGTGATCAAAAAAATAGTTTAGGGTAAATTTGTTACATATGTATCAGTTTGGGATTTTTCAGGATATTAACCCTTATTTAAATTATGCACTTTTGTTATATTAACCAATTAATCCGCTTCTTCACGTCTAATTTGTCGTTTAAGCAAACAAAAGAATTACACTTTATATTTACTAACAGTTTAGAGTCCACACTAAATAAATTAAAAGTCTAAGGATATGATTGCATATTGGGTCAAAATTTATGCATCATTTGTGTCGCTTTTCTTCCCAAAACCCTAAATTTTTTCATGTGGGTAGATTTCTAAAAGAGGTTATAAGCGGCAAACCAGCATTATTTGTTTCTATTTTAATTATGCACTTCAACTTGAATTACCAACCTTTTTTTTTGTGGGACTTACCAGTTTCTCTTATCAACCAGTACGGCTTACCGGGTCTCCATGTTTTTTTCCTCCAAATATATTAGATTTCCTATTTAGTTACCTGTTTGTATATGTCTTCCTTAGCGACTTGTTGAATTTATCAATTTATAAGAAATTAGCAACATTAATTAATATCCAAACATGTTAATAACAAGTTTCAAGTTACCAACTTTTATTTGAGTTGATTACCAACGTTCATTTGGTTGTTACAAATTACTAATTTCCCTAATCTATAAAATTTTATCTACCTTCTTACTAATTTTTTAAATTTACCAACTATTATATAAATTAACAACATTTATTTTAGTTATTTATCACTTTCCTTCAATTAAGTTACGAATTATTTTTTTGTTACCAATTCTCATTTGAGTCACTTATTACCAAGTTCTATTTATGCTTTCTAATTATGTTGAGCAACCACATTTATTTGTCATGCTTGCCAACTTTTCATAAATACCATTTTTTTTAAAAAATAACAATCTCAATTAAAGTGATTAGTAATTTTTCTCCAATTAAATTGCCAGCTAATTTTGTATTACCAAAGTTATTGATGTTTATTTGATTCTTCTTTAATATCAACCTCTCGGAAGAAGTACACTCCAAGTGCTAAAATCTGACATGGGTGAACACATAAATGCCAAAAATTTTAAAAGATACACTTAAGTGCCATTTTTTTATTAAAAAAAAAAATCGACATTTAGTGTGAACTCCAACAAGGCTTGCCGGAAATTCAACATAGCATTATTTATTAATAAAATCGGTATACGTGGCTGCCGAAAATCCGACGTGGCTCATTGTTGGTACTTAAGTGTTCATTTATTCTCTGATTTTGGCACTTAAGTGTATTTTTTGGAAATTTTAGTACTTACATATCCACCCATGCCCAAGTTTTGGCACTTAGGATGTCCACGCCTTTCAATCTCTCTTATCTCTGACCAAAAAAACAAAAAATGCTCTTATTGTTCATCCACTTTAATTACCTTTCTTACCAAAGGCTTAAACTTACCAACTACTACCATAAAACTTATGGACCTTTATTTAAGTGATTAAAAAAATTTCTCTAATTAAATTGCTGACTTTTTTTTTTTTTTTTTTTGGTTACCAACTCTCATTTAAGTTATTTACCAACATTTATTTGTTTTTCCTTAGAATTATTAACTTTTTTTTTACTCGGTTACTATTTTTATCTGCATTACTCCGATTTTTTAAAATTTACCAACTCTTGCTAACCTCAGTTCAATGATTAGCAATTTCTATCCAATGAAATTACCAACTTATTTAAGCTAGTTACCAACAATTATTTGATATTTTGTTTTGCACTTACCTACTTCTCTCATATCTGAAAACAAATAACTTATCTAATTTTTTACCAATTTTTACTCTCCTTTTTTAGAAACACCTTAAATTTACTATCTATTATGTTATCAACACTTTTTATATGATTGACCAACTTTTCTCTGATTAAGTTACCAATTAGTTTTGAATTACCAAGTCTCATCTGAGTTGCTTACCTATGTAAATTTTACTTTTTTTAATTTACCAATTTTTGGATTGAATTGACACTATTATGCAATTAAATTACCAACTAATTTTGCATTAGTAACTGTTATTTAAGTTAGTTACAAGCATTTGTTAGTTTTTTGTAATTTACCAACTTCTATTATCTTTGACAAAAAATCTTCTCTTACTACTTAACAACTTTAATTGAACTTTCTTGCAAACAATTTAAATCAACCAATTATTAATCAATCTTTATTGGGTGATTTACCAACTGTATTCCCCATTAATTAACCAAATAGAATAGTTGGTAAATTTTTTTTTTAAAAAAAAGTAAACATTCTTAATTAACTCACATGAGAGTTGGTAATTTAGAACTAATTGACGACTTAAATAGGAGAAATGTTGATAAATAACATGACTTAAAGTTAGAATTTTCCATATAGAATTCGGTGAATATAACCTGTAAATAAGAACGGTTTATAAAGTTGATAAAAGATAAGAAAGCTGGTAATTAACGAAAACTAAACTTGGTAAGTAACTCACAAAATTGATAATCCAAAACTAACTGCTAGCTTATTAATTTATTTAAATTTTTGAAATTTACTTTAATTAAGTTGCAAATTCTTCAAATAGTTGGTAAATTAAAGCGTCCTCATGAGATGCATATAAATGTTTATTAGTGGTAAGAAAGTTGGTAAACTAAAAAAATAAAACTCGGTAAATAACTCAAATGCAGGTTTGCTACTCAATCCTATGCGGTAGTTGAATGGATTTAGGTTGGTAATCTTTCAAAAGAGTTTGTATATAAGAAAAGTTGATAAATGAAAATTAGTAACACAATAGAAAAGTTGGTAAACTAATTTTTTTTTTTTTTTTTTTAATATAAGTAAACTATTGGACTAAGAGTTGGTAAACCAAAACTAATTGGTAATTTAATTTGACAAAATTGGTAAACCACTCAAATTTAATTTGTTTAATTATATGTGAGTTAGTAATTATAAAGCATCGGTAAGTGGTGCAAATAATTTTATATAAGTATCGGTCAGTTACCTAACAAAATGTCATCGGTACATTTTTCTAAACGGTTTTGTGACTTTCATAAACAGTTATCAAAACTTACCGGCACGTAAAAGAAATCAACTTTTTATAGTATTGAACAATAGAATTATGCATAATGGTTATTCAATTGGTGAATTGTTCTTGGTGACATCAATCTAACTGCTTCAATATCGGGACTTATATATTCCATATCAACGTTATACAAAAATGAAAGAAAATTTTTTATCATCAACAAAAAATGTAGACATAGATTACTGTCGATAGTAAAATTATTTTAATTTTTGCATATGATACAATTAATTATTTTTAGAAAAGCCATTTCGATTTATTCATTTTTCACGAAACAAATCCAAACTTCAAATGATATTGCTCGAAAGCAAGAATCCAATAAGAGTCAAGAAGTCATGACTCATGAGCATCCAATTGAGGTGCACAAAGGAAGACAAGACAACTTGACCCCTCATTGCGAGATAACCACAAAATTTTTGTTCTAGATGCTTCCAAAACATCTAGCCATGAATTGACAATCAAGTAGAGACGAGTCTCAAATTACGCATCATATTGTGAACTCTACACAACTATGTGTATAAATTTGAGCCATAAGCCCCCAGCTCGTGGAATATGAATTAATTTATCTAATGTCGGTTCTAGAACCTACCCGATAAAAAAATGCAAGCATTACGAGAACCACTTTTTTTTTTTTTTTCTTTTTTGGAGTGGCATTGGTACCAAAGTAGTAAAGGAAGGATTTGCAATCACGTTGCTAGATTTGATTCCAATGGGTGGGGATATGAGAAAGTAGTGAAAGGTTTCACTGATTCGGTCCCTATCGAGAAGGATTTTTGACGTGAGATTCTTGCATCAACCAATTGGAAATCGGAAAAAGCATTCCTTTTTTTATCATGATGAGGGGCTAAAAAAGGGAGAGAACAAGATAAAGGTTAGGAACCCCGTGTAGGGAGAGGTCGAGGTGATGATAGTCTTGTGGCTATAACCACATGAGAAGGACGTAGCTAGAGGGACGGGAAACTGGATAAGTTACGAGGATAATCATTTAAATAGTTCATGAACTTTAATTCAACATGTAATGTTGTCCATAAATTTTTAATTTATTTAATATAGTATTTGAACTTTAACTCAATGCGCAATTTCGTCATTTAATTTTTAATTTGTTCAATGCGGTTTATTTAATCTATTTCCTTAAATATATGAAAATATTTAATATTGTCATTCCATTTATTCAAGTTCATGTACAATATTGAATACTTTCATATAGTCTAGTCAAAAAATTCAATATGTCCCAAAATTTTAGGGGCTATATTGAAAAATTTAGAAAGAACATTGCACATTGGATTAAAGTTTAGAGACCACATTAAACAAATTAAAATTTATTGTTGACTTTACACAATGGCCAAAATTCAGAGACTATAGGTGTCAGTTTCCCGAAGTTATACCTCGAGCCCTAGATTTAAAACAATGCCTCATCCGACATTATTCTATTTCTTTTTATGAAAAAATAAATCAGCCTTTTCATCTCCGGAACTTTGACTAGAGTCTTCATAAGTAAATTACCCCTTTATGTAGTAATTCGTCTAACATTCTCCGAAATTTTGTTAAATCTACCGTTATCATTTATGTTTACCAGTTGTAATGTGGCTATAGAGTTCGAAATGTATGTATGTTAGCTCTCAATAATTATCGCTAATAGTGAAGCGAGCTCCATTGTCGTTACTGATATTACCTAAACTCCCATACCCAGACTTTTGATTAAAAAAAAAAAAAAAAAAAAAAAACCTCCCAGACACCACAGTTGGTAATCTTCCTTCAAAATTAGTAAATTGTCTCTATTTCTTGCAAGTTTGAACATCCTATGGTTTCTTTAAGGAACCAATCGGTAGTAACTTTCATTGTATGTCCGTAATCCTTTTTCGGTAACTTTCCTTAAACGACAGTAAGTTGCCAATAAAGAATTCCTGTTGTATGTTAAACTCAGTGCAATGTTCTTCAACTCCCGTTGTCCGTAGTCCAGGCCGGTGCTGCATTAAACTCAACATATCCCGATTGACTACCAGTGTATCGCCGTCCGTCGTTCTCGCGAACATCAAGTAATTCCACCCAAAAGAAAAAAAAAAAATGCGTAATCTATGTTCCCGGCTTGTACTGTTCTTATGCATCCATGTTTTCCATTCTTTGTCAGAAGCAAGAGCGAAAGGGAGCGACCAGATCGCCACTCAAGTTTCAACATCTGGTTCGCAATACAATGACGAGCCCTTTCGCGGCTCCTCCATGTCTAAAAACACCAGCAGTCCATACGTTATGCCAGCAGACCGACGGCTCCTTCCGGCTCAGAATCGTTCGTCTCGGGATAGAACCTCCGCCGAGAACCTAAACCGAAAGGTGTTAAAGCTGCATCGCCTCACTTATTTACGGAGCTTGTCCTTCTTAAATGACTCCTCGTTGGAAAAGTCACGTTGTTAAGGGAGGGAGTCACCGAGTGGTCACCCTTTCATCTTGGAATGGGGAGGTTGGGGGTTCAAATCCCCATCTTCTCAGGGGGAATTGGGGTGGGGACGATTTCATTTCAGGAGTGGGTTTCGACTCCCACGCCCTGCAAGGAGGCAGGACAAAAGTCTAAGAGTGAGTGTTAGAGTAGGATTAGCGTAGGACCGACCAAAAAAATAAAAATAAAAGGGAGGGAGTCACGCTTCTAAGTAGACATTCTAACATGACCCCCATTTGATTTTATAGCTCTATCGTGTTCATCTCCATCCCTGCTTCTTCGGAAGCACCATCGAAATTGGTCATTGGAATAACATGGAAGTCGATTTCCGTGTGATGGTGCTTCTTCCATCGAGCCTTCAATGCCCCATCCACGTCCAACTAATGACAGCCAACCAAGAAAGGTGGCCCAATCAAATAGTTTGCCCTCAATACCGGGCAAAAATTCGCGACCTCTCTGATTTGATTTTCCGTTCGCTTTTCAGAATATGATGGGACTTACATAGAACATTGATAAGAAGCACGTAATTTTTCTTTGGATAAGCATGAGGAACAAATATGCTATAAGTTTTTTTTCAACATTACGATTAGTTATTCCGTTCTTGGAGAATAGTTTATATAAACATGTGGAAATATCGGTATAGTTGTCCACAAAGTCCTAAACTCATTATACGACGATTAAAGCAGTCTTAAACTTTTGAAATTGACTAATTTAGTTATATACATTTTAACGATTTGTTAACATAGTTCTCTCGGCTAATTTTGATCGAAAATCATTGCTAACATTAAAGTTTGTAGTTTTTAAATTTCTCTGATTTTTTCTTTTTTCTTTTCTTTCCCTTTTTGCCTCTTTTCTTTTTCTTTTCTTTCTTTTTTTTCTTTTTCCCACCGCTAGTCCCCAGCCTCAACAACTCCCCCCGAGTTTTATGATTTGCAATTTTTATGATCCCATGAGTGATTCATTTGGGTGGCGAAAAAGTCATGCTTTAAGAATAGGCATGATTATACAAATGATTCTTGATTTATGTCTAATGTGCAATTGAACTTTTTACTTGTTTGATGCGGTCCATGAATTTTATTTCAATGTCACGTAGAAATTTTTAATTTATTCAATATGATCACGAACTTTTAATAAATATTCAATCTAATCTCTACATTATTATATCCCTAGATTCAATTTAATCCTTAGATTATCTAGTTTAGAAATTAAATTGAACATGTACCAAAAGTTCAGGATCCACATCGAATGAATTAATACTTCATGGATGATATTACACATTGGATAAAATTCATTAACCACATTGAATAAATTAATAATTCAAAGACGACATGTATTGGACCATAGTTCATCATTTGTGTCATTTTCTCTTAAAAATACCTTAACATCTCACAACTTGTTCAACTCAAGAAAAGGCTAAGACTATATTTAATTGTAGACTTACGAGGGAACAGATTGGTCCCATCCAGTGAAGGCCTGGTACCAATGTAGAATCGTTTTATGTATTAAAGTCCAACTAACCATCATCTAGTGTCGTGTGTATCTGACACAAATTAACACGTTCTAACACCATTAAATGACAAATCCGAACAGTGACACAAGTGGACACGAATCTAACACGCTAGGCCCACTATCATTCAAACTTGGGAAAATGTCACAAACAATCTTTAAACTTCTATTTAATGTGCAATCTCGTCCCTAGACTTTTAATTTGTTTAATTTGGTCCCTGAATTATCGATAAATGTCCGATCTAGTCCTTAATTATTTGAAAATTGATCAATTTCGTCTTTCCGTTAGTTAAAGTTAATGGAATTAGGCATTTTGGTCTTTTTACTTTTTAATATTTTTTTTCTTTTTTTCTTCTTCTTCTCTCTTCCCTCCATCGGCCATGGCGAAGTTGGCGCAGGGAAGCCAGCGTCCGGCGAGGGTTTGGCAAGGGCCGCCCCTGCTGGCGTCGAGCGAGGGGTGCCCTCGCTTGCGTCGGGCGAGGGCCGCCCCTGCTGACGTCGGGCGAGGGCCATCATTGCCCGACCCAGCCGAGGGCGGCCCTAGCCAGCCTAGGGTCGCCCTTCCCTCCGCCATGGCCGGCGAAGGGAAGAGAGAAGAAGAAGAAGAAGAAAAAAATAGTCATCACTTAACGGTTTGAACGGAATGACTAAATTGAACATTTGTTAATAGTTCATAGACCAAATTGAGCAAATTGAAAGTTTAGGGATAAAATTGAACATTAGATAAAACTTCAAGAACCATTTGTGACATTTTCCCTTCAAGCTTTCACTACGTCTTTGTTAGACTCCCTTGATGCCTTTAATTTAGGGCATAGACCTAACAATAATCAAATTCACGCAGTATGTGAATTAATTTGAAAGTTTGCTTCCAAATGGTTGTGGTGGAGGGGTACTTAATTTAGATTCTGTTTATTTCACGAAAAATGAATAATTTGAAAAATATTTTCATAAAAATGATTATTTATAATACTTGAAATAATAAGTCAATAAAAAAAAATTTAATTATCAACAACAATTTATATCTGAACATTTTCGTGAATGATGGAAATATTTTTCATCCATTCATTTTTGTTAAGTGACATAATTGATCACTTCTAAGAAAACGTTTTTTTTTTTTTTTAAATCATTCATTTTCTTTGCGAAATAAACGCATCTTGAGATTTTTCAGGCAAAGCTCAAGTGAGTTTACTGGGAAGGCCACGTCGCATCCACACACGACACTATTCCTCGACGGGGTTAGTGAGTTGAATGATGATGTCCTTCGTGAACATCTCGGAAGAATTCCTGGTATCTGTTGAAAGGTAAACTAGTTTCCAATGATTTACAAGGTCGTTTTTGGGCCTAAATAAATGAAATGCTCTTCTATTTTTTTATCGGTGCTTTTAACAGCCTCATAAGCCCCAGGCTTGCCCGGAAAGCCCATATGGTCCGGGCCAGTGGCGCATTACACCGAAGATAAATTGCAGTGATGTGGCTAGAGCATATGCCTATGTACTAAATTGGGAAAAATTTAGCAATTTAATCCTTAATCTCTTGTATTTATGTTAATTCAGTTATAAACTTTTCGATTTTACTAATACAATCCTAAAACTTAACACGAAACTCCAACATAATCATCCCAACTAATTGCCTCCGAAAATCACTGACGTGATGACCCACACGTAAAACATCGTTTTGAGTAAATTTATCCACGTGAGCAATTTAGCTAGAAGGACTAAATTGACATTTTGGGCAAATGTCAAGAATTATATTGACAAAACCGAAAAAGTTTATGGTTGAATTGATACTTGCACGAAAGGTTTAGGACCGATTTTGGTAATTATCCCCTTAAATTGTACATGACCGTACCTCGTTCTCACGTATATCAAGTGATTTATCAGAAAAAGGCAAACGAGTTTTTCTATGTTTATGGCTCCAAAAAGAAGTAGCGGCACCCTACTCTTATGCAACGATTGTTTCCACCTTTTTTTTAGAATGAAGAAGAGTGAGTGAGAGAGAGCGACCAGATCACGGTACAACAACCAGACCAAAACATATGGACAAGGGCTTCGCAGCTCCTCTGCGTCTAAAAGCACCGGAAGCTCACGCGCCACGTCAGTGATTTCCGATGATTCTGTATCAATGACCTTGTTTAAAAGTCACGCTTTAGGTGGACACGTTTAACATGACCCATGTCGCTTTTAAGTTTTTTCATGGTTACTTGCATTGGTCTATTTTGGTAGCACAATCATAATCGGTTATCGATTTCAAAAACAATTAATGGCATCACGTCACCGTCGACTTATTCATATCCACAAGAGTCTTATTCCATCCAAGGTGAATGCCATAAGATTGGAAAATGATGTCCGTCCGGGCCCTTCCACAATCCTATTCCCACTAGGGAACGGGTCTTTGGTCATACGTACCATCCCCGTCCAAATAATGATACGCTCGCAAGAAAAGTCACCAGAGTCTTACGTCACGAATTACTAATCAAAATCGATCGCAATTACGTTGGCAAAAGCTTACAATTTTATCGATCATGAGATAAATGCATCTTGAAATTCTTCGGAAAACAATTTTTTTTAAATCATTCATTCTTTTTTATCGATCGTGATACAGTCGATCATTTTTAGAAATATATTTTTAAATTATTTATTTTTTTCACGGGACAAACGCAGCTACGAACAAAATTTAATCTGAGTTTAGTAAGAAAGTTAAGTCGCCCTCACGCAAGTGACTATTCCTCGACAGGGTTTGTCAGTTGAATGATAAACATCTCGAGGGAATTCCTGGTGTATGCTCAAAAGCAACCTAGTTTAGAATGATTACACGGGCACGTGGCAATAGAATATACATTTCTCTAAATAGATGCAACGCTCTTCCAATTTTCGTTAGTGCTTTGACAGCCCCAGGCTTACATGGAAAGCTCATATGGTCCGGACCACGGTTGCATCACTCTGAAAATAAAGTGCAGTGATGTGGCTAGAGCATATGCTTATGTATTGAATAGGAAAAATTTCAAATAAAAACTTAAAATGTCCTCATTTTTATAAATAAGGGATTTGAAGTAGATTTTATTTCGATAAGAGCTCAAAGTGCCATCACTTTCTCAAATAAGAATTTAAAATAAACTTTATTTCAAATGAGGGCCTAAAATAGTTATGTCAGTTGCAAAAAAGAGCCTAACTTTTCGACTGATTAAGGGCATTTTCTTCCTTTACTTTTTTTAAAATTCTTCCCTTTCTCCTTCTTTTTTTCTTTCTTTTTTTTTTTTTTTTTTTTTTTTAAATTTTTCTAGCTTTTTTCTTTCTTCTTAACTAGTAGCCAGTCCTAGCCACCTACAATGCCTGGAGAGGGCTAGGCGAGGGTCGCCCTCGCCCAATCCAGTGAGGCTAGCCTCCTCTTGACGAGGCGACCCTCACTTGGGCAAGGCCCCCCTTGAAAGCCACAAGTGATGACTAACCTCACTTGGGCAAGGGTGACCCTCATCTTATCTGGCAAGGGCTTGGGCGAGGCAACCCTCGCCTAGTGGCCAAGAATGTCATCGAGTCCTCACCGGCCAGAAAAGAAAAGAAAAATAAGTTTAAAATTAAAATTGTCTTTTGATGAAAATGCCCTTGACCGGCCAGTGATGGGCAAGATCAGGCCTTCATTTGAAACTATCATGGCCACTTCAAACCCTTATTTGAGATTGACATAAACACTTTAAGCCTTTATTTGATACAAGGTCCATTTCAGGTTTTTATTTGAGAAAATAAGCGTATTTCGGGCCTTTATTTGGAATTCTCCCTAATTTATTATATGATGTTAATTTAGTTGTAAACTTTTTAATTTTGTTAATGCATTTATAGATCTTAACACGAAATTCTAATGTAGCCATTCCGACCAATTGCCTCTAGAAATCATTGATGTCATGCCCTATTTTGAGTAAGGTTGTCCACATCAACTTACGCACAGGATGACCGACGATGACTAGATGCCATATCAGCAATTTCCGATAGTAATTAGCCAGAAGGACTACACTAACATTTTGCGCAAATGTTAAGCATTAAACTAGCATAACTGAAAAACTTATAACCGAATTAACATTCGTATAATGGGTAGACTGATTTTGGTAATTATCCCCCCCAAATCGTACACCACCTTATTTCATTCTCACAAACATTTGCGTTTAGCAGTCGGGATAGGATATGATTTATCATATCCTACGTTTGGTGCTTACTCAAGACAAGATAAAATCGGATATAAGAGGGATATAGGCAGAATAAAATTATCCCATGGGGGAGGTGGGATAAAAGTGAATAGGATTTCTACTGTTTATAATAGGAAAGTTATTTTTCTCAAATAGCAAACTTATTAAATTAATAAAATTGAAATTATATTTCAATATAAATAATATTTGAATTATAATTTAAGAAATTAAAAATTAAAAATAGAAATTTATTTTTAATTAATCTTATTTAATTTATATATTCAACTTTAGTTCTATTTTATAATAAACATTCAATTTATAAATTAAATATTTATATTTATTATATATTTTAGGTATTTTTGTATTTTAGGTATGTTAGAACAGTTTACTCCTTGATAAAATTTTATTAAAGAATGATGAAATGGGAAAAAAGAAATAATAAAGAAAATAATATAAAAAATAGGAAAAATAAAAATAAATTAAGGAATAGTGTTATATTAGATTTTCACCATCTCTGTTTATGAAAATTTAGGTTACATTATATGCTATTTATATAAAAAAAATGTATATAATATGATGTAAATATATCCGATTTTAATACTGTGATTCACCAAACAATTGACAGGATATAAAAAAAATCCCAGGATTTTATATCTTATCATATCCAGTCCTATCCCGATTAGAAATCCGGACGACCAAACGTTACACAAAGGACAACACGTGTATCTAATAAAAGTTGCGGCACTGGTCTCATTTATCCATTGTTTCCATTTTTTTTCTTCTTCTTTTTTAAGAGGGAAGAAGAGCAAGCGGGAGAGACCATATCGCACGGCACGGCGACCAGACCGAAATATATGGACGAGGCTTCTCGCAGGTCCCTTGCGTCCAAAAGTACCAGAAGTCCACACGCGGTATTAGCGGGGTTGTTTAAAAGCGAAGCTTTAGAGAGTTATTTTTAGGATGACCACATCGCTTCTATGTTTTGACACGGTTGTTCGGGTCGTTGTGCTTTCGAAATCGGTTATTGGTTCCAAAAACAGTTTGAAATCGATGGCATCACATCACCGTGGACCTGTTGAATTCGTAGGAGTCTTATTCCGTCCAATGTGAATGCAATGAGGTCGGAAAACGACGTTCAATTGAACCCTTCGACAATCCTCCTTCCTCTTGGTTACTGGTCATCGGTTAATGTCCCATCCCCGCCCAAATAATAATAGACTTGCAAGGCAGGTCACCCCAATCTTATTTCAAGGATTACTCCTAACAAGCTATCCCGATTACGTAGGGAAATGCTCACAGTATAACCGATCGTGAGTAGTGAGATTGGATTTGCAGTCCGTTCTTTAGAATATTAGGAGACCTACATCAAGTATGTGATTTCATAATAAAGCAAATCAAGCTAGAATGAGGTCCAGAATGAGGTCCATAATACTATAAAACAAAACCAAATTTAGAAAATAAGAAGGATCAACAGAGCATAAATAGGGTTTTGTACACACTTGTTCCATAAGAATGGATCTGTCGAGTAAAATAATTTCTCTTTTAATAACTACAACGTCGCCAATTGGTGATGCATGCTTAAAATTGGCTTCCTCACACCATCGTCATGCAGAGACAGCTAAGCAAGCAGAACAAGTACGGATATAGTATTTGGAAGAACAAATTTTAGTGATTCAGCGAGACACTAGAATTTCTGTGATCACAATTGAAGCTGGAGGTAGAAGAGTTGTACACAAACAGAGTACGGAGTATCGTATCCTCGAAAACAGATTTGTTAAACTTCTAGATGTAAATTGGAAGAGTTCAAACACTCATATCTAGAATTAGATTTGGGAGAAGAGAGCTCTCAACCCTAGACTAGGAGAGAAGAAAAAACAAGAAACCACGAACAATATCAATAAGAAAGGAAAAGAATGGTGATGTAAGTAGAAACTCTACCAACAATTTGAGCGCTAGTCAAAAAGCATGTAATTTCGGGACAAGTTCGACGAGCAAATGTATCATAAGTTGTCCTTTAACATTATGATTATTTGTTTGTACTTTTGTAGAAATATATGCATGTGCATGTGCATATGTATATATTGGAGACAATATTGCGACCTAAAGCTATCTCTTGTCTCCAATTTCTAAAAATGGAAAATATGGAAGATGGTAGCCAAGAAGGAGACAAAATAAAAAGAAAATAGAAAAAGAAAAATAGGTGTTTATTTTGTTCATGCTTTCCCCTTATTGAATCCTTACTCCTCCTTATGTATCATTACATCGAAATTGCTTAAGTGAAATAAAACAATTCCATTAGAAAATCCATCCGGAAAATCAATTCATTTATGTTGACAATTTGATATTAAAGCTTGTATTGTCGAGCGCAGTTCATAGGCATGATATAAAATATAAAATACATATTGCAAAAACTTAAATATGATTCGACACACGTACTAAAAAGTTAGTAATTTAATTATTTTGCTTGTTCAATAAATATTATGATAATTGAGTCCTAATCCATGAATCATAAGATTGGTTATGACTCAACGATGTGAATTATTAATCCTAACTGATGTCGCCATGACCTTCGATTTGAATGTAATACTCTTCGAGGTTCTAATTACTAAGACGTTGGATTGAAGAGAGTGTTAGAATAAGATGATCAAAATTCAATTAATTCCAAAGCTTTGAGAGTGAGAGGACTCTAAGCACGCGCTTTGGCACGAAGAATCGACATTTTCTATCAGGGAAAAGAGAATTGATTATAAAAAATAAATCAAAAATCAAACAAATATCTCTTCAGGACAATTTAAGATTCGATGTAAAAGTGGACGTTGACCCGCGCGACGCGTGGAAAAAAGTGTACACAAAAGCTTGGAAACTTCATAACCATGGAATTGTCCTAAAGCTTAAAGCATATAAGCACGTGGGCACGTGTAGAGGTTTCCACGACCATGCAGTTATCCTAAGAATTGTAGGTACAGTATTATTAGAGAGAACAACAACACCCCCACGGGATGCACGAAATGATCATATGATAGCAATAAAAAAATAAAAAATAAAAACTAAATTAAAGAAAATATTTGGAATCGGGTGGAAATTGATGTTGAAGGAAGATATGATCTGAGATTTGATTGATATTTGTATCGATTGTAATTGATAGGAATATATTTATTTTAGGATTAGAAAGATTAGAAGATTTTATTTACTTATTTATTGAACTCTCTTGTACAATATATACACCATTGTATAGTTACAAGAAATTAATGAAGTGAATACAATATTCCTATCATACTAAATTCTTTTTCTAAACTTCTTCTCGGATTTGTGACATGGTATCAGAGCGTTGATTCTGACTTAGCCTTCCGCACTTTTTTCCTTCTGTTCTTGTTGCTGTAGTCTCTGCAGAACAAAACAACTTCCATTCCTCTTTGTTTCTTGTTGCTGCAATTCTCGCAGAACAGAATAGCATCCGGAAGAAGTATTGCAAAATATTGATCTGCAAAATAAAAGTATTGCAGATTCTTAGAAGACTGTCTACATGGCAAATACAGAAGCACTTACCTCAGGACTTGGTGATCAATCTGCTGGAGAAACAGCATCTCAAGTTTCGCAGATCCAGACACCACCAGTCACCACTTTGCCCGAAGGACAGATCCAATCTCAGTGGATACCTGTTACGGCTCAGGCTAATTTGGGGCAACCCTATTCGGGTCAACCTTACCAATGGGTACCAAATCCTTGGTACTATGGGACGCACCCAAATGCATCATTGCCGGGATTTCGAAATGGAGAACAACTTGATGAAGGCCTACCAGCCAACAGTGGGGCAGGCGCAAACATCAGTTCACAACAGACGGGCGGATCACCTGACCCGGGTATGGGATCGAATCCCTATCCGGGTCCCTTTTTTTCTAATGCAGGCTTTTCAACAGGATCTGGAGGATCAGGTTTCGGAGCGAACTCTTACCCGAATCCGCCACCAGGGTTCCTCCCATACCAGATCTACGCTGCCAGCAGCCGACCGGAGCCCGGCGACCCTCTTTTCACAACCAATGCCGACGGACCAGATCTGAAACTCATCACTCAGCATTTAACTGGACCCGATAATTATTCAAGATGGTCGCGCGAGTTCCGGCGTGCTGTAACGAAAGACAAAGAGGGTTTCATAGAAGGGACGATTCCGATTCCATCGACGAACGACAAGCAAGACTTTGGAGAAAGTGTAATCAATTAGTCGAACTTGGATCGGAAACAAGACGCCCCGAAGTCGCATCTGGTCTCCCTCCAACGGAGGATTCAAAGCAAATGTGGGAAAATATCAAGGAGATGTACGGAAAATTGGATCAAGTAAAGATTTTCTCCTTGACACAACAGATCTCGGATTTAAAACAAAACAACATGATTGTTGCTACAATTTTCAACAAACTTTCGAGCCTGTGGAACGAATTGGAAGCGGCCGAAGAAAAATTCGACTGGCTGGAGTCGATTTTACAGCAATATAAAAAGATGCGAGACAGGGAGAAAGCCATCAGATTTCTCCTTATTTTGAATGAATCTTACCATTCTTTTCGATCGCAGATCTTAACCATGGAGCCGATGCCAAGCCTTGGCCGAATCTACCAGCTTTCAATCCAGGAGGAAAGCCAGCAAAGAGCAGTAGATCTCGGTAAGGAAGGCGAAAGGGTAGCTCTGGCGGCGAGGGTTTCCTCTCGCCCGCTGGGCGAGAACCAACGGAGGGAGAGAAGGTCGCAGACCTAATCTAGGGTTTCAAGAAAACCCTAGAGGCTTTATACGAACGACGGCGGATGGTCACGATCTGTCTGATCGATCGGACGGCTCGCGCTCCATACTTGGGGTCGGCGGATCTGACGGCCCACATAATAGCGCGTCCAACGAATCGAACGGTCTGCGTGCAGGGGGATCCTACCGCTTCGACGGCCCACGCGGCCAAGTCTCTTTTGGGCCCGACGGCCCACATGGGCAATTTATTTCGCCCGAAGGCCCATATGGAGGAACAACGGCCCATGCCGTCAGCAGGCCTTCTCCTTTTACAAAAAATTACAAAGGGAAGGGTAAGCTATACTGTGACTACTGTAAACGCCCACATCACACAGTAGAAAGTTGCTGGAAATTACATGGTAAGCCCGGTGACAAGGAAAAAGGAAAGTTTTCAACTGCCTTTCGGTGCTGGGTAAAACAGCAGACAAGCCAATCACTCATGGTGAATATCAGGAGCTGATGGTGTTAGGGAAATCCCTTATGATGTTTTGAAGATGACAAAATAAATCAAAGGCTACTAACATGTTTGATGGTTGAGTAATAGACTATGCAAATGATTGAACATGTAAAGGATATTGTCAAAGTCTCGAAGACGGCGTAAAACTGAATGGAACACATGTCCAAAGTATATTTCGAAGATTTCCGAAGATTTCTCTCTGTCAAAGTCGAAGACGCCAGGACTTTAGTGTCAAAGTCTGTTTCGACAAATTCCGATCGAACGTGAATGAAGAACCGGAAGACGACTCGTCCGAAGCCGAACCGAAGATAGACTCTATGCTGAAGCGTAACACAACAGACCGTGTTCAGACCTTAAAGCTAAACTGCTCGGACCCAGATTGCAAAGTCTATCGCAGTCGGACTCAGATTGTAAAGTCTATTGCTTTCGAGACTTTACATTCGACTCAACGAACGTAACTCAAGCCCCGAAGATATAACGGCTAGTGATCCGGTTTGGATTCCACATCAAGATTGATTTGATTGATTCAATCTAATTGATTGACAATTAGATCTTGAAGACAAGAACTTTCTATACGAAGAAGCTTTACTTATGGAAACCAAGATTTCGTTTGTATGGGCGATCGGAATCAATTTGGGATTCTATCTTTGTCACTCAACGGCTACCAAATCTTTTGATACGGGGCTGTCCAATGGGTATATTGGAAGACGATCCTCGGGATACCGTCCAACGGCTAGTTTTGGAAGTGGAGGAGTATTTAAGGAGATGAAGGACCGATGAGCAAGTAAGAGACGGAGCGTAGAATTTATAATTCCAAAGTCCGAGCGATCTTCTATCATACACTTGTCTCTCGTGAGCTTAAATGTTTGTGATCTTGAGAGAAATACCGAAAGAGTGACTTAGTGAGATAGTGTGATCTACTACTAAGTGTTTGCACTCAAAGTTGTAATCTCTTGTTGATTGCATAGTGGAATCCAGCCAAGAAGGCTGTTAGCGTGGGAGAGTGGACGTAGGCTT
Organism: Eucalyptus sp. ANBG9806169; assembly: GCA_014182395.1. Lineage (NCBI taxonomy): Eukaryota > Viridiplantae > Streptophyta > Magnoliopsida > Myrtales > Myrtaceae > Eucalyptus > Eucalyptus sp. ANBG9806169. The sequence goes on along the minus strand of CM024581.1, from coordinate 28,939,495 downwards.
GGATTAAGCCGAACCACTATAAACCTTGTGTTCTTATTCTCTTCTCTAAACTCTTTATTGTGTTAAAGTCTGATCTCGCTCAAAGTCTCGCTGTTCTTTAGACTTTGCTCAAAACTTATTTTATTCCGCATGCTTTTGCCAAGGTTTTGTTTAAACACCTATTCACCCCCCTCTAGGTGCTAATTCTAGTTCTAACAATTGGTATCAGAGCCAAGTGCTCGGTTTATAAAAGTGTTTTTACTTTTGAGCTAAAGATATTTTATGGCTAGTATCTTGGCACCAGGACTTATGGAGGGACAAAACAACACAAGACCACCGTATTTTGATGGAAAGGAATACAACGTGTGGAAGAGAAGAAGGAGAGTTTGGTAAGGAATGTATATATTTTTATTCTCAATTTGGTTTGAGTGCACAATTTAAAATTTCTCATTATGCTTGATATTCGATATATCCTTGGTTGATTCAGATTTTATAATGATCATATTTTTTAAGAAAGAACCGTGTGATTTGTTTTTGTGATTCGTAAAGTTGAGATTTGATCTGATATGTGTGATTATTTTTGATATCTTGCTTAGAGACAGTTGAGTTTATTTGATATTATAATCTCATATTTTGTCATATTTTGCAAAGTGAAAATCTGTTTTGTGCAATGTTAATTATGCAAGATATTCTTATATACTCAATGATTTTATTCTCTCTAATTTTATCATGCTATGACCAAGTGAGAATTTCTTTTTTAAGATATTATTGAGATGTTCTATCCTTAAATAATATGTTATGATGAGTTTGGAAAGAATATTTGATTATGGAGATTTCATATTTTGCTCTAACGGAATGGAAGGATCCAAATTGATGGATACCAAAAAGGATATGAGTTGATTGCAGGAAATTCTATAAGGGAAGAACGATCGTGAATCTACGCAGATTGTGGTACAATCTGAAAAATTATCTCTTACAAAGATTGGTAATGTTTTTTTTCAATGGTATATTGCAAATATATACCTTGGGTAAGAGAATTTTATTTTTTCCTGCCTTGGAAATCTCTACATATATTTATCATGATTTTATATGATTGCCTATGAATTATATATTGCAAATATCTCTTGTCATAAACATAAGGCATTGCATTTTTACTTGATTTGGCACGTGATAGAAATATCTACTTTCTTTTTGTGAAATGCATTTATAATATTTTTGAGTTTTACGCTCAAGCAAATCTCTTTAATCTCGAAATATATTATTGCATATTCATGGATATACTTGCTATATTCTTAGAAGATATCTTATATCTAGCAAGTTTTGATCCGCAAATCGGAGGAAGGTATTACATGATATTTTTGCAAGGATTGTTATCCATTATACAAGATTTTGCAGGTGGCAATAGAATCTTCCATATGGAATTTGGAAAGCTTGATCAGAAAATCATGAAGATTCTATACTATCTCCGGAGGCTAAAAAAATTCTATTCCTTGTGCAAAACTCTTGCTTATTGAGGAAATCCCTTATGTGTCATATGAAAGTGCAAAAAGTTCGTTAAGTTGATGCAGGTTGATTTCGAGAAGAGCTTGATTGAAGAAAATAAATTTTTGGCTCGAATTTCAAAATGCAAGTGATCGTTGCAGATGTTGTTGCTACAAAGAGAATAATGGAAAAATATTCTATTCAACGTGCACAAGCAACAATTGTTTCTATTCGCAAATATTGTCATTATGACAGGGGGAGAAAGCGAATCCAAAAGAGAAAGGAAAGAATCGTGATCATCTCAAAAAGGCAACAAATTGAGGGGGAGCTTTGATCAATTATGGAAAAATCTTTTTGAATTGATCGTGATATTGTTTATTATGGAATATCGGAAAAGGTAAATGTGTTGGAACTTACCAAGTTCTACAAAATCCGGTTAGTGCATTTTTTTTACCTTTTGTCATAACAAATATTTTATTGGTATTATCTTTTTATTATGACAAAATGGGTTAAGTGAATTTTATAATGCATCCGTGATTTTTATTGGATATTTGCCGATATATATGATCGAAGTGAGCTATATTGCATATTTTTAATATTTGATTTCTAAAAGCTGATTTTTGGAAATCATTTGCTATCGTTTTATATTCTCTACGTGATACTTTTTCAATTGATATCGCTTTTTGATTATGACAAAAAGGGGAGAGAATATGAATATGCATATGTGTTGATTGTTTGATTTTATTGCATAATATTGAGCTGCGATTATATTTCTATATATTGTTATGCTCAATCTATTTGTTATCTTTTGATATCCTTTGATTTAAATTAATATCTTTAAAAGTATGTTTACAAATCTGCATATTTCGAGATTGTTTTGTCATCATCAAAAGGGGGAGATTGTTAGGGAAATCCCTTATGATGTTTTGAAGATGACAAAATAAATCAAAGGCTACTAACATGTTTGATGGTTGAGTATGCAAATGATTGAACATGTAAAGGATATTGTCAAAGTCTGAAGACAGCCAGAAAACTGAATGGAACACATGTCCAAAGTATATTCGAAGATTTCCAGATTTCTCTGTCAAAGTCTCGAAGACCGCGACTTTAGTGTCAAAGTCTGTTCGACAAATTCCAGACTCGAACGTGATCAAGAACCAGAAGACAGACTCAGGCTTTGAAGCCGAACCAGAAGATAGACTCTATGCTGAAGCGTAACACAACAGACCGTGTTCGACCTTAAAGCTAAATCTGTTCGAACCCGCATTGCAAAGTCTATCGCATCAGACTCAGATTGTAAAGTCTATTGCTTTCGGACTTTACATTCGGACTCAACGTAACGTAACTCAAGCCCCGAAGATATAACGGCTAGTGATCCGGTTTGGATTCCACATCAAGATTGATTTGATTGATTCAATCTAATTGATTGACAATTAGATCTTGAAGACAAGAACTTTCTATACGAAGAAGCTTTACTTATGGAAACCAAGATTTCGTTTGTATGGGCGATCGGAATCAATTTGGGATTCTATCTTTGTCACTCAACGGCTACCAAATCTTTTTGATACTGGGGCTGTCCAATGGGTATATTGGAAGACGATCCTCTGGATACCGGTCCAACGGCTAGTTTTGGAAGTGGAGGAGTATTTAAGGAGATGAAGGACCGATGAGCAAGTAAGAGACGGAGCGTAGAATTTATAATTCCAAAGTCTCGAGCGATCTTCTATCATACACTTGTCTCTCGTGAGCTTAAATGTTTGTGATCTTGAGAGAAATACCGAAAGAGTGACTTAGTGAGATAGTGTGATCTACTACTAAGTGTTTGCACTCAAAGTTGTAATCTCTTGTTGATTGCATAGTGGAATCCAGCCAAGAAGGCTGTTAGCGTGGGAGAGTGGACGTAGGCTTGGATTAAGCCGAACCACTATAAACCTTGTGTTCTTATTCTCTTCTCTAAACTCTTTATTGTGTTAAAGTCCGATCTCGCTCAAAGTCCGCTGTTCTTTAGACTTTGCTCAAAACTTATTTTATTCCGCATGCTTTTGCCAAGGTTTTGTTTAAACACCTATTCACCCCCCTCTAGGTGCTAATTCTAGTTCTAACAGATGGAAGCTCTTAAAAAATTCGACTCTTCTGACAAGGCAAGCAGTTTCACAGGTATTTCTTACTGCCTGATGAACTCAATTTCTAAGGATGCATGGATCATAGATACAGGAGCTAGTGATCACATTATTTGCAATCCAAAATTTTTTTCCAATGTCACAAAGTTACCTTTTCCAATAACAGTTCAGCTTCCCAATGGAAATACCACACATGTTGGAATGACTGGCACTGTGAATCTTAGCCCACTCATTACTCTCAAAAATGTCATTTATGTTCCTACTTTCCATTTTAATCTCATATCAGTCTCTCGAGCTTGTGAAGAAAATTCCTGTCATGTCTACTTTGATTCTGATAAATGTCTATTTCAGGCCCTTTCGACTGGCAAACTGATGGGCTTGGGTAGAATCTATCAATGACTTTATTTTTGGAGTAGTTTTTCAGGCAATTTGAAATTACCTTCTGTTGCTTTCAATAAACCATTGTGTAACATTGTTGCCAATGAAAGGAATTCTCTTCTTCATCAAAGATTGGGTCACACTGCTTCTTTTCCTTGTTCTCATTGCCCCATTTGCCCTTTGGCAAAACAAACTCGTGTTCCCTTTCAAAACAGTAAGACTCGAGTAGACGATATTTTTTCCCTGATTCATGCTGATGTCTGGGGACCATATCATACAACAAATCATGATGGTTTGAGATTTTTCCTTACAATTGTGGATGATTTTTCACGTGCGACTTGGGTCTTCCTCATACAATCAAAAAGCCGGGTTCTCTCTCACCTTAAAATATTCCTTGCCTTATCCAAAACTCAGTTTAGAAAGTCAATTCGTCGCATTCGCACTGATAATGGTAAGGAATTCTTCAATAATGATTGCAGTTCTTTTCTCGCCTCAAATGGTATTTTACATGAAAGTACTTGTACTTATACCCCACAGCAAAATGGGGTAGTTGAGCGAAAACATCGCCAGCTCTTAGAAGTGGCACGTGCTCTTAAGTTCCAAGCATCTATACCATAACAATTTTGGGGAGATTGTGTAATTACTGCTGCTTATCTGATAAATCGTATGCCATCTCGCATTCTAGAAGGAAAAACCCATTTTGAATTGTTGTATGGAAGGAAACCAGATTTGAGCCATCTCAGAGTCTTTGGCTGCTTATGTTATGTAGCTACAGTAGGTCCTTGGGATAAAATGTCCCCTCGTGCTCGACAGTGCATTTTCATGGGGTACCCTAATTTAAAAAGGGGATATCGAGTTTATGAACAGTCTACCGGAGAATTTTTTATCAGTAGAGATGTGGTTTTTCATGAAGATACTTTTCCTTTTCGGGATACTTCTTCTGAAGAAGATGAGAGAAGTAATCATCAATTTCTTTCAGAAGAAGATTTATCTAATGGAGAATCCTATCTTATTAATTCTCCTCCAAGACATCAGATAGTGGATACATCTTTGCCTTCATCACCAGATATATCTCCTGATGAGAATTTTATTGAGCAACCACCCATGGCGTCAGAATCTCAGGAGACAAATCACAGAGAATCTCCAAGCAGCGAGGATTCATCACCACCCAGGGTACTTGATGAGGCACCACGGAGATCTGGTCGAACTACTCATCCACCCATATGGACCAAAGATTATGTTTGTTCATCATCACTATCATCAGGTACAAGATATCCTCTATCCTCCTATGTATCTTTCGACCATCTATCGTCAGATCATCTATGCTGCATTAGTAGAGTCTCTGAGGAAATGGAACCTTCTAGTTATAATGAGGCTGTACATGATGAACGATGGCAAAAGGCAATGGAGGCAGAACTTAAGGCCTTAGTTGATAATCATACTTGGGATATTGTATTGTTACCTCCTGATAGAAAGCCCATAGGATGTAAATGGGTCTATAAAATAAAGTATAGAGCAGATGGCTCTGTGGAAAGATACAAGGCCCGATTGGTGGCCAAGGGCTTCACACAACGAGAAGGTTTTGATTACCATGAGACCTTTTCTCCGGTAGCCAAAGATGTCACTGTTTGTTCCTTCTTATCGGTTGCTGCTTTCCGCAACTGGTCATTACATCAGATGGATGTCCATAATGCTTTCCTTCATGGTGATCTGGAAGAGGAGATTTACATGGATATTCCACAAGGATTACGGAGACAGGGGGAGTCGAAGGTATGTCGTCTCCGCAAATCTCTTTATGGTTTAAAGCAGGCCTCTCGACAGTGGTATGCCAAATTTACTACTACTCTTACGGGAGCTGGATTTCAGCAATCCAAGCATGATTATGCTTTGTTCACTTGGGCAAAAGGTATGTTAGTCATATACTTGATGATTTATGTTGATGACATACTTATTATGGGAAATGATAATTCTGCTGTGAAGAAGCTTAAAGACCATCTACATTTGTCTTTTCACATCAAAGACTTAGGATCACCTAAGTATTTTCTTGGAATAGAGATAGCTCGTTCTGATCTAGGGATTTCCCTTAGTCAGCAAAAATTTGTGATGGAAATTATATCAGAAGCAGGGTTATCAGGATGCAAACCATCAATTATTCCCATTGAACAAAATGCCAAATTGACCAGTATTGAATATGATGTCGGGACATCTTCCTCTGATGATCTATTATTGAAGGATCCGACAGGGTACCAGAGACTTGTTGGGAAACTTATTTATCTCACCATGACAAGGCCGGACATTTGTTATGCAATACAGACTCTTAGTCAATTCATGCATAGTCCGAAGCAATCACACATGAATGCAGCCTTAAAAGTAGTGAAATTCCTGAAGAGATGTCCTGGATTAGGGATACTTCTTTCTAAAGAGTGCAATATGGAGATGACAGCCTATTGTGATTCAGATTACGCCACATGTCCCATGAGTAGAAGATCTATTACTGGATTTTGTATCAAATTTGGGAATTCACTACTCTCATGGAAGACAAAGAAACAATCCACTGTATCTTTGTCATCAGCAGAAGCTGAATATCGATCTATGGCAAAGACTGTTTGTGAGATAGTGTGGCTATGGGGCTTACTTCTGGATCTTGGGGTACAAGTTAAAGGTCCGACATTACTTTTCTGTTATAATGATTCGGCACTCAAACTTGCGGCAAATCCTGTGTTACATGAAAGGACGAAGCATATAGAAGTTGATTGCCATTTTACTCGAGAAAAGATCAAAGAATGGATCGTAGAAACCAGAGGAATCAGGACCATAGAACAACCTGCGGATATATTCACTAAACCTCTTTGTCACAGACAACACACATATCTTCTAAACAAGCTAGGCGTCTTGGATATATCATGTGCCCACCAGCTTGAGGGGGGAGTGTTGAAGGAATATATGATCTGAGATTTGATTGATATTTGTATCGATTGTAATTGATAGGAATATATTTATTTTAGGATTAGAAAGATTAGAAGATTTTATTTACTTATTTATTGAACTCTCTTGTACAATATATACACCATTGTATAGTTACAAGAAATTAATGAAGTGAATACAATATTCCTATCATACTAAATTCTTCTTCTAAACTTCTTCTCGGATTTGTGACAATTGAATTCACCGAAATTGTAGACTTTGTTCAAAAGAACATTTTGAAAAACGTCATATTGAAAAGAGAAATTGCGTAAATAAGTTGTGGGTGAATGTGTATAATTAGGGTTGTCTTTATCTTTCGCCATCGAAATAGTGGGCGAATGTGTACAATTTGGGTTGCCTTTATCTAAAGCCATCGAAATAATTGTTAGTGCGACTGCAAGAAATATACATCGGATAATATTTCGAAGCGTATGGAGGAAATGGCATTGTCCTTTTCCTTTTCTTGAAGCGATAAAAATTATCTGAATATTTTCCTACATTATTCATCTATAATCTACACTATCATAAAAAAATATATATATAAAAAACGCATTCGAAATTTACGCCACCATAAAATGAATAAATACTTTATATTTTTTCATATTGTCTTTGACTATGTCTATCAAATCCAACATGTAATGGCTCAAGTATAGATAAGTTCCACCTTCTTTTGGCTTACGTTAATTCAAACATGTACATCTAATGTTAAATGGTCGAAAGCAACAAGAGCATCTTTTAAGTTTTCTGAAAAAAATCTAAAGAGACTTATACGTTTCAAATTCTTTGACCCATTTTAGCCCCGACCCTTTCCCTTGCCTCGACTTCATTCTTGGAATGAAAGAGATGCAACAACAAGCGTCGCACGACGAGTCACTCATCAACGTCACGATGCTGATAACAGTCCACTTCTGCATAGTGACGTCGTGCCACGGCACGCTGAAAGGACTCCTAACTTCCTCATGGCTCTTTCAAGCAAATTTTACGAAGTTCGCAATTTAAAGTTGAAATGAGAAGTAGATGATCGATAGTAGATGAAAATGGTCGCTTATATTTCTTATAAAAACTAATAAGTAAAGAATATTTTTTTTATTGTCTACAAAAATATTTTAACATAAATTATTACCGACAATGAAAATATTTAAGCAATGCAATTGACCATTTTTAAAAATATATTTTCCAAGTTATTTATTTTTTATGAAACAAAGGGTGCCTAAATAATATTTCGAGGCGTATATTGGGAAATTGGTATATCCTTTTCCTTTTTCTGAAACAATAAAATTTACCGGAATATGTTTTACACTATCATAAAAAAATATGAAATGCGTTCGAAATTTACACCACCAAAAAAAAAAAATGACTTATATTTCATACGTCATGTTTGACTATGTCTCTCATATCTGACGTGCGATAAAGCAACTATAGATTTGTATTTTTGTTTTTTTTTTGGCATTGCAATTTTAGTGCCTTTGTCACTCTTGTGGGCAACATAGGTAAATGTTGTAGGTATGGTCTTGGAGTAAATCAGTTCCATACGTGTCCACCCTCCTTCGTTGTACATTAAAAATTTATCTACATGAATGAAAAACAAGTCAATTTTAAAGGTTGAAGGGTCGAAAGCAACAAGAGCATCCTTTCAGCTTTTTGAAAAATTATGAAGATACTTCTACTTTTCGAACTTTTTGACCGTTTTAGCCCCGACTTTTTGCCGTGCCCCCCAGTCTCCATCCTTGGACGGAAAAGATGCGACATCAAGCGTAGGACGACAAGCCTCGGGACACCGTCAGGGGTCCACTTCCACACAACGATTTCATATGGAATGACCTATGCTTTTCAAATTTTTTGACCCATTTTAGCCTCGACCCTTTCTCTCGCTCTATCTCCATCCTTGGGACGTAAGAGATGCAAAATCAAGTGTAGGACACGAAATTACTCGTCGCCGTCGAGATACGGTTGAATGTCCGGTTCCGCGCAGTGATTTCGTTGTGCTAAAACGACGCTTAAGATTCCAGTGGCTCGTCTAAGCAATTTTTATGGAGTCTGGGGTCCGAAATTAAGCCAGTGTCTTTTTACTTTTGTCTATGGGGGGACAAAGTTTGAAATTGGAAATGACGAGCAGATGATTAGTAGCTGATAATTCTCGTCTTGTCGCGGTTCTCGTCTGCTCCTATATGCAGCAACTCTGACCCAAGAAAATGGAAATCTTCGCACAGCTTTTGGGAAATGAAATGGTCAGATTCCCCAAATGCAGCCTCCCGAATGGAATCGAGGCGAGGCCTACCGTGGGTTTTGTCTGTAAGTTCACGACTTCTGACCAGCCGAGTCGACTCGCAAGCCTCCAAAAAGAGTCCTCAACTTCTCTCTCTCTCTCTCTTCGTCTCTACTTTATTTTACGTGTCTTTCTCAATGCGGACTGTTCCGACATACACGACAACTTTCCTTTTGGTTTAGGTGCCTGAGGAACAGTTAATCCTGCGGATGCTTCGTCCTAATTCGCCATGACCGTGTACTTCTTGGTCTTGATTTCCGCGTCCGCCATGCGACAAGGGCCCCTTTCCAAATTCGGTCTCCAATATTATATTTCCAAGGTTAGAAAGATTGCCATTAGGTCGTTATCTCAACAACCCAAAATGTCATTCTTTTCACCTTAAAATTGTTATTTCTATTTGAGACGGCAGGTGATGTTCACATCGGCTTTCTGTGCTGAACCCACGAGAAAAGATGCTATCTATCTTATTATGTAAGATAAAGGAAATGCATCAATATTGAATTCCCTGTTACTTAAATTCAGACGTTGCTATAACCGTCCACGATGTGTTGGACTTAGCGATCAAAACATATCAAATCACGTATTTCTTGATATTTGATTAGTTCAATTTATAGCTTTTAACTTTTTGTCTGATAAAAGACGAAAGTAATCAATCATATTTTCTTGACTCATGATTTTAGCTGTTTTGGTTTTTCTCATAGGCTAGGAATAGTCACGAGTTCTGTGCTCGCGTGATCTTGGAATTGACCGGGGAGCGTTCCTTCGGGTCAGCTCGTTGAAATGTCAGCTAGCCCCTTGACGGCTCTTCAAAGTACCAAGCACCACCAGTGAAAAAGGGGGACTTCAGCAGCCACTTTCTCGGGAACAAACAAAGCTGTTGAAGATGTCTCCCTTCTGTGCAAACATTTCTGCTTGTCCTGAGCAAGATTCTTCGCTCGGAGAACTCAAACACGAAAAGGTTGTTTTCTTGGTGCTCTGGGTTGAAAAATCTGCTTAGTTGTTTTCTTCCCTGAAGACCCATTTTGGCAGAAAAGAAAAAAATGGTCTTGGTTCTTGGTACGAGCAGAGCATGTACTCTCCACTCGGAGAGCTGTTCTTGAACTTCTCTTCTGGCCGTATGCTTCTACACGTCTAAAAAGGAGGGCTCTTGCTAACATTATCTGGTAATTCTCAGACTTCTTTAGATCAGTGTATCTTTGGAAGATTCTTCTGCGATTTTGTGGCTGAGGTTTGGCAGATTGCTTGTCTTTGACAAGGTTTCTCTCTGGTGATAGAGTCAGAAACTGTCTGTTGTGTAACAAAAAATGAGATCTTTAGGGGTTATTTCTTACGAAATTGGTTGTGACAGTTTGCTGTGAATTGGCTAGTTCCGAGAAATTGTTATTTACTTGCTTAGGGACGAAAAGTGAGAAGGAAAAGCTAGTCTCCGTATAATATAGTAGTAAGAGCCATATTGGCAGGAGGTTTAATTGATGTATATTTTCTTCCCAATAAGCAGAGGTAGAAGTTTCATTACTATTCTTGGATGATAAAATTAAGGCATTTGCTTTGCTCGCAAAGGTCAAACTCTTCAAGAACGTTGCTTTTTGAGTATGACATATGCAGATTGGTAGATGCTTGGAGGTTGAAAGAATTGATGAGACCATTAATTGTGTGTTACTGCGAGGGTGCCAAGAACTGAACTCAGGAATTAGCCAGCTCTGGTATCTTATTAAAAACGACGGGCACAGCCAGTTATTTTGATTGGTGCGTTACAAGTTGTAGACATCACCTACATGCAAAATTAACTAAATACGAATATGGGTTTACATGGTTGTAACCCATCATTGAGAAGGGTGTATGGAGGAAGTTTCCTCCAACATTTGGAGGAAAACTAAACCAATAACTGTTAGCAAACGATGCAATCCACTGCAATGAATGGAAGCCTATATGTCGTCTTTATTAAGTTCAATCTCAATTTGGTAGAAAGGTCACATTCTTTGCTTAGTTTCTGTGTGACCTTTGTCCTTTGCTCGAACTGGAAACTCTGGATTCATCAAAACTCAGAACTATAATCCTTTGATGAAGATGTCCTCCTGTTCTTATATTTGTGTTTTAAGGGAACCCATTCTGAACATCCCATTTCCTTGCGGTGCAAAGGTCCGTATGAAGGAAACCAATTTATGAAGCGTAAGCTATATATCTGGTTCTTTTCATGAGGAAAGGCTGTTTTGTTAAAAGCACAAGTTAATGGCACCGGAGAAGTGAAAGCGAAATAATTGATAGCATGTGGAGTTTGTAGAACGCGTCAAACACCGATTTACGTGAAAGAAATTGATAGCACTAATGCCATGATATTCGGTGGTTTTAAGAGTAGAGATTCTTGATTTTGAGGAAGCAGAGGCCTAAATATAGTTATGGCGTGTCCTGCTTGTTTAGAATCTTTGTTTCTGGTTAGTTAGCCATTCTTTAATTTCTGCAGAAAAGCTGTATTCTCTATTCTTTATTCTGGAAATGTCAAACTCTAGTTTAAGTGTTGCCAATTAATTTTTGCATGTCAAACCTCTACTTTGAGGGGCAGGCAAATAAAATTCATACTTTGCTGGTGGTTATGTCCCTTAAATCCTCCGTCCATAAGCTTTTGCACCTGGTAACAACTCATGTCTGCTGCATTTTCAGAGTAATGATTGGTTGCCATTATGCAATGTAATTGATATCTCAACATAATATTTGAGTCTCCTGTGATTGGGTTGTGTGTTGGATTTGCAAAAAAGACATCATAATAATCTTTTCTTGTCAATACTTCTGCATCTGCAGATCAAGGAAAAATCAGTCCCTTTGAATGGGGAGTGGTATTGTGGTGGAGGAGACACTCTTTAATTCTGATCGTTTCAAGGTAATTATTAGTCAGGTTTTAAAATTTCATTTCTACGCATGAGATTGATCATTTAACGTCCTAATGTGCTGTCTGGTAACTTTGTTCCATGCCAGTTATTTGGGCTGCTGTGCAGTGTTAATTATGATAATAGAGCTGCATTCCAGCTTAATTCTCTTGAATGAGAAGAGTTTCTGATTTTTGGTGCCTTTGGCTTCCAAATAAGTGAGATGCTATTAGAAAAAATCACTAGCATTGATGAAGATGAAGCACTAAGTTGTTTCAGTTTGGAATGAACTAAGGACTGCACATTAAAAAAAACGTGCTTGGATTAATGTTTATTTGGAAGCATTTCGGCAATTTATGGTACACATATTAAAGCTTTGTATTGATTGGTTTTTGAAGTTATCCATATTTATTGATCCGTCCTATTTATCATTTTTCCTTTTTCCTTTTTTCTGATTTGGTTTAATATGATGAATCTAGCTAATGATTGCAGGTCCACTCTGAAATGTGCATAGAACTTATGAAGTTGGTTGATAGAGTATCAAGTGTTATTCCACAAATAGAGGCAGCTCGACCTCGCTCGTCTGCAATGCTTGCACTTTCCTCTTTAACTTGTGAAATCGAAAAAGCCAAGCAACTCCTCCACTACTGCAGTGAATCTAGCAAACTCTACCTGGTGGGTACCTATGAGGTTGTTCAACTCCAAAGTGATGAGGTTAAAAAACATACACTGATCTGTCAAATGCTTGTTGCTTCTGGAAAATAGCAACTTGATCAGATTCTATGTGAAAGCGACGCAGTTCAAATTAGAAAAAAGTCATGAAGGGACAAAGAACAGGCAGAAAAGTTGGATATAGATTTTTTGGTGCGTCATTAGTGGGGAGAATTTTGACATGCTGTATTGACTAAACATTTTCCTCTGTATTTCTCGTTCTCTACTCAGTCCCTGGGATTACTCCTTAAAATCTACATTAGGTCTGTTGCCAAAGTACGTAGGTAGATTATATATCAAGTTCACATATTTGTTGGCTTTGTATGTGTGATGATTGTTGCAACTTTCAGGCATTAACCAGTGATGCAATAGCCAGGAGATGTCAAAGATCAAGGGATCTGTTGGAGCGCGGTTTAGACGTAGTTCGTAATTCGGTTCCAGTCTTGTTGGCTATCGAGGTTGGTTGCTTTTATACTTTATGTAGAGATTTCACACAGATTCTATTTTCTTGGGGTGTGTGTGTGTGTGTGTGTAGTGGGCATATTTCTGTGGCCAACATGGAAAGGACAGACTCCTTTGCAGCTTTCTGTTAAAGATCTGAGGCAACACTTTGTCCTTTGCCTTCTGTCAGCCAGAAGAACAAAAGTGCTGACCCTTGTTTCACTGACATAGTTTTCATCTTCTCTACATTAAGTCTTTTTGTGCATGCTTGATCTGCATGACTGAATTTGTTGCAATTTACTGACCCCAGCTTTCAATTTATGTGAAATATCCGAATTCACACCTAGTAAGGAAAACCTTCCTTCGTCGATCGCACGGACTTCTTGTCAACCTCCTCCTCCCCCTCCCCCTCCCCAACCCCAAAAACCATAGCTAAATCCACATCTTGTCAAAAAGATTACCTATGCATTTGTTGCAGCTCTCCTGGAGTTGGCATTTTCTCTGTAGATAGGTTCGGTGGGGGGTGCAGGAAATTTCATTGGACGTGCATTCTTCTTTATGCTTGTGAGAAGGATGTTCTTAGTTTTGTATTGGAAGGTCAAACCTGGTTTCATTCCTTTCTTTAATTTCTTTGTTTGCTTGATGCATCTGCAGATATGTCACATAGCTGACGAGCTTAGAAATGCAAAGTTTATCTTGGATCCTTCTGAAAAGGAGGCTGGAAAGGTCCTTCGTGAATCTTTAAGGCCACATTTATCCATAACTGTTCCGACAGAGACATTGGATATCGGAGCGCTTAAATTTGCTGCTTCAAAGCTTCATATCATGTCTCGAAGAGCTATCATAATAGAGAAAAGATCAATCAAGAATCTTCTCAGCAAAGTTGGTGACAAAAACCCGGCAAAGAAAGAGAGGTTGAAATTCTTATTTTATCTCTTGGATAAGTATGGAAACTCCATTGTGGCAGAGCAGCAAGAGAATGCTATCCTTAGTGGTGATAAAACAAGTGAATTTCAAACCTCCAGATCCAGTAATGATGCTAAAGCTGATGTTGTCCCTCCTGATGAATTTAAATGCCCTTTGTCCCTGAGATTGATGTACGATCCCATCACCATTGCTTCTGGAGTGACATTTGAAAGGATGTGGATCCAGAGGTGGTTCGACGAGGGCTACGATACATGTCCCAAAACAAAGGAAAAACTGTCACATCAGTCGCTGGCACCGAACAGTTTCCTGAAACACGAGATATCAAAGTGGTGTGTAGAATATGGAATTAAAAATATTGACCCAAGCAGAGGAGCAGAAACCCTTTGCTCATTGGAATCTTCAATGTCCATCAATAGCCTTGGCAGTCTTGCTCATGGATATGGAGATTCCATCTACAATCCCGACCCTTCGAACAGTAAAGTTCTAAATGACCTAAGTTCAAACTCTATTCAGAGTGATGACAGTGATCAAAGATGCGAGACTTCTACACTGAGGACCTTGAGATCTTTAGCATTACTGCCTAAACTCAAGGAACTTAAATGGGAGTCCCAATGCGATGTTGTCGAAGACACAAAAAACTATTTGGATTGTGATGATCAAGCTCTTGGGTCAGCACCATTTGAGAATTTTCTTACATTGCTTGTACAGTTTCTCGTAGACGCCCATGACCAAGGTGACCTAAAAGCTCAAAGGACTGGGTCACAGTTGTTGCTGACATATGTCTGCAAAAATAGGTATGTTATTCTCTATAGTCACCTGGAATCCGTAAATACTAGTAATGGTATCATTCCTTTTCGGGATGATGTGATGATGACACTGCTAGCTTAGGATGACATGATTGCTTGACCTCTCTAAATTTTTTTCCTGGTCAGCGCTTTCAACAATGCTTTGAATATTTAGGCAGATCATTTTATGCCTGTGGGTCGCATCATACTTCACTAATGAGACATGAAAGTGTTTAAATCTATGTTAAGAAGGGAAGTGTCGTTTTTTTAGTTTTCCTTCTCTCTTTCCCATCAACTTAAATTAAGTCTAGCCTCCTGTTAAAAGCATATGCCTGCTGTTGCTTCTTTTCTGCAATACATCCTGCAGAACCTGATTTCTTATTTGCTTTATTTGCTTCATGTAGAAACGAAGCGACTTGTTTCGACAAAGGTGCCTTCTCTCTGTTGATATCATTGCTCGACTCGGAAGTGTCTGAACAAGTTCTTGCCATGCTAGAAGTCTTGTCTGCTCATGAAAACTGCAGACCTGAGATTGCCACATCGGGTATTCTTGGCCCCATCTTTAAAATCCTTGGCTCTCAGAACAGAATTCTTCAGGAATCTGCACTTAAGATCCTCAACAATCTGTCACATGATTGCTACGTCTGTCAGCATCTTATATATTTAGGATGCATCCCAAAGATGATTCCATTTCTTCAGAGTTCCCTTTTTACGAAGCTTGCCCTGACAATCCTGAAAAATTTGTGCAATAGCGAAGAGGCAATCCCTTCCATTGCAGAGACTGATAAATGCATTGCTTCTGTTGCTGAATTTCTAGAGTCTGCAAGCAGTGAAGAACAAGAATATGCAGTGGCCATTCTCCACTCGGTATGCCGCGAACATATTCGATACTGTAAGTTGGTCCTGGAGGAAAGTTTTGCAGTTTATCCTGCTCTAATCAACATAAAGATGAACGGGAGTGACAAGGCAAAGGCGAGTGCTTACAAGCTGCTAAGGCTTTTCCGAGTTATCGAACACGATGGCTTGTGACCTGAGGCATTCTATGCCTCTTGAAAGGAATATATAGTCATTTTAGAAGAACTAATTTCTCGAGTGACCAGGGTGAAATGTAAAGGCGCATCCTGGGGACTCTGCTTTTTGACTGTGCAGTGGTAGATAATCTCCATCAACAGAAGATAGCATAGAATCTTCTCAAAGAAAGAGTTCTCACCCGGCGAGATTCCGCATCGCTAGGGATGGATTCTTTGGCAAATTTTACTTAGACCAGGTCCTGACAGTAGGCTTCGATTTTCCTCTTTGTTCTTAGGTTTCAAGCCATTTTGATAGTGTCCATGTAGATAGGAATCTACAGTGTCTCTGCTTCAGTTTTCTCAAGCCATGAACTCAGTGGCGTTTGTACAGTTTTGAGTTGTTATAGACCTTGAAGCTGAATGCAGTCATCGGATGCGGAAGTTGTCGCGACGCCTGCAAACTAAAATGTCCTGGTTCTTCCTATTAGAAAGTTACAGCAAGTTATTTGCAGCATTGTGAAATCATTGTCAAATGGACAGAAATAACCTTGCACAAATAAAATATGCTCACAAGGCTGCCGTCGTCGATTGTCAGTTCACGTGCCTCGTATTACCGATCCATTCCTCACTCTCAGGACAAGCCCCGAAGAACCACCTCGGCGCACGATCTCTTCCGGTCTCATGCGACTAACCCAGAATGGTAGATAATGAGCTAGGATGATTGCTCTTTAGACCTTGAAAGCATTCAGTAATGTCCTTCCTGGTGTTTTCTTGTCAGATTTCTTGCTGATGTTTTCTTTCACGTCCTTCCTTTTTTCCGGCTCAAGAGTATGCGAACCCCGAGTCCCGACCATAGCAGACTGCTCCGCAGCATGGATAACATAGAATGTATAGGTATGTATATTCGGATCGAAACGCCGAGTGGTCAGATCTCCAGCAGCCGTCTATCAAATTCAAGCAGCAAATTTAGGAGCTATGGGAGGATCTTGGGTTTGAGACTCTGATCCTATTCCTACCTTTCATTGCCAAAGCGACATGATATAGAAACCTGCCGGACATTTTACCGCATGTCGAAATTGGCATTATGGAACTAATGTCGATCGCGTGCGATGTATCTTCAAACCCAAGACGGTTCGATGTGTCCAATCCTGCCCCGGGGTTGACATGTGAAGAGACTATTATTTTAGCATGCTTTCACATTCATCAGTTCCGTCTTAAGTAGCAAATATGGAAAAAGGCATTGGGTGAGTCAATTACAAAAGATTTAGAACTACTCTATTTGATATAACATCGGGAGGTTGTAAACGAGGCGAGAAAGAAATTATAACATTCGGATCTCTTATTTTCACTTATTCGTGCAATTACTTTTTGATTATACTTTATTATTATTATAGGGTCGGATTGTAGCAAATCCGCTGGAGTAGCTCAGTTGGTTAGAGCGTGTGGCTGTTAACCACAAGGTCGAAGGTTCAACCCCTTCCTCTAGCGCCTTCTTTCCTATTTTCATCATCAATTTTTTTTTGTATCTTTTATTTTCCTTGGTCTATTTTCATTACGGATAAAAATTCCATTTATTTTTTCCCAAGTGATTAAAGATTAATTAAAATGATAGTATTATTAACTTGCAAAATTAAGTATATCCAAAGCATTGATCTTTTTTTTTTTATGTTATTTTATCATGTTGAAATCATAATTTGAAGCATTTGTTTGAGTAAGAAAATTTTTCACGAATTAATTTTCTAGATTTTCACGCATTTGGTTTATTGAAAATGATTTGTCAATGAAAAATAATTTATAATTAAAGAAAATATATGCAAAATAAAGTATATCTGAAGCATCAATCTATTTGTTTCTTATGTTGTTTTATCGCATTGAAATGGTAATGAAATTTAAGAGTGTGTTTGTTTGAGCAAGAAAAATTCTTCACAAATTATTTTCTAGATTTTCATGCGTTTGATTTATTGAAAATGATTAATCAATGAAAAATAATTTTTAGTTAAGGAAAATATATGCAAAATAATGTACATCCAAAGCATAGTTTTCTAGATTTTTACACGTTTTGTTTACTCAAAATGATTGGTCAACGAAAAATAATTTATAATTAAAGAAAATATATGCTTAAAGTTAGGAAAATGAAATGAAAAAATGAATTTTGTTTTTGAAAAAATTCCTAAAAAATATTTTATTTTATAGCGAAATATATATATATATTTTTTTTTTTTTTTTCTAAAAGAGATTTCTAAAAAGTATTTTCTTTTATGACGATATTTTCTCCAAAGCATAAAAAGGTCTAGCGTAAAATAAAATTAGCAGACAGTATTAATTTTTGTGAAAATAACAATAAAGAGGTCAGATACTAGGTTTTAATCACCCCGTGTTTGCGGCTTTTTCAATTTTTTCGAACAGCAAAATCGCTCGAGTCGGATACCGTCGATCCTACTCTCTCTCTCCGGCTGTTTCCGATGGCGACGGAATCGTCGGAAGGAGAGGAGGAAGGGAAGATCACCGGCGGCAACCCCGTGCTCGCCGTCGACGACGACCTCCGCGAGATGGGCAAGAAGGCCGTCTGGAGCGTCAGCTCCTGCAAGCCCGGCAACGGCGTCTCCTCCCTCCGCGACGACAACCTCGACACTTACTGGCAGTATACTCTCTCTCTCTCTCTCTCTCTCTCTCTCTCTCTTCCGTGTTCTCTGTTGGCAGAAGGAAATTCGAGAATTGATCGTTGGGTTTGTTTTGTGGTGGCGGTTCTCTTGGGAGGTGACGCAGATCCGACGGCGCGCAGCCGCATCTGGTGAACGTTCAGTTCCAGAAGAAGGTGAAGCTCCAGGTTCGATTCTTCAGTGATTCCTCATTTTAAAAATCCAAACTTTCCTGCGTTTTTGAAAGTTGTGAGTGTGAATTGTGCTCTTTGGGACTTGATTTCGGTTGAAGATGGTGGCCCTCTACGTGGATTTCAAACTTGACGAGAGTTACACGCCCAGTAAGATCTCGATTCGTGCTGGGGATGGATTCCACAATCTAAAGGTTGGTTTTTTTTTTTTTTTTTTTGGTGGATTTGGACGAGCTTTTGAGCTTGGCGTGATTGATTTTGTGTAGTTTCTTTTGATTCGATGATAATTTTGATTGCTTGAATGAGTAGAAAGTCGGGCCGTTTCGCCAGTTAATGTTCTGTTTTTTTGTTTCAGGAGATAAAGACGGTGGAACTTTTGAAGCCGTCCGGGTGGATTGTTATATCTCTATCTGGAAATGATCCTCGGTGAGTTCCGAAAGCACATCGGGTCATGTTCCTGTAGTTAAGCGATGCTAGATAGTTCACTGCTGCTGTCTATGTATGATTTAATATGAATACGACATCCTACGAAAGACAGCAGCATTTTCAGAGAAATTTTAGCTGGAAAGATAGGGGTGTGTCATGTCCTGGAACCTTTCTGCTGGTCGTTGTTGGTGCCAATTGTCGTCGTGCTTACTTTGTATAACAGCCGGGGTCAATTTAGGATCACCTCTTTTCCTGGAATGCGATGGGAGCTGGTTTATGAATATGATCATATGATATAGAAATATCTGTCAATATGTCCAGTACTTTTAGGACAGAAAATTGTTGAACATGGAACTTCTCTGCCGGGACACGGAAATGATTTTTAACTGAAAATTGCTGAACATAGAGATTTTCTGCTAGATTGTTTGAAGGATTATGTGTTTCGAATCTTTCAAGCATGTTGTTGGCCCTTCGTAGACTTCCTGCTGTCTTCTTTTGGCACCGTTAGATTCATAAGGTACTGAAGAATAGAGTACATGCATTTTCTTGCATACTTGGTCGGTTGAAGCAACGTGGGGTTGGTCGATAACATGGATACTTCAAGAACCGGAAACCATGTGCAGTGTCATATGATTCTCAGTTTTGTTTACACACTCTATTGATATCCATATGTTTGTAGAGAGCACCTGAGACATAGTTTTATTTCTTCCCTTGCATTGGTTTTTTTGGAGTACCATTTTTGCAGACTCAAAAGGTTTTGTTAAGTATTATATATCACTTCTTTGTGAGTTTTCCCTTTTTCTCTTGAGTAATAAGGAAGTGTTTGGACAGGGAAACTTTCGTCAACACTTTCATGCTGCAAATAGCCGTGTTGTCGAATCACCTGAATGGACGAGACACACATGTGCGGCAGATCAAAGTTTATGGTCCTCGACCGTGAGTTCATTCATCATCATTAACTCATAATTGTTCGGCTTTTGATTTTTCATTGTTGCATCAAGGACGACTCATGGGCTACTTCTGGGAAGAACCATACTGTCATCTGTACTGACCTCAAAGCCAAACACTCTCTGGTTTGGCTATAGTGTCTTCTTGCGCATTTCCAGGATTTTAACTTCTCTTTTTCACACTGCATGACAGGAACCCATTTCCACATCAGCCTTTCCAATTTACGTCGACAGAGTTTATCACTTACTCCTGCGTGAGATGAGAAACGAGAATCTCCAGACTAAAAGGGGATGAGAAATGTAAGATCTTGTGCTTCAAGGGCCCTTGAAGAGTGTCTTTTGGGAATGTGAGTTACATGGCTTTATTCTCTCCCTCGAGGCATCCTGATATCTTCCTACATACCCAGGCGAGACTTCACTGGTGCAAGCGATCCATTGCAGGGGCAGTGCCCACCCACAAGCTTACAGATTAATTGGAGAGTTGGCAGCAAAGAGAGACACGAATGATATTTTCAGTTTCTTCTCATCATTGCTTTATCAGACTATTGAAATTGCAACCATGTTGATGCTCTGGCGACCTGGCGACTTTCATCTATTGATGCTTCTTGTTGATTTAGCCTCCAAGTTCAATTGTCCTCGGGGAGTTATATTACTTTCTAGTGCATGCTGCCTTGTCATCATCTGTTCTGTTTGAAAGTTAAGCCTGCCGTAGAGCCTTTTCCCAGTAGTGTGCTGTAATCGTCGTTTCTCTTTCTATGGTCCGGAGTTGGCATTTCTCAGATTTTCTAGTTGATTTCAAAGGCCATTTGGTGTATTGCACCCCTTATTCTAGAGCCAAGAGGTCATCGTCATCGGTTGAAGTCTCCTCCTAAGCGATGTGAAATAGAGTTTAGCCCAAAAAAGAAGTAACATTTACAGATGAATTCACATACTCAATGGTTGCCCTTTTTAGTAGGTGCGCGTTTGTTTCTCCCAGTCGATCCTCATAACCCTGCTATCCGGCAAAGGTTTGGAGTCCTTGAGCAAAACATCCCCATAACACATCATCTTATAAATGCTAATGAAAATTTGCCTGGAGAGTTGAGAGTTGGAAAAAGAGAAACAGAAAGGTAGAGTCGAACAAAAAGAAGGAAAAGACAGCGAAAGGGGAGGGGATGCATCCTCTTCCGGGGCAGGAGAAGAAGCCGAAGGTGAGAAGACAGCGCCAAAGGGCCGAGGGGGATGCATCCTTTTCCGGGGCATGGTCTCATTGCAAAATACTTTTGTTATTAAAAAAAAAAAAAAGGAAAAAAGAGAATTGGTTGGTTACTGCCGGCTAGGGCAGGCGGTCCGGTGAGGGCAAGCAGGCGGTCCGGCGAGGGAGAAGCGGTCGGCGAGGGTCGCCGCGACCAGATCGAGCGGAAACTTGCTTTTTCGGCAGTCATATATCATACTTGCACGGTCGCCGTGACGCACCGGCCTCTTGCCGACCTCTGTCCTGCTCGTCGCCGGCCCCTCGCAGCTCCGCGCAACTTCTCGTCAGCCAACCTCAACGAAGAAGAAGGTGAATAGTGACGAGGACAAAACCGGAAAAACAAAATGTTGAGCAAAATGCCCAGATTCTCTTGCTTTTTCGGCAGTCATATATCATACTTGCAATGAGCAAAATGCCCAGATTCTCAAGCATAGGCAAAGACTATTATCGGATCTGTTTACTTCTTCTCGTCCTCACTTTCACACCTTAGCTTGAAAAAGGAAGCACCCTCTTTTTACGCTTCTATGGCAGCGGGAAAGGAAAGGAGCCCTATTGGTTTTGGTGACGGGCCAAATTAGAGCACTTCAACATGGAAGCCGGAAAGGAGCCCTATTGGTTTTGGTGACGGGCCAAATTAGAGCACTTCAACATGGAAGCGGAAATCCCACCTAGGACGTGATCAGAACCCTATCTCCATTAAAGATGGAAATGCAGCGGGTGATAATATAAGGTATGAATTCACAACCCTATTTCCATTAAAGATATGCCGCCGGAGCACTAACTAGGATGTAAGCAAAAGCTCAGAGGTTCCAAGAGTTTTGATAATTAAGAGTCAAGTAGCCAGCTAATAAAAATACATCCAAAGTGCGCTAGACCTTGGGAGACTTGATTAAGGCAATGCCATACAAACATAACATACAAGTTTTCAGTTTCACAATCCCCAGCTTCGATAGAGTAGCTATGGATGCTCAGCGAAGATTCTCCGCTGTTGATTTGCCATACAAACTTCCACATGTAATGATTATGCTTGAGCATTTGCTTGAGTTAAATAGTAAACACTGTCCATGGTGTCCAGCTTAAGTAAGTGTCATGTCATTCACACGCTGGCTTAGTGTCAAAGCTACTCAAGCAGATAGCAAAGGCTTGCAAAGCAGATAGTGGATATCGGTAATCCATTGTAAAGATGTCTTTCCCAATCTTTCCGAATTGTAGGATTACCTTCTCTTGCTCTGCAGCTGAAATTTTGTGGGAGGGATCAACAGCAGCCACCAACTGAAAGTTCTTAACAGATGCAACTGTAACGCGTCCCCGGAAATTCAAACACCAGCACTGAAGCTGCTCATGCCACCTAGGTGCCTTGTTTTTGAGAACCAGTGGGTCACCCGCCCCCGGAACAGGAACTGGAATATCTAAGAGACTTGTGGAGCTAAATTCTGTGACCTTGTCGTTTCCTTTTGAGGCAGGTGACAGAGAAGACGGTTCATCGAATGAGTGGGTGAACAAGCTTGGTGTTGGGACACTACCACCCTCCTGAAGGCAAGAGATAGGAATGGAGTCCATGACACAATGCATCCTCCTTGGTCCTCTAGTGCGAAGGACATTCAATTCATAAGAGACGGTGCCTACACTGTAGTTACATGCAGAAACTCTTGGAGACACCTGCTTAGAATTGAATCTTCTATTCAACCGACTGTTTGATTGAATAGCCGCTTCACATGGAGGTTGGGTGTCATATATGGTAAACTTGGTTCCCAGAAAATTAGACCTAAAAGATCAATCCCAAGAGGTCGTTAAATATGAAGCAAATATGATAGGTGGATAGAGAAAAGTACAGGTTAGTTCAAACTTGCCTCAATTTTCCTACATATGTACTGCTGGCCCGAGAAAAATCATCTGCAGCCAGAGATATAACAAAATCTGTGCATGTGGCCCTCCGAATCTTTCGGGCAGCTAACAACATTTTATCTTTCTCATCCTCAGCTGTCAATATGAACAAAGTGAATGAGATAATCTGAGCAGCTTAAGAAATCAACAATTTTATAGGCAAGAAAGGCTGGTGCTTCCATCTTCAAGAAAAGGATGGAGGCAGAATCTCAACATTCATTACAATGGAGACTCCCAGTCCCAACATTCTCTTCACAGTTATATAGAATGAACTCCATCAGGTTCAGCTATTAAGAAGCAATTGCACTACACTTATGTATTGTTTACAAATTAAAGCAGATGGACTGATCCGGCCACACTCTCCATATAAATTTCGAATGACCATGATCAGTAGCAAGCTTTCTTCTAGAAATCATCTACATCTTTACAACTCAGTTCTACACTTGGCAAATAGCATCTATTGGGGATGAGCTTCAATGCACTGGACATGGGGAGTACCTTAAGTTGTGTAGACTAGACTATAGTACGTATCTACTATAGATTTTTTTTTTTTTTTTGGCGTGCGGGGACCAACAACGCAATGTCTTAGGACAGCTAAACTGTACTTTGGGTTATGTAGTAAAATGGGCATGATTGACATCTAGATTCTGGGTCAAGGAATATAGCTTGGAGTTACCTTCATCGTCCACTACGCTGCTTTCATGACCTATGCTAGAGAATGTAACCAAGGTAAAGAACCTACACAAGTCTGTAATTGCTCAAAACTATACCAAGAGCGGTCACAGCTTCTAGGGTTTAGACTAAGCAAATTCTCTATTCCAGCTCAACTATGTCAATCTCCTCTTTGCTTTGGCCTTTTCTCATCTATCACTCATTGTTTCTTATACAAATAGGAGTGCTAAAACGCTAATAAGTTCCAATTTAACCGAAAGGAAGGAAGGGGACCAATCCATTTTGAGTTATATGGTTATTGCTAGAGAAATCTTCTACCTTGTAAGCCAAAGTTCCCCATATCAAAGAGTACAATGAATCACAATGGCAGGGTAAAATTCATGTGGAGCAATCCATATATTAATTTCTGTTGATTCTCTAAAAATTTTGAAAAATCTCAAGATGCACAGACCTGACAATTTTTAAAGCAGAATAACAAGAGAAGAATCAGACTTACAAGGAACCAAACCAAAGTACAACAAATAAGTAGAAGTAGCTCTGTCCCTTTTGATAAAGCACTGGATTGGACATTCGCGAGGTCCAGGCTGTTTGTTATGCAATCGAAAGTTAGCAAAAAAAAATTGTGAAAGAATGCAAAGAAAATCAACAAAGTAGAACCCATCATATGATAAATTGACATGGACCATTACCTGCTTTAAGGATATAGGAAAGGTCAGCTTTCCACATTGCTCAGGAGTTTTAACAATCTCTTTGGTGATCTCTCTCCACGACTTGCAAACCGATGCGCAAGATACCACCACAGCACGAGAAGGCCACAATGTCTCGCTCTCTTCTACTCTCTGAATGATGTCCAGCAGCAACTCGGGCGGTAGGTTCGCCCACCGCCCTTGTTCAACCGACGTCGAAGGTGGTGCCGCATGATCTGGGGCTATGTGTGACCGCGTACGGCTACGCCAACGCCTCCCTTCCGATCCCCGCCTTGACACATTACCGATCCCGTCCTTCATCTCTTTCAGCTCGCGGACAATGCTTTTGAAGGACATTTTAATTCGACAGCGCCAAATTCAACCTTCTCGGACGTACTGCCACCCTGGACCAAAACTCAAAGGATCAATACGCCAAAATCCAGTACAGTCAATCGAAAATGCAGGATGCAATTCAGACATCCTCAGATTTTCGCAAGCCTCCGGCCTCCAGTCAGTACCACTGAACTCAGATCATGTTAATTGAGTTCACGAGCTACTCCAAACTAAGAAACTGTACGAACCAAATCAGCACCTCTCGAGTGAACCGCACTCGTCCAGGATTTTCTCATGCGACTCCGGCGAACATCCTACCGCGATTCGCGCATAAACATCGCAAAAATCTAACAGCGACTCAGAAAAACAGACTCCGAACACAAAAAATCAAGTCACTCTTTCCGCGATACAGAGCTAATCACTGCTCGGAACGACGAACAGCGCAGACAATCAGCCGGTTCGCCGGCATTGCTCGAGGACTAACCTGCTCCCGCGAAGCGGACAGATCCGAACCCGCACCGTTCCAGAACCAGCTCGAGCGCCAAGCTACATTCGGAGCATCCGGAGGAAACAGATCGGGAACGACACCGAGAGGCCTTCCTCGTTCGAGAGCGAGATCAGATCGAGAAGAGGAACCCCGGGGGCTGAAACTCCCCACGCGCGATTCTCGCGGCTGCGCGAGAGAGAAGAGCGCTTGACCGGCCCAACCTCCGGTCCCTCACCGCCGCGACGTCATCTCCGCCACCGCCGCCGGAGCCACCGCCACCGCCACCGCCGCCGCCGAAGATCTCGAGAACACAGTCGTTTCTCTCTCTACTCTTTCTCTCGCTTTCTCACTCGCTCGTTCGTTCGCTCGCTCTCTCTCTCTCTCTCTCTTAAAACGGATCCAAGGCTCCTCCCATTTTTCGGTTGTTGTGAAATAAAAGTTGATTAAATAATAATATTTCGTTTTAAAAAAGTCATAAATTACGGGGACATTGGTATGAGCGAAGCACGTCACGTTCGTCTGATTCTTACTTTTTAACTCTGAAGATCCGTTTATTTTATTGAGAAATTAATTATTTTTTATAATAAAAAATTTAAAAGTTGATTCGCATAAAATATTCTCGTTATTA
The DNA here is from genome assembly GCA_014182395.1 of Eucalyptus sp. ANBG9806169. Lineage (NCBI taxonomy): Eukaryota > Viridiplantae > Streptophyta > Magnoliopsida > Myrtales > Myrtaceae > Eucalyptus > Eucalyptus sp. ANBG9806169. The sequence continues at coordinate 28,913,444 of CM024581.1, read as the reverse complement.
ATAATAATTTACATTTAAGAATTTTCATGGATGACGAAAATATATTTCGTTTATTTATTCACCTTATGAGAAATGCATGCTATCGATTCATATTTTGAAATACAAACGAATCTAAAGAAGAACATAAGTTTTGAATTTTCGATTTCCGCCCAAATTTACCTCGCTAAAACAATTGAGAGTCGATACTCATCGTTACCATTTTGTGATTACACTTTCTTTTTGAAGATCTCGATCACGCCATGTAAAAATCATTTTTGGGTCAGGATAAAATATAAGAGAGAGGGAAGAGAGAACGGATATATTGAGAGAAAATAGATCGGGATTATTTCCTGATTAGTTTTGAATTGGTGATCGAACTATGTCAACATCGTTGCCTCGCAAATAGGAAAAGGAGAACTTTTCTCAACTTGCATTGACTACTGCGTCATACATACTTAAGCCAAAACACCATGTCGGTCTATTTTTTTGTATGCTAGGAATATTCCTAAACTTATTTGGAGCTTGATGGGCCCTCAGGGGCCCATTTGAATAAACCTCATAAATCAATAAATCAATTATCCAAAAGTGGCGAGGTCTTAACTTCCCATTCTCGTGTGAAAATGGGGCCACTAAAGCTAGCCTAGCTCCAGTGGTTCGCTTTTCTTTTAATCCATATATACTCAATATTTTAATTGTCGGCAACCTGACCTTAAAGTGAAAAAAGGGGAGAAATTAGCCGTGAAAAATGACCAAAAAAAATTAACTTTCGACTTTCTATTAAGAAGCTCTAATTTTGTAAAATTTCTGAATTGTCCACCCAATGAAATAATTAATTTTATCCTTATATCCTATGCGCGAGGAAATTTATAATGCTTCTCTTATTTCGAACTTTAAAGCCTCAAATGAATTTCAAATACTTGGATTTTTTTAGCTCAAGTCTGTCGGACATGCATTGATATCGCAAACGTGGCATGCTCAAACCCTATCCAAAGACTTTTATAATAAAATCGACGTGACACCACATTAATTGAAGATGTCCAACCATATCTCCTTTGTTGGATTAAATAAGTTGTCCAATTTAGCAAATTGAAATTTTTTCTAAAATGGAATCTCCAGTAAATACAATGATTTTTTTGCCTGAAAAAGCTTCAATGGGATATTTTGAAATTAAAGGAAATTCTGTTTTATTTTTTTTTTGGGGGGGGAGTAAATGCCTGTGAAATCAAAGTTATTAGTTATTTTTTTCTATTTTTGGAGGAGGAGTAAATGACGATGAGAAGAGAAAATAACATGGGCGGGTGGGGTCAAGACATGGCACGTGGGTCAAGACCATGTGGCAGGGTCCGATTTGCGGTCCGTATTTGGTGCGGTAGGCCTGCAGTGCAACCTGGAATTGGCCCAAATGATTGATCAAGTGACGGAGTGGGAAAATGAAAAAAAAAAATCATATAGTGGCCACAATGACTATATATAGATGATTTTAAAAAGGAAGGAAATTGAGGATAGCCTACTTGCCGCTTAAACTTAGGCTCCATTCGTTTTGTAGAAAATAATTTTCAAGAAAATAATTTTCAGATTTTCCGACGTTCGTTTTACAGAAAGATTTTCCAACGTTCGTTTACGGAAAATGAACTCCTCGATGAAAATGTTTTCCATGAAAGGAAAAAAATCTTTCTAATTAGTGGAAAATGTTTTCCACTTTACATTTTCCTCACTGATCTCTCTTATCTCACACCTCTACAAATCCTCACTTCCTCCTCCCCTTTTTTCTTCTTTTCTTTTTTTCATTCGAATTATTTTTTAATTTTAATTTTAATTTTTTTCTAATTATTTTAATTTCCTTTTCCTTTTTATTTCTTTGTTTCTCATCTTCTTTTTCTTGGCTAGTCGTCGGCCGTCGCCAAACGAACCTCAAGCTCATCGATCTCAAGCTCGCGCTCGTCGATCTGGTAAGCCTCGAGCTCAATGCTCATGCTCGCCAATTTGGTGAGCGGCAAGCCTCGTGCTCGTCGGCGAGCTCGAGGCTCGCCAATGGCCAATCACGAGCCATCGCTATGGCAGGCAACCGACCAAGAAAGAAGGAGATGGAAAACAAAGAAAAGAAAATGAAAAATGAAAAAAAAAATAGATTTTAAAAATTAAAAATAATTAAAAATCAATTTTTAAAAAATATGAAAAATCCATTTAAAAAATAAAATAAATGAAAAAGAGTATATGGAGGAAAATATTTTCCTTACCGAACAACGAAAAATATTTTCCACTTCATTTTCGGGTTTCATCCGAACACTTTGGAAAATAATTATATTTTCTGGAAAATGATTTCTTGAAAAATATTTTTCCAAAAATGCCACATTTTCCACGAAACGAACGAAACCTTAATATATGTTTATTTCACAAAAAAACTTAAAATTTGCCATAAAATGGTTAGTTATATTGCTTTGAAAAATTAATTAATAAATAATATTTTTATAATCAACAATAATTTATAACAAACTATTTTCATGGGTGATGAGTATATTTTGCATTCATCCATTTTTATAAATGATATAAATGATCATTTTTCAAAAATACTTTTCAAAATCTTGAGTTTTCTATGAAGTAAATGCACCTTTAGGATATTTTTGTTTTGCGAAATATTAATGATGTGAAAAACATTTCCTAAAAATGATCACTTCTATTGTTTATGAAAATGAATAAATGAAAAAAATCCATCATTCATGAAAAATATCTAGATATTAATTGCTATCCGATAACAAAAAAAATAAATCAAACTATTTATTTCAAGTGATACAATCGATTATATTTTACATAAAAGTTTCCCAAAATTATTCATTTTCGGTCATTGTATAACTTAAAACAATTAGCCAATGAAATTATTTTCTCTATCAACAAAAAATTATGTCTAAAAATTTTCGAACCTAGGTGATGGCTGGCAATCGACCATAGGCAAAGTCACCTCGTCGGATCTGGCGAGGGGGATGCATGTGTGAACAATTTTTGTAATTTCTTTTTTTTTTTTCCTTTGTCTTTCCCAAGCCATGGCCGATAGACTAGGATAAAATCAATCAACCCGAAAGGTCTAATTGAATGGTATAAATATAATATATTTATGACTTTTTTGACAATTTACTCGAGGCGGGAAGACAGGGAAAAAGCAATTCACTTTATTTTTATTTATTTAGGAGGCTGTGAACCCGTCTTTGACTTTCCTTTTGCGCACGACGCTCTTTTTCTTTCCGCTAAGATTCTGTCGTAAAGCAAAACATCGAATCGCATCACCGAACTTTTTTCCCGGGCACGCCCTTCCAATTAGCTTTTCAACCGAAATTTAACTTGGCATAATGTCGTAAAGGTGCCCCGGCACCCGGTGCGTTCCATGTTTTCGTCTCCACGCTTTTGCTTTTCGTGAGCAAAAGTTAAAGAGCAACGGGACGGGATGAGGGATGAATTGACGCGACAAAAGGACGTGGTGGAATCATGCTCCCCGCCGCTTCCGGGCGGCAGTGCGTCGGGAAATGAAGATATTTTTCTTAGCGAGTAAGGTTAATGAGTACTCTCAAGACATCTGCTGACGGGATTTTGAGAAGAGACCGACCTTTTATGTGTCGACAACTAGGATCTCTCTTTACGTGGTGAATGATTGATATGTACGTAGGAGAAGTTTGACAACCGATGTCCTAATTCTAAGAAAATCGCTGAGTCCAAACCGATGAGATACTTAGTTTCACTCACCCTTATTAGTGAAGTCGTGCTTCTACTCAAGAATCGGACCGGACTACTCACAGAAATAGGTCCGATTCCAATTGAAACAAGTTCGGTTCCCGATTCCAAATTTTTAGAATGGGTATTTGCAAGTAGATTTCATGTTCTGGGTGTTGAGCCTACTCACCCCCTCACTTACTCGAGAAGTGACCAGAACCTATTTTTTGAAGTTGAAAGAAGATGATTTATTATTCTTAAATAAGCTTAACTTCCATATTGCTTGATATTTCTATTTGCTTTGTCTCAATATTTTACTTTGAGCCATTTTGTTACTCATACTAGTTTGTTATAATTACTATTTGTCTTGGTTTTAGTAAAAATGAAGCTAAAACAAAAAAAAAAAAAAATTAGTTTTCAAGTGGACCCTTGAACCAGACCGAATTAATAGGATAGTGTCACAGTCCGTGAATCCTCTTGTACTCATGACACTTGTGAGTGGTGCTTTGGGTTATCGAGTGAAGAGTGAGGATGTAGAGGGGACGAACACAACTGGTCCGTGGGAATGGCGTCAAGACGGTTGGTGCTAGGAGTTCTAGGATAGAATGATTATATCATTTAGGAGCTCTGAATGCGGGGTTGTACACTGGTTAGGAGTAGATTCTACTCTCCTGACGAGGCCATGGCAGGCCGAAACCAATTGTTGAGCCTAAAGAGATCTGTTGTCTCACTCAATGGACTAGACACCCGAGCAACGAGACACCCGAGCGACGTTAGGCGTGATAGGATTTCATACGAATAAGCATTCATCGTATTGTTCGCTAGAACAACCATAGAAGGAAGGTTGGACCTGGCGAATTCCGCTCACCAGGCGCCGCACGGGACGTTCCGAGGCCAAAGAAATTGTCGGCCCTTGACAATAGGTTCAAGGTTGATTCTAAAGATAAACAAGGTAGGTTTCAGATTTCAAAAACTGAAAACTGATTTTAATAGGTAGATTTTAGATTTCGGATTTGGAACCTGCCCACCTTGAAACTGATTATCCCTATTTATTAGTAAAAAATTTAGCATATCGAATAGCAAGCTCATTTAGATACGTCGATTGTTTCTTCCTTTACAATAACAAACTCACGAGACTTCATTACTCTCTTTGGTACACCTTCGCAGCTATTTGATGAACTCAACCAATGATTTCATTAAGTCACGAAACAATTGAAAACAATCACAGTCATAATATGCAATAACCCCCATAGAATAGGGCAGTTGGTTGGGTCGATAGAAGATTTCCAACTCAGAAAGTGGAGATCGTTTATCTGAATCTCTCATTTACCGCATGCAAGCTTCTCTGAATCGGACGCCATCTGAGCCTAGATTTATTTCGTTCACGGGGGCTCGTCGGGTGCTCCATCGATCTTCAATTCGATGATGTGAAGCGCGAAAAAGATCTCGGGCAAAAGGCTTAACCTACTTTAAGCAAGATTATCAATATCAACTCGTACCAAAAGAAAAGGACGGTCTTGTTGGTAGTAACCAATCGAGTGATTTCTATCATCAATGGGCTCAAGGCGGGCAACTTCTCCATCCTTTCCCATTTCTAAATTCCAATCGAGCTTTGACCACAAAAAAGAAAGAAGATAAAATCTAATCGAGCTTTGTTTTTTCAATTGTTTTTTGTTTTCTTCCCATAGAAAGGTAAGATGGAGTGGGGAAAGCGAGACATGCTTGGCTACAAAGGTTTCAAATCACTTCTTTAGATCCAATTTCTGAAAAAAAAATTAGGAGGTTTTGCGCGTACGTGTTAGGAATGGAATCGCCATGATGGTACGCACGTTGGAGGGGGTGGGGGAGTCATCATTGTAACGTTTTCCCACCCCTTGCCCTAAAATTGGTGAAGGATGGTGGAGCCCCGTTCTCTCTCTCGCTTTCTGATCGTCGCCGTCCCGGTGTCGTAGCTCCATCTCGTCCCCTCAATTCTTTTGTTGTTACGTGTTCCTTTTTTTGGCTCTCCTGTCGTTTTCTCTTTCGGTCTCTTGTAAGTTGGTGTGGTGGGTGAGAGATGATCGCGCGAGTCGGCCGTCCCCCCCCCCGCCTTCCGCCGGGCCAATCGTGCATTTCTAATGTCTGGTTTCAAAGGGAGAAGCTAAGAATCGGATTGGCTTTGAGTTCTAGAATATGCGGGATGAATTCTAGATCTTGAAAATTGGACGATCTGTTTCGAAGAGTAGGTTCCGAGTGTCTGAGTTTCACCTAGAACTTGGAACAATTCTTTGTGTTTTTATTGTTCGACGATGAGTGTGTAATTTAAAATCACTAGTCTGTGCTTCCATTTCTGATTATATCCATGAGCGAGACTTTTGCTTTGTTGATATTTTATATTGTTCGTGTCTGAACTTGAGCTGTGATCGTTAGAGGTAAGGATTTAATACAACGGACTTTGAAATCTGTGACGGTATAAGTTCCGGTTTCTAGATATGCAGGGTAGATTTCATGTTTCGAAAATTATGAAACCTATTCTAACAAGTAGGTTTTAGGGGAACCTGAAACCATTCACTCCTATCCCACATTGCCTCAATCGATGTCCGCTTCTCATTTAGAAGAAGTTAGAAAGATTATGATTAGGTGGGGATGTAACACGATTAAGAGATTCGAGACCATGTTTGCCCGACCAGTATTTTTAGAAAAAAATTCGGACTTTCAAGGGAAAGGATCTTGTATAACAATTGCGGATTTCGGGCATGAGCGATGAGCGATGATCCACATGGGCAAGGCGACCTACCGAAAATCAATCCCAATTTCCACATTTTCTTAATTACGTCATCACCCACAATTAAACTTAACTCGAAATCAATATCGGTGACGTTCGTATCTACATTTCACGATGAAGAACCGGTTGAGAATTGCTTTTCCAATCAGAGACGAATGATGCAATTCTCAAAAGAATATGTTACTACTCGTTCATAAAGAACCGCTCGTTTCAACACAATCGAGACTTTTCGAGACAGAAGCTTTTTTTTTTTTTTTTTCTTTTTTAATTTCCCTGTAAATCGGGAGTACCTTCGGGTGATGCGGATGCAATGTTGGTTGGAGCAAAAAGGTTGGGAGGGAGGGTGAGAGCGATGGGGACAAGGGGGCAGGGCAGGGCATGGGGAAGTTAGAGAGAGGTTGGCATGTCACATCCCTCTCGGAGACGATGAGGTTTTTTTGGGGCGGACGAGGAGGAGGAGTAGAGACGAGGGCGAGCCCATCTCTCCGCATTTGCCAGCGTGTCTAGGACCGGCGAGCGTCGAGCAAGGCCCCGGGCTAACGTGGGGGGTCGTCTGTGGTGTCGCGTCCCGCATAAAAAGACTTCAACCGTTGGATTATGCAAGGAAAGATAGTGAAAAAAAAAAAAACCACTCGAACTTGGTCGTATTACCCACGGATGATCCTAGTCTGTTTGGCTGAAAATAATTGAAGAAAAAATTAGAAAGAAAGGAAAAAAAGACATAGAGTCCCGTGACACGCCGGACGGGGAATACGGCTATGGCCTACAATGGCGCGACGCCCTCCCCTTGCCAATGAGGGTGGCGACGACCCTCACCACAAGCAGGAGGTAAGGGACATTGATTATGCTTTATACAAGCAGTTTATAGGAGTCGAGTTCATATTATAGTTGAAATATCCATGGGGGAAATTGCCCAAAAAGTCTTAAATTGATTGTACGACAGTGGATTAAATCCTAAATCTTTTAACTGTGCTAATTTAGTTCTTCCAATCAATTTTGGCCACAAATCGTTGATATAGACGTCGGCTATCTTACGTGGGATTGCCGTAAGATTGGATTGTCCACATTAGCACCAATCATGTGACGTAGGATGGTTGACATTCATACATTGACGATTTCCATCTAAAATTAGTCGAAATGACTATATTTGTATAATTAAAAAGTTCATGACTGAATTGACCGTTGTATAAAAGGTTGAGGACTTTTTGAGCAAATGATCCCCTATTCATAGGTGCTAAACAGTTCGATCCGTGGGCTACGGGCTTACGTACACGCGCAATTGAAGGAAACTGACGAAACTCTCGCTCAGCTCCATGTGGATTTAGCACCGGGCCTTCGAGCTGAACGTGGCCTTATTATGTGACCTCCCGTAATATTGATACAGCCCATGCCTGATTATCGCCTAAGCTGTATCGTCCAAGTCATCGTTCGCTCCCTTTCGAGTCCCTTCAAATGAAGATCATCCGAAGCAGACGAAGGTCGACTAGATGGCTAAGATGCAGGTGAAGGCCGTGGCGACGGGGCCACGGGGCCACGGGGACAGGAAGCTCGTTCTGCACTAGCGCGAGAGAGCCTAAGGCCGTCTTGGGTTCGACCGAGGATGATAATTTTCAGGTCTGTTCACTGTGTACCCCCATACGAAACTTCCCAGGTTCTCTCGCTTAAACCCTCTTTACTGACTTAAGCATCGGGGGATCGATTCGGATCATCGGATTGTCATCTCAACAATGTGTGACGATCTCAACAATTCACGAACATGGTTATCCATACGCCGTGGAGGAAGAGCTACAAAGATAACACGGAAGAGCATGCTATGTTGCTGTCGCATATATCACGCATCGCCGATCGAAAATGGCTGAAACTAATATCTGAGAGTGAGAGCACAATGAACATGCATGCAAAAGAAAACTTGCAGCTTCCTAGAAGAAGCATTAGGTTCAGATTACAAATCATGCTGTGCAGAAACCCTAGGAAACCGGCGGAATCACTTTCAAGAAACTTTCATAACTTCAAATTTTTTCAAGAAGCCAACAAGGAAACCAGGCACACCAGCAGAACGATCGCCACCACGGCCCAGACCCACTTTCCCCAATGCCGGCCCTTCCTCTTCATCTGGTTCGCGTAGTAAAGATTCGTCGTCCCGCCGCTGACGAATGCGTTCGCGGTGGCCATGTTCTCCTCGATGTCGTGCAGCCCCTCGCCCTGCGCCTCCACGAGGACCGCCATGTCCAGGAACACCTGGTGGAGCTTGTCCAGGCTCTTCTGCAGGTCCCGCACCGCCTCGTGCCTCTCCGGGCTGCCCAGGCTCAGCCTGGTCTTCCCCCCGAAGAGCTCGATCTTCCCGCCCGAGGAGACGATCTTCTCGATCACCTCCTCGCTCGCGACGTCCCCAGTCGCGTTGAAGTACCTCCTCTTGAGATCCTCCTTGTGGTCGGCCACGATCTTGTCCCTCAGAAGCTGGAACTCGTTCATCGTCTCCCTGAGCTTTGTCCTCAGGCCGTTGGTGACCGAAATCCTCGTCCGGTCCACTGAGCTTCCTTCTTGGAAGTTCACCGAAAGCCCGCGATTCGTCAGGTTCGACCGGTCCAGGGACTCGAGCAGCGCCTTCACAGATTTAGCCTTGCGGAGGACGGAGATCAGGTCTGCGTCTATCCGGTCCCGGAGGCCGCGAAGGGCCTTTGCGCTGTAAGTGGACTTCGACTCCTCGTTTAGGCTTTGTAGGTCGAGCAAGAGATTGGTTATCTCCTCCATTTCGGACTTGATCGCGTCGATGTCGTGGAAGAACTGCGAGAGGTTTTGTTCCTCCGCCGCATCGAGTTGGCCCAGTTCGAGGTCGAGCTCGGCTTCGAGGTCCTTCTGGGCCTGTTTCTTCAACTCCACATAATTTAAGAACGACTCCGTCATGAGATCATTCATTTTTGCGAAATTTCGTGGCAAGCTTTCACCTGCAAACACAAGAAATCCCTTCTCTCAATTTCAACACGAACTTCTGAAGCAAGAAAGGGTATAAGGAATCGAGAACTCTGTATCGTAAGCGAACGATCGACTTTAACCTCACAAGAACAGAACGGAAAGATTTGGGCTATCTTCCCGAAGATCCGCGGTTATCAGTTCTCACTTCGATGCCGTCCTCCAAGTAATCTGAAACAAACCGAGCGGCGACGGCGAAGTTAAAGAACGCGCAGAAGACACAAGAAAGCGAGATGATCCGCGACGAATCACGCAGCGTGAGAATCGGAGAAATCAAATCATCGATATATGAAAAGGGAAAATCCGCGATCCGATTCCGTGACAAGAATTCCCAAAAAGAAAAACACCATGGACTACAAAACCGAAACAAGATGAACAAAGATAACACGCGCGGAATCGCATCAATTCGAAGTTTACTAAACGAAACACGCGAAAAGGATCAATGTCGCGAAGTGAACGAAGATGATCGTCGAATGTTCATCGAAGATAACTCATTTCAGAAGCCGAACCTTGGACTGCAATGACGCCAGTGATCTCTGTCTCTCTGGGGATGACAGCAGAGAACAGAAAAATTAGGGGTGTGGAGTTGAAGAGAGATTCTTTTTGGTGATTTTGATGATAGACGATGACGAGCGTTTTAATAATTTCGAAATTTTAAATTTCGGTTTGGTGGTGGCCGTTACAAATCCAAGCGTGGCGGTTATACTTTTACATAAAAACCACGTCGTTTTTGGGTGAAACGGGGGCTTTTCGGTTTCTCTGAGCAGTCAACCCTTTAAGCCCACGTTCCTTCTATCTTCGCATTTTACATTATAACAATTTATTTGCTCTAAGCACTTACCAATTCAAGGTCTAATAATTCTTGGCCCCAAAAAAAAAAAGAAAATTGAAAAAAAAATTTCAATCGAGAATTTACAATGTATATTCACAATGTGGCATCTCTCCTTTTTTTTTTTTTTTTTTTTTATAAGATCGGTAATAGCGAAATCAACCTCCTCGTCAAAGGGTCTAATCGATGATTCGGGCTACTGTTGATTGCTTATTTTTTTCGTATGATGGCTTGCATTCTTCGTGGCATTGTGATTGTGTATATCGCAAATTGAAAGGATTCGCGATGTAGACATTATAGATTCTACTGTACGTACCGAGATCAAGGTTGGGGAGAAGTCAGTCTACATAAGCAATTTCCATCATTTGATAACACGAGACTCTTCACCCAGCACTTTAAAGGAAAAATGGAAGGATCAATTCCAATAATTATTCATTAAATTTTGGAAAAGACAAATTTCTTATTAAGTTACAGAGCAATTGTACCGGGTAATGACTCAATACATTGTAGTGGCAGGAAAAGATACACAAAGAAATTGTTCCTGTGAATTATCTAGGAAAGCACGTAAATAGCTTCCTGGCTATTATTGTTTGAATTTCCTTGGAGCCGTTAATTTCGGATGTCGGATTTTGGGGGGACGGTATTTGTCTCGGCCGGTTGTTGATTAGCGGCCTTCTCGGCTTCGAGCCTTCGCAATGTGCTCGAGCTCAGCTTGTCTCCACTCGATCCTTCGGAAACTAAATCCACAACTTCGATCTACACGAAAATCATACATTCATTCAGCCATGTATGTACAACTGGTGATCTACAAGGGGCATAGGAATGGCTGTGGAAAGGCACGCAACTAAAAAGGATGCACAGAAAACTCTGAAATCTCAGACCTTCAACTGTGAAAGACCTCGGTCGGCCCTCTTTTTATTTACGGAGATTCCACCGGGTAATGTCTCCTTGCTGTCGCCGGAAAAAAAAAATGAGGGAAGGAAGAAGAATGCATTAGCTAGGAGGCATTTCTATACCATTTCTGCAAAAGTTCAGTCTTTAGCTGGTGCAAAAACCGATTGATGCTGCAACGGTGAGAACACAAGATAAAAAAGGCCAAATACTATATCGACAGAAACAAACCTGACAACAATAGCCTCCAATTCTGCATCCACGATGGAAGGCCCATAGGGATCGGTAATGGGTTCAACTTGGACTGTCAAATGAGGCTTAATAGACTGGCAAATATCCGTTGAAGGGAGAGAGAATTAGAAGATAAGATTTAATTATGATGAGCTAATGAGTTCCAGACACAATAGGGATGACATACACATTGCAACGCGGTACATAATAATGCTCCACATGTTTCAGCACCTAGTTGTACCACAAGAGTTGCTGAGAACAAACAAATCCCTTTTGTGCATACATATAGTTTCTGTATACTTTGATTCGATGGATATGCGTCCTTCGCATAGTACAAAGACATGAAGCTTTTAAGGAGCCATGTTGATTTGAGATATCGTCACAGGGAATGTACCGCGTTAACCCCACAAAATTTTGGATATCGCACAACAATCGGTCCATAGCACTAAGTGCATTATTGGCACTTGGAATTCTATTTTTCAACAAGTTCAAAAGCTTCTTCCATCAAGAAAGAGACATAAAGGTAAAAACATAGAGGTTTCGTTTGAGATAAGATTATAAGGATCAGAAAACATAAACAGAAGACTACCTTGATGTAGTTCTCAACATTTTGCATTCTCTCCTCGATTGGATGTATTAGATCAGCAAACTGCAAAAAAGATACTCTGGCCATTACTCTGGAGTGAACAATCCAAGGAGAATGAAGGGCAAGAGCTACAAGACTATCTATCATCCCCAAACCAAATATTTGAGCACAGGAAATGGCAATAGCTCACACTTCCACAACCACCTTGAAGAGCAAATTTTTATTTCTTCTTTAGATTACATAACATGAAAAAAAAAATGTCAGTAGCAGGACAAGTTTTGTAATTATAGCATATAGTACATTGTAGTTCTTATGATGACAGAAAACGGAGCTTTCTCAACAATCAAAACATACCCTTTGGACAGCCAAAAGTTACTAGATATTCCAAAAACAAACTACAAATACTCGAACAGAGAAAATTGAAAATAATTTCAGAGGAAGGAAGGTAAACAACAGAAACAACCACAACCCCCAGTAAATATAGAATATAAATAAAGTCTGCAGAAGGATTATTCTACAGCTTGACCAATGCCCAAGGGCATGATTGTTTATACAAGAACAGGAAGAGCTTGCCACTTGAGGGGGCATTATTAATTAGCAAGTGCATTCAGAGCATGTTTCTATCTCAGACCAAAGTAAAAGATTTTACTAACAATTAGCTCTGTCTGCTCACAACTTTACTTTCCTGAATACTCAAGCAGTAAGTAAACAAATTACCAACTCATAGAGAAGAAAACTTAAGGACTGTATCTGGCACAGAAAGTCACTGGCTGTTAGCTTCAACTTAGTAATGCTACAATCACCTTTAAAAAATGATATAACGAAGGCCTGCCTCTGCACAAAATCAAGACCTTCGTATGTATATACATAGCGTAGGACATGAGAACAGCTAAAAAACATTCACTTGTTACTGATTGACCAAATTCCAAATTGCTACAGACAAACGGCAAAGGTTTGCGCAATACCACAGACAACCAATCTCTCTTCATGCGTGCAGCACTAGCAAAGATGCAATAACTACATGGCTCACTAATAATTATCAGACAAGCACCTGCTTTTTGGCCAGCATGGGACCGTCACACACGCCCACCACGATGCGCTCTTTCGCCAACTCTGCCGATGCCTAAAAATTTTGTCTTTGCCCATCAGATAAGCTCAATCATAAGAACTGTCGCATTCACCAAGCCACCACATTACCAAGATAAGCAGAACACCAAGAAGCAATTTTCCCAAACTAGCAGAGCAGAGATGACCATGCACAGACTATGCATACAGAGGGAGAACGAGCGCCGACCTTGAGAAAAAGTCGATGCCCCTCGTGCAGGCGATCGAAAGTGCCGCCGAGGACGACCGCGCCATACGAGTCGGGCGGCGAAATCGTCGAGCTCGCCGGTGAATTCTCCGAAACCACCATGACTTCACGGAGCAGATCAAACGGAACAAGAGCCTGAACCTGTGCAAAGGCGCCAAATTACTGCTTTTTATTCTCCTCGGATCGATAGGGACATTGAAAGAACGAGGCGGAGATGTCAAAGTGCATTAAATCTGGACATAATTCGGATTCGTTCCTCATAAAAAAAAAAAAATAATAATAATACAAGGGGGCAAGTGAGGCCTAGAAGAAGCCAACCGGAGTGGGGCCGAAAAGAGGGCACGCACCTGCCGAATTGAACCCAAGAAGCCGATCAGTGTGGTGTCAGGACTGTGACGACGCGAGACCCATCATGGGTCTTTGATTGCGGCATTCCATCGAACACCTCGAGCGCGACAACGCGAGCACAGCGAGGGAAGAAACGAAAGATGGGTCGATGCGATGGTGCGGGAAGAGGGGAGGGTGACGTCAGAGAGGGAATGCGGAGAGAGGAAAAACCTCGTCTTGGTCGATGCTTGATCGGAGATTCGTACTGTACAGGTTGCAGAACACAGGCGCATAGAGAGAAGGGTTGGGGGTTGGGTTTGGTGGATGGCGTGGAAGGTAGGAGCGGCGGTTGGCGGCGGCGGAGTAATGGCGCGCTAGTTGGGCGGGGAGGATTCCTGTGGTGGCGGGCGCACGGCACGTGAACCAATGGAGAACGTACACGCGTCATGATAGACAAGGGAAATCTTGGAATCATGCACTTTCTTCTCTTTCATAATATTTATAAAGTAAATGAGGATAGTTAGGGTATGCATAGTAAAATTTTTTGGGTTAGAGAGAGTTTTTTTTCAGAAATAGTTATTTTTTATTTCTATTTCAGGAAATAGTTTCTAAACAAAAGAACTCGTTTGATAACCGCACAAAATTTCTACTCTTGAAATAGAAAAATAATAGAAATGCGTTTGTGTAACGCAACGATTCTTTTTGTATTTATTTATTTATTTATTTGTTCTTTTTTATTTGTTTTTTATTCTTTTTTGTACTTTTTTTGTATTTATTTGTTTTTTTATTCTTTTTGTTTGTAATTATTTGTTTTTTATTTTTGTTTTTTTAGTTTTTGTATTTATTTGTTTTTTTTTATTTTCTTGCGTTTGTTTTTTATTTGTATTTATTTGTTTTTTTGTATTTTTTTTGTATTTTTGTATTTTTCTTGTGTTTGTTTTTTATTTGTATTTATTTGTTTTTTGTTTGTTTTTTTGTATTTATTTGTTTTTTTTTATTATTATTCTTGCTCACGGTCGGCGGCGGCGGCCAGCGACCGGCGACCGACGGTGGCAGCGGCGGCAGCCGGCGACTGGCGGTGGCAGTCGGCACTGGCTCCGGACGGTTGGAGGTGGCCACGGCAAGAGAAAAATAAAACAAAAATAAAAAAGAAAATTTGCTTATTTCTATAAATTGTTCCCGGGACAAAAATCAATTGTTTTTTGTTTCTTGTTTCTATTCTTAGGCTAACTTTTCTATTCCGGGGAATAGAAATCAACTTGGCGTTACTAAACGGGTTTCTGTTCTTTTTTTGTTTCGAGGAATAAAAGAACATAAATTGTGAGAATGAAAAATGTTCTCATGCAGCACCTTAGTAGGGAGAAAATTTGATTGAGACTCCTTAAAAGTAGGAGGACATCTTTACTTTATATACTGATGTAGATTATTGCATCATTATATTATTGAAATTTGGTAATGACCACCTTAACCTGATTATTTGTATACATTTAACTCTCGTGTAGGGCAATGAAAAGAAGATTATTGTTTTAATGAAGTATTGTGAGCCATTTCTCTTCTCACTATTCCTTTTGTTAGGGTCATGATAGACAAAGGGCTGCCTCCTTTTTCAAATTTATTTATTTTTTAAAAAATCATGGGCAAAATTGGAAATATGAAAAATTAGTGGGGGTAGTTTTGGAAGGGAAAAAATAATTTCAGCATTTTGAAGATAAGTTGAAAGCTAAAAACAGGCTTCAAAGTTGAACCAAACGGTCTAGCATTTCCTTAAGGGGTTTTCAAGCCTGAAAGCCCATTGGAAATGCTGAACCAAACGCACTCTTAATAGGGAGAAAATTGATTGAGACTCCTTAAAAGTAAGAGGACCTCTTTACTTTATGTACCGATGTAGATTATTGCATCATTATATTATTGAAATTTGGTAATGACCACCTTACATTGATTATTTGTATACTTTAACTGTCATGTGGGGCGATGAAAAGAAGATTATTGTTTTAATGAAGTATTGTCATGATAAATCACGTGAGCCGTTTCTCTTTTCACTGTTCCTTTTGTTAGGGTCACCACTATGTCCTTATTAGGTAGGGCTTCCCGCGATGAACGATACTTGACAATGAGTCACCAAAATTATTAGTTAGGTGTAGTAAGGGTAACTCATCAATTAGTCAATGTTAATACACAATGTCAAAATAATAGCAAAAAAAAAAAAAAAAAAAAAAAAAAAAAAAAAAAATTCATATTTCTTATCTAGTTACTTAGCATGCGTTTGATAATTGATACCCACTAACTATGCATAACTTAACCAATTGTTTTAAGTAAAAATCACTCAATGTTATAATAGGAATGACTTCTTAATTGATTTGAGTGATGAGATATACAATGAAAAGATAAATCTTATCGATTATATTGCCCAAAATTTCTAATAATTCTAACTATTCTATGATTGGTAAAAACAATGATATCTATTAACTAATTTTCTTCCGATATCAAATAACTTCCCTTTTTCATTTTCAATTGTCGAAAATGAATACCTTAAAAAACAAACCGATACTCAAACAATCGAATACCAAAAACAAACGCGGAAACGTGCCCGGAAAATATATACCACCGTTCTTCAAGACGGAGTATTCTGTTATCTCAAGAGAAGAAAAAGAACGTATTGTTTCATTCTATTCTCATCATTCCTCTCTTCACTTAAAAATAACTGTCCCCTTTCTCTTATGGGCCCTTCTATTATGGATCAGGGTTGGCCCAACATGGGCGGATGGATTTGATTTAGCCCAATAAATAAAAAACCCATCATCAATAATTAGAGAGTTCAGCAAGATCTCTCTACTCTTGCAAAGCATACATTCGCGCAACTCGGCTGTTATTTATTCTTTACACCTTTTGAAGATCCTGTTGTTCTGGTATTTTGACTTTCACCGTGCGAAATCCCTCAAAGCTTTTAAACAAACACCATGTGTTTGCCATAGCAGTCTTGGCGACAGAAAATTTCAAGACTTTTTAGTCATTGACATGGCGGTCGCCAGTATCATTATCCTAGACAACATGGCTATGGCCATGTCTGCAGCCTGAAAACAGTGGTGACCAGTGCCGTCCATCTTTTCGCGGAGAGGAACAGCAGGATGATGCAGCACAAGCCAAAGAACACCTATGTCCCAGCAAATTGTGACCTTTCCAGCTGATAAATTCTCATCACATGCGCTTACATCGCTCTCTTCATCAGCTCTCTAAGTGCTTCAAATTGAATCCAGCCTACCGATTCTTCATGAAACACCACTGCGAGGAAAAAGGTGCTCCAAGCTGTCCGCATGGCTTGATGATCCCATTCACTAGCAGAAGCTCAATCAAAATCAATCATGGTCAACATGATGAAGTCATGGCTCCGCATAGGCTACGTCAAAAGATTAACTGGAACATCAATACACATTACACATTTCTAGATTGTCGCTAAACTAATCTAAGTCATCAGGGGACAGAAGATAAGGAAACCTATCCAGATTGTCAAACCCAGTTTGTCCTTTGTCCCCTACTATCACTACTCAAGTGAACAATGTGAGTTGCAGTATGTTAAAGTGAAGAACAATGACTAACCAGAAATGGAACAAGCACCAAAGATAAAACGGTTAATTAAACAGCATGAAGAGTGAGAAGATCGATCAACGTCATAGGTCTCATCATCATTTGCAGGTATTCACTTCTTAGCTGTAGCAAAACATTCTTTGATGAAATTATCAAGCTGTGACATGTAGAGATCAGGAAATGTCCTATAGTGGTCCACGTGAGGAGATGATCCAAAGTTGAAAGATGAAACTTTTATTCCCATCCTCCTCTGAGTTGCCATAAACGACTCCACGGATTCATATGGTATTACATCATCGGCTGTACTATAGAGGTAGAGTTGCGGACAAGATGGCTGCGCCTCTGTGAGGATAGAGACAATTCTTGTAAGCCTCCTACAAGGGCAGAAGCACGTAACCATTACGTTTGATCATTAGGTGAAGATTCCAATCTCTTTATAATAAATGGATGGGGAAGCTCTTATCGTAATTACCTCTCCACATCAGGCAACTTCAGAGCAGCAGAGAAGAACCATTCCAAAGCTGAAAGGAGCACTGTTTCAACTATGCCCTCATCTTCTTGTTTGTTTGATCCTTCTTTATTTAATTTATGTGCATCTTTTCCCTCAACTGAAGAGTTGCCTTTTTTTATCAGAGCAGTGGAGAATCCGGCAGCCCAAACCTGCCAAGATGGAAAAAAGTCCAACTCTAGTTTAATCACCAGGGATGGATCTAGAAACTTTCTTTATTGGGGGCAGAAATCGCTAAATAATTACAATTAAATCAAGCGTATTTGTTTTAGTCACTAAAGTAGTATTTTAAAGCTTCAAAGTACAAATAAAAATAAATATGGTGCAGTTTATATTAATCTAAAGCAAGTACATACTCATAATTTTCAAAATTGTACATTGAGTTTGGTTTATTTGTGAGGTCAATCTGCAATGAAAATATTCAATCTTCACTTACCTATAAAATTTTTTAGGTATATAATTGGGGCAAAACTTATTTGTATAGGCCTAGCATCACTTAAAGACCCTTAACTAATTCAATGGGCCCAGCTCTGGTACATATAAGTTCATCCCTATAAACAAGTAATGAGTCTCTTGAGGTTAAATTGACTCATTGAAGAGTTAATATCTTTCAAAATCAAATGCAAGAAAATGCTTAACATATCATCCAACCATGTCAGCTACTGGGAGGCTAATGTCCTCGGCTTTGTTAGCATTCCCAAGTTTCCTCTAGGAAAAACTCAAGATCGTGATCAACAATAGCTGTAGATTCTCCAATCAAAGTGGCACTAGGTCTGATTCTCATATACCTGATAGCCTAGTCATGGATTAATACACAGCTATGCAGCATGACAACAATATCTGTCAGTCAGTGAACATGGTTTAAAGGTGTTGTAGTCTACGTAAAGCTTGCTATGCTATGGAGATCAATATCATTACACAACATTGACTCCTAATGGTGGAGCAATGCTTAAAATCAAATAAAGTCGCGATTCTGTACATGCATCATACCATTTTAACTGCAAAAGCCATTTTCCTCACTTAGTATCTGTGCACAAACTTCCTTCAGGACTCAGGCCATTATTCACTACCAGTCACATAATATGTTCCCCACGCATTTAGATATTTAGGTTAATGATTCTCGTCTACCTAAACACTGAGTCATACAAAAGTTCAATGGTATATTTTTGACAGAAGTAGCTGCATACTTCGGCTTTTGAGGATGAAGTACCTTGGAGAAGCAGCTTTGCCAAGTCTCAATCTTCCCGACAAGTCTAAATCTTACTCCTCCAATACAAGGAGAGTTTCAAAGGCATTATTATATTCAAGGATCTGAGAAGAAATGATTTCATCTCACGTTCTTTTGGCTTCACAACCAAATGTATTTTGATAGTCAGGCCCATTATACATGTGATTTTCCAGAGAGAATAGTTACTGTCAATAACTTTGACAAGCAAAGTGTATCAATAGAGTAAACTTGAAGGTTGCGTTATAAATGACCTAGGCTATGATAGTTGCAAATTAAAACCTGAAATTTGGACTAAAAGAGCATAAATTTCTGCTTTTATTTACACGGCTGTTGTTCATAGCATTGTCCAATACTGAACAACTAGAGTTTCAAAACAAGGGAGGATATAAAAACGCAACTTAATGATGCCTTGTTGCAAACACAAAACTAGCTCTGAACACTTCCACTAGAACAATTTCACACAGTAATAATCCACAAGACGACTCTGCATGCTATGAATTCCAGCATAGAATTGCATCAATGAGTAACCAAAACAGAACCAGAAACCAAGTAAAGGGTTAAACAGCACAGTCTCACACGAACCGGACCAAAGATTTTGCGCTTATTCTTCAAATGTAGATAATCAACAATACAGAAATCGCAGACAAGAGTGCAGGACGTTTCTTAATTCACCTTTGGATTAAATGGTTCGGCTGCTCCAGAATCGACAATACAGCCTTGGATTTTCTCAATCAAATCCTGCCTACCACGCATCCTCTCCAGGATCGCACCATATCTGACCAATACAAGATTCTAACAAATGTTTAACCCATGCATGCATTCTTAATCCTAAAGATCAAATGCTCAGGAAAATCAACCCATCGGTGAATGAAATAAATTAGAATCGGTCAACCTACACAAACCACCCGGTGTTGCTGAAGGTGTGGAAGAGCAAGCAACGCTCCCTGCCGTCCTCCTCCCTCTCCGAAACCCAAGCGCTCAGCTCGTTCGCCAGCTCGTCGATCCGGGCCTCGACGCCGCGGCCCAAATCGAGCGACAGCATCTCCCTGACGCCGACGACGAACGTGACCGCGTGGAACCCCTTGGAGGTGTACCACTCCACGTACCTCCTCAGGTGCTTCCGCTTCGCCCCGAGCCACCCCAGCAGAACCACGGTCACGGCGGGGCCCCCGTCGCCGCGGGCCCCGCCCCTCGCGCCGCCGGAGGTCGCCGGAGCCCGGCTCCAGGCGAAGGAGGAGACGTCGCGCGCGTTCGCGGACGGGGCGCCGTTCGCGCTCTGGGGCGCGACGGGATTGGAGGGGCGGTGGAGCGGGGAGAGAGAGGAAGGGAGGTTGAGGGAGCTCGAGCCCGGCGAGGGGGACCGAGGAGGGGCGCAGGCGACGGGGAAGGCGCGGCTCCGCCCGGCGATGGCGCCGCGGCGGAGGAGGAAGGGGGCGGAGGGCGGACGGCTTGCATGGGTGGGTGGCGGAGGAGGAGGAGGCGGCGGTGGAGGGCGGAGGAGGCCAATTTCCTGACCGGAGCTTCCATCGGAGAGGGATGGGTCGGAAGAGGTGGAGAAATGCGAGCATCTAATTTCAGATCACCTCCGCGGCGGAGGTCAACGGCGGCGGAAGCGAGAGTGAGTTCTTTCACTCCATTTTCAGATACGGAAACGAAACCGATTCCCTCCTTTTTCTCTCTAGGAAAATGACTTTTTCTAACTACCGACTTTTTTACTCGAGTCCTAAATTTATCCCACCAATCCTATGTCCAAAATTTCTTATGAACAATTGAGAGACGAAAAACTTGTGAGCATGAGTTGTTCGAGCATTCCAAACACGAACTCAAAGATTAAAGACTAAGCGTAAATCACAAATTCTCGACTAAGACGGAAGAATGACTCTTTTAATAATAAGAATAATGTAAGAAAATCAACCCTATATGTTCTAAAATTTACCCAGATTTCATGTTCAATGAGAAATCAATTTGGCTAATGTGGAAATTTATATCCAAAACAGGTCTTTTAGAATTTGAAATTTGGGGAAAAATAATATGGAAATGCCACTTAGGATTACTAAGGACGATTTCAAAAGTTTGTTATAATTTAATCCATAATAATTTTCGCATTGAACCCATAAATGACTATATTTTTTAGTCAAATCGAAGTCGGTAGAATTTTCTCGGCTAATGGGGGTAAATATGGGACTTAAGTAAAAGTGAGTGATGGTGATTTTTTATGAGATAAAAAAAGTTTAAAATTGGGATTATATCTAAGGTTTCAGACAAAAAAAGTTAAAGAAAAAATTAGGACCAAAATTGAAGTTAGGGTTTTTTTAAGGGTATTGGGCCTTCAATTTTGATCCTTCTATTGAAAAGTTTAACATAATTATTTAAGATTTTCCGTTTGTTTGAAGAAGAGTCATTTGATAAATTATTTTCCACTTTTTTTAATATTCAGATGACGAAAAACTAATTAATTTACGAAAATCATTTTTCATTGACTAGAAACAATAAGTTTAGATTAGACGAAAGTGAATCTGCTTTCAATAAGAAGAAAAAGTGAGTCTCCTTTCAATGAGAAGAAAATTATTCTCCTTAAACCACTAACAAGTTGTGAAAAAAAAAAAAGAACCAAATAAATGAAAGCTAGCTATTTTGTTCAAAAATGATTTTCATTCATAAATTTTTTTATCTAAACAATGCACCCAAAGTCCTAATGTGTTACAATGGTTAAAGTTTTTGGAGTTTTTAATGTCACAAAGGAAGTTTAGAATAAATATGTCACAATACGCATAACTTGAGTTTTTTATGACTTTTTTTTCTCCATAAATTTAAGATTTTGAAGCGTAAAGATTTGAAATTCTTGTTTTCTTTCTTTTCTTTTTATCGCAATTAATATTTAAGAGAAAATTCCAAATAATGATTTGAAGTGCTATCATTTTTTCAAATAAGAGCTTAAAGTAGATATTTTTCCAAATAAGGCCTCGAAGTGCCATCATTTTATTAAACAAGGATGTGAACTGAATTTTATTTTAAATAATTATCTGAAGTGGCTATACGAGTTTCAAAAAAGGGCATGGCTTTCCTTTTCTTTTTTTTTTTTTTTTTTGGATGATTGTGACTTTCCAGTTGGTCAAGAGCATTTTCTTCATTTTTAGGGAAAATTTCAAATAAGGATCCGAAGTGGATCAATTTTCTCAAACAAGGATATGAAATGAATTTTGTGTTAGATAAAGACCTAAAGTGAACACGTTGTTTCAAATAAGGACTTGAAGTAGTTGAATCAATTACAAATAAGGACCTGAGCTTGCTGGTCAGCCAAACATTCTCCAATTATCAAGCATGCAACATTTCCGACGATGGAAATGGATTTCCAACATTTCAGGCTTAAGTATGGTCGGCCTTTTGGAAACCAAAGTGCCGGAGTATCTATTTCGTCCCTTGTCTGCTACACTTCTTTCGGGATGGAAATGGATTGCCAACTACGATTCCTCTCCGGGAGGTAGAATTTGGGTTGGTTGGGATCCTATGCGGGTGGAATTTGAAATCATTTCTTCCAACGATCAGGCGATCCATGGTAGGGTAAAACTTATCCCTTCGGGACTTTCTTTGCTGCATTTCGGTGATCTATGCTGGTCACTCTTTTGTTGCTCGAAGACCATTATGGGCGGACCTCATTAGGATGAGCGCCTGTGTCCACGACATGGCTTGGATGGTGGCCGGGGACTTCAATGCCATTAGAGATCCGTCTGATAGGCTTGGAGGGTCTCATGCATGGCCTCCCTCGTTTGATGAATTCAATCAATGTTTGTTACAGGCTGAGCTTCAGGATTTGAGATATGTTGGACTCAGGTTTACTTGGTCTACCTCATCGGGGGGGGCTAACCGTAAGGCAAGAAAAATTGATCGGGTTTTAGTGAATGCCTTATGGTGTATGCATTTCTCTTATTCGGAAGCGAATTTTCTCACGCCGGGATCTCGACCACTCCCCTATGGTGGTAAAGGTCACTCAACCGGTTAATCGAAGAAAGCCTTTTAAGTTCTTTGATTTACGGATGGAGCACCCCTCCTTTCATGATATTGTTTCACAAGTGTGGAATGCCCCGGTTTATGGCATCCCTTTGTTCATATTAACTTCTAAATTGAAGACCCGAAAGTTCGGCTCAAGGCTTAACAGAGATTCCTTCTCCAACTTATCCGAAAGGGTTGCGGTATCTAGAGAAGCTTTCGAGATTAGCCCGGCTAAACTGCGGCATAGGATCCCACTAACGAATTTTTCGCAGAGGTGGAGAAGAATCATCGGAAAAACTTTCTAGAGTTAAGAAGGCATGAAGAATCTTTCTTCAAGCAAAAATCCAGAATCAGATGGCTGGAGAATGGTGATAGGAACACCAAGTACTTTCATCATTCAGTTACTACAAGACAATTGAAAAACAGAATTCTTTCGGTCCTTGATAGGAATGGCATTATGATCAACGATCCAACTCGAGTTCAGGATACATTCGTATCTCACTTCCAGAGCCTTTTTGCCTCGCGCATCCGTCCCCGCCACCCCTTCCTTGATTGAAGTGCAACAAGCTATTAGTTGCCCTCTCTCACAGAGCAGATCGAATTACTCTCTCGACCCTTCTCGGATCAAGAAATCAAAGATACCTTATTCTCCCTTCCTCGTGGTAAGGCCCCGGGCCGGATGGTTTTCGGGTGGAATTTTTCAAGAGCAAGTGGGATTTGGTGGGGCCTTCAGTTATAGATGCGGTAAAAGATTTTCTTGTCACTGGGAGAATTCTGAGGGAAATTAATTCTACCATTCTTGTGCTAATCCCAAAGGTACCTAATGCGACCTCGGTCAATGACTATAGACCTATTGCTTGCTTTGCAACACCATTTATAAATGTATCACAAAGGTCATAGCTAATCGCATCGCCGCAAAGTGCTTCCTAATTTGATCAGCTCGTCTCAAAATGCCTTCATCAAAGGACGGCGCATCAGGGATAATATCCTTCTAGCCCAGGAATTATTTGCAGGATTCCACATAGAGCCATACACGCCCAAATGTGCAGTAAAGGTAGACTTCCAGAAGGCCTATGATACGGTTGACTGGGACTTTCTTGAACCGGTGATGCGAGCCTTTCGATTCCCACCACCTCATTCGGCTCATTATGGTATGTGTGCGCACCCCTGTGTTTTCTATTTCATTAAATGGGGAATTACATGGTTTCTTCACAAGTGAACGTGGCATTCGCCAAGGGGATCCCATGTCCCCCTATCTCTTTACCCCGGTCATGGAAGTTTTCTCGGGGATCCTAAGGGCACGTGCGGCACAACCTCGGGTTCAAATTCTTTTGGAGATGCAAGCCTACAAGACTATCTCATTTGTTCTTTGCGGATGATGTGTTTCTCTTCGCCAAGCGGATATGGCATCCATCTCGCTCTTGAAAGATGGTCTTGACACTTTCTCGGCTTGGAGTGGTTTGAAACCTAACAACAACAAAAGCGAGACTTTTTCGCCGGTGGATCGAAGGAGTTGCGAATCGGATCAAGAGTGCCCTTGGTTTTGTTGAAGGGAAAATGCCGGTGCGCTATCTAGGAGTCCCTATCATAACCTCCGAGGCTCGGCAAGGTGGATTGCATCTCCTTAGTTGATCGCATTACGGCGGGGGTCCAATCTTGGACTCGGCCGATTTCTCTCATTTTAGGAAGAGTCCAGCTCATAAGGTCGGTCCTTCATGCGATCCAAGCTTATTGGGCGAGTGTCTTCACTATTCCTATCGCAGTTCTAGATCGCATTGAACAGATCCTTAGACAGTTCGTGGAAGGGCCCAAGCTCGGGACGGGGGGCGCCAAAGTATCCGGGATGACGTTTGCCTCCCCAAGGACGAGGGAGGACTTGGGATTCGCAGATTGGGAGATTGTAACAAGGCCGCAATGCTCAAACACATTTGGATCCTCTTTACCGATAAGGAATCTTTATGGTGCAAATGGATCCACTCAACCTTCTTGAAAGGGAAGAGTTTCGGATTGTTGAAACACCCACGTCTTTGCTCTTGGGCTTGGAAGAGAATCTTACACCGCGATCCGAGTTCCGACTCCTATTTTGGAGGATTGGAGATGGCCGGTCAATCTCCCTTTGGTTTGATCACCGGCATCGAGAGGGCCCATTCATCGTATATGCTCGATTCGTTTATGTCGAGTCGGGTTTACCTTCTAATGCCACGGTAGCCGACCTTTTTTCGCGGCGGGGCTGGGTCTTAAGATGGTGTTCGAATCTTGGGATCAGCCACTTCCGTTGTTATCCAGAGAGCCAGATCGCCTCCTCTGGACTGACAATCCCTCGGGTCTCTTCTCGGTCGCCTCACTGAATATCATCGAAGAAGGAAGGAAAGGG
Source organism: Eucalyptus sp. ANBG9806169 (assembly GCA_014182395.1). Lineage (NCBI taxonomy): Eukaryota > Viridiplantae > Streptophyta > Magnoliopsida > Myrtales > Myrtaceae > Eucalyptus > Eucalyptus sp. ANBG9806169. The sequence goes on along the minus strand of CM024581.1, from coordinate 28,888,174 downwards.
TTACTGGGCATACTTTATTTGGAATAATGCCATCACTCCGAGGTATCGTTCAATCTCTCGGCTTATCATCAAGAATCGCCTCCCCACCCAAGCCTTTCTTATGTCACATGGAAGAATTGGGAGAGAGAATTGTGCTTTTTGCAAGTTGACGCCGGATTCCACGAGACCATCTTTTCTTCGGGTGCTGCATCACCGCGCATGGCTTACTTTTGGGCGGCTAAATGCAACCTCCCGTGGCGAAACAAGACCGGGTCCGAAACCCGCAAAGTGGGCGATGGAGTTCCTCTCGGGAAGGATTTCTATCGCTCCATGTGTCGCTTCTCTTTTGCTGCTCTATGCCACCTCATTTGGAAGTACAGAATGACATAATCTTGAGAGATCAACCGGTTGCGTTGCCGCGGTTAAAAACACCTTATCAAAGTGGTGAAAGATAAAGCCTTGACGTTCGAAACGTCGAAGACAACCTAAAAAATAGAAGACTCCGGCGAAATTGGGGCCTGGATCCGTCGATTTTCTATCCTCCACCAAAGTGAGTTCTTAGCCTTCCTTGGAGTGCCTTCCATCAATACGGGGATGGGACGCGGTTTCTCTTCATGCTAGCCAGTCACTTGTTAGCTGCCGCCTCCATTTGCCCCAATCCGTTGCTTCTCATCTTCGGTTCGCCGCCGTGCGTATACGGTGGTAGACCTTCCCCTTCCCCTTGGGGTTTCTTCTTTGCTTGTTTCTTTCCCTTTCTTTCTTGTTGTTTGCGAGGTTGGTCTCGCCGGCCCCGCGTGGCTTTTCCTTCTTCGCCGTTGTTCGCCCGTCGCTTAGCCTTTTGTTCGCTTTGGCCGCCCCTCGCGGATTTCTCTTGCGTCCGACGCCCTTCCTCTCTTGTAGACAGTTGTCTTATGGAGGGAAAGTTTTGTGGTGCCGGATCCTTGTAAATGTTGGTTCAAAGCTCAATACATATTTACCTTTACCAAAAAAAAAAAAAAAAAAAAAAAAAAACATTTCCGACGATTAGAGTTTGGGCAATTTTGTCCAAAAAAAATATAGGGAAAATTAACAAATCTTAAAATAGAAGGAAAAAAAAAACTCTAGGTTTTTTACTGTCTCCCCATTCCTTATACCCATCCTCTGAAAAGTCAAAGACCAAAGTTCTCCCCATTTCTTGTACCCATCCTCCGCAAAGTCGAAGACCCAAATTCTCTGCCGGTCGAGGCATGAACTCAAAAACAAGAAGAAAACCATATGCTTCTTTATTTGTTTGTGAGACCCAAATTCTTCATCAGTCGAGCAAGGGGAGGAGCGATGACCAAGTAGCGATTTGGTTGAGGAGCAGCAGAGAAGAAAGAAGAAAATGTAAACATCTAATGAATAATCTAAACTTAATTAATTTAGAATTTCCCCTTTTTCTCCAATCACAAAATTTTGACAAAATTGCCCCTATTTTAATCATCGGAAAATGTTTACCGGCGAGCTAAGGTCCTCAATAGAGATTAACTTGATCACTTTGGATCCTTATTTGACACAAAATTAACTTCGGGTCCTTATTTGAAATAATCGATCCACTTTGGGTCTTTATTTGACACAAAGTTCACTTTGAGTCCTTATTTAAAAAAATAAATTCACTTCATGTTCTTATTTAAAATTTTCCCTAATTTTTATTTTTTGAATTTTTCGTCATTTTCTTCTTCTTTTTTTTTGGTATTCTCTTTATTCTTTGTTGATGGCTGGTCTCAGCAAAGCCAGCCACTGGCAATGCTTGAGGCTGGGCAAGTTCACAAAAAAAAAAAAAAAAAAAAGAAGAAGAAGAAATGAAAAGAGAACAAATAAAATATAATTTAAAAATAAAATTATCTTTCGACAAAAGTATCATTGACTGACCAAAATATCTATTCGGCCGGTGATTGACGAGATCGGGCATTTATTTGAAATTAAAATCATTACTTTAAGCTTTATTTGACACAAAATTTAATTTAGATAATGATGACATTTCAAGCCCTTATTTGAAATTTTCCCAAGATTTAAAATTCCATTGCACAAACTTAAGAATCTTGAATCGATAGTTTTTTAAAACATGAATGATAATCATTCTAATCAAAAATTAAATTTTGGAATAGAAATACCCTTTTTATTTCTATTCTTGAATGAATTTCTAAACAAAAATACTCTTTATGATAACCACACAAAATTCCTATTAATAAAATAAAAATTCGTTTGATAATTACGTAAAATTTCTTATTCTCAGATAGCAATGGACAATGACGGCGTTGGTTAGTGACTGGTGGCAGCAGCAGGACGATAAATGGTGGCTGGCGAATGGCACTGAAAAAATGAAATTGCGTATTAAATAGATTTTTATTCGAAACTTATTTTTGGAATAGAAAAGTAGTTGTCGCGCAGAAATGGACTGGTTATGACTTATTAGCTTTGTTTATTATCACGGTCACTTCTCGCGGTGCAAAGCTTTTCTCCGTTAGAAATCATCAAATGGCTCGGAGTCGGCCACACCTCCAGAAGCCACTCTCACCACACGAACCACAGACCCTCTCGCAAGGCACGATCCAAGAGCCAGAAAAAATCCGAAATGGCTTCGGTTCTTCTTCTCCAAGCAATCCCAAGCCCGAAAACGTACCAATTTCTCGACGTGGTCGAGCTTCCTTTAGTCCCCAGTGCACCTCCACACATACAGAAGATCCCATGTCTTCTTCTTGTGCCGTGCTCCCTTCCGCAAGAACCGGCTTCGTGAACCCGGGTCGTCAAAGATCGTTCCTGCCCTCGAGAGCTCACGAGCAAAGTAATCTTGGGTCCTCCTCTGAATCTGCTGTGAATTTTTGGTTCGCCAAAAGTTTTTAGCTTTATGCGTGCTCGTGTCTTACGTATCTCGGGTTTCCCTTTTTCCGTTTCGCTTGAAGGAGGCAGATGTCACTTGGGTAGGAGGAGCTTCACGTTCAGAGGAATCGTGGCGTCGGGGGTTGCGATGGCTGGGTCGTCCCTATTGACTGAACCCGTCAAAGGTCAGTCATTTGAGCTACATGTCATTGAGTTGATAAATTTTTTTTTTAGCTTAATTTACCAATTTTAAGTAAATACACCCGACTGTTGTGGTGAAGTCCGCTTCTAATTCTTAAGATTGTTGGGGCATAGTGCAGCGGATTCTCAGTAAGTGCCCATGTTGATCTGTTTGTTTGATGGCCTGCTTTGTCCTTTATCCAATAAGAGCTCCAAGCGGGAAATTCTGTTATTGTTCCTGCGTTTATTCCGAAATATGCTCAAAGGTGGTTGTGTTGTTTATTTATTCTGTAGGAGCTGATAGGTTACCTTTTAAACCGGAAGGGTACAACTATTGGACATGGCGAGGTCGCAAAATACATTACGTGGTGCAGGGGGAGGGGTTTCCAGTTGTTCTGATTCATGGGTTTGGTGCGTCAGCATATCATTGGAGGTTTGTCATACGACTTTATCTTCTGTAATTCCCCAGTTTTAACGTGGCCGCACGAATTAACTTTGCATGAGGCAATGGGAAATACTGGTTAATAGTTAGCTACCATAGAGCAATTCTCTTTAAAGTTGTTTTTGTTATGACTCCTGCTGAGAAAAAGAAGTGTTGGCAACATGAAAAAGGTTGTAGGAATTGGAATTTCTTCAATACAATGTGAACCCGTGAGTTCTTCTAGAGAACCAGGTGAAGGAAGTCTGATAGGATGAGCTTTGTAGCTAGTGAAATAGAAATGATGATAGCTAGGAAACTCTCTGAACATATTTTCTTGGTTTGAGCAGTTTGAGCAGTTTGAGTCTCCTGCAAAGAATCAGGTCTATTTCCAGTGAATGGGAATTTTGTTAGGGACTTAGGATATAACTTGTCAGAGAAGAAGATTGGTTTCACATCTTGCTAGGTGTGATGCTTTAGCAGTAGATTTTCCCTTTTACAATGCTTCAGAGTGGATCAGGAGCATTATGCACCAGACGAGAAAGGTCACATAACCACTTGCATGGCCTTGCTTGGGTCTTTTCTTCAGTTGTCATAGGTGTCCATCAACCCATTTGGGACCTCTCATAGTGCCAAGCCCATCTAAGAGGTTTCCTCTCTTTTTAACACAATCAAATTACAGTATATTCTGCCGAGTCACTATCTAATATCACAAGCCTACAAAATTTGGCTTTACTATACTCACAAAATTTGCTCTTAATTACCCATTTCTGTTGCTACATTAGGACTAATGTGTTCATTCACTCATTTGAGAATGCGTGGATTTTCTGCCTGCATATATGTAGGTATAACATTCCTGAATTGGCTAAAAGCTACAAAGTCTATGCTCTAGACTTACTGGGATTTGGTTGGAGTGAGAAAGCACTGGTTGAATACGACGCAATGATATGGAAGGATCAAGTTGTTGATTTCCTGAAGGAGATAGTGAGGGAGCCTGCAGTTCTAGTTGGCAACAGGTATTAAAGATTGTAGTAATTGAATCTCCTCTGTTTTTAGCCAACAGGAACATATGTATTTGTACTGTCTATCTGTTGCTTTTACTGTGAATAAATAATTGATATGTCATTTTGATAGAGAATATTTTGATTCTTATACTCCTGCTAATCTGATATGGAGTTTATCATCTCTGGATGTTGGTATCAATGACAATGATAATAAAATGAATGAACTGTTATGATGCATTGGGTCTTGAAGTTAAAGCACATGTGTATGAGTTAAAAGGGCTATATGTTGAGTATGGACTGAAGATTATTCCAGAAGCCGGCCATACCCTTTTGTAGAATATTCCAGGATAAAACGAATGACCTGCCTTGTTTTCTTACCCTTTTCTGCATTTCCCAACTGAGATGGATTGGTTGTAAGGTGGTGATTTCCCGTTATCTTGTTCTTTTGATTTCAATCAGAGTTATTGGGCCAAAAAAAAAAATACCATTGTTATAAAGAAAGCTTTGTGAAAAGAATACAAAAATTTATGGATTGAAAATGGTTTACTAAACACATATTGGAAATCGAGAAATTTGCAACTTGATTAATTGAAAAAACCTTTTGAGTAATATCTCCAGAACCAAACACAACTCAACTCTTGGCTCTCTCTCTCTCTCTCTCTCTAATGTGAAATCTTGATTAGTTCAGCCAAAAATGTCAGGTCTGCTTTCAACTTCTGCGGATTTATTTTAATTTTTTCCTCTTTCCTGATGATTTATTGCAACTCACAGTCAAAGACATGATGAGAAGCAGAAGATCTTCACCCCCAACCTCTCTTTTCTTTCAAGTAATGTTTCTGAAACTTGTATGTCTGATATAAGGCGACATGAGCCCCAATTGAAAACAGCCCAATTTCAGATATCTCAACTTTCAATGGATGCTTTGCATGAAATACTTTTCTATTGGCACATTTGCTGTTTCATACAGTGAACTATGGGGCTCCATTCAAGAAAGCTTCTTAGTTCAGGCACATTTTAAAATGAAGTTATCTGATTATTAAATTAGGCATCCATTGAAATGTTCGAAAAGTTGGTTGAGGCCTTAATGGTGTGCTCTTTTAACCGTAGCTAATGTTTCAACTTTTGTTTGCTTCATCATCATGAATACTGGATCCTTTCTTTGTACATAACTAATGGGGTTTCTATCTTTATATGCACAGCAGTTATTTTTTAACACCAAACATGTTCACTTCTTTTTGACCTTCCACAATAACTTGTCTTATCACATAACTGTGAATTCTTGTAAATGTACAGCCTTGGAGGATTCACTGCTTTGGTATCTGCTGGGGAATTGCCTGAGCAAGTCACTGGAGTAGTACTGCTCAACTCTGCAGGACAGTTTGGAGACCCTAGTGCTAAAGCCAAGAATTCTGAAGAAAGTCTCTTGCAGAAGGTTGTCGTGAAGCCACTGAAGGAGATTTTTCAGCGGATATTCCTTGGGTTTTTGTTCTGGCAAGCAAAGCAACCTGCTCGTATCCAATCCGTCTTGAAGAGTGTATGTTGCTCTCTCGCTCAATCTCCACTCTCACAAAGATTTGAATGGCTTAGGACCATATACCTGAGAGGCTGCATTACCTCCCAGCAAAGGGGAATGGCTAGATCTAGACTTGATCATGAGATGTGGGCTTTGGGTATCTAAAATTTGAAGAAATAATAATGGAGAGAATAGGGAAAAAATTGAAAAGAATTAACTGTTTCAGGCAAGTCAATGCCATAAGTTCTAGTTTTAGGTTCTGTTCAGGCTGCAGAAGCCAACAAAACAAATTTTCCATAAATTCCAGTTTTAGGACCATATCTCTGAGAGGCCACATTACCTTCCAGCGAAGGGGAACAGCGAGACCTAGACTTGATCATGAGATGTAGGTTTTGGGTATCTAAAATTATAATAATGGAGAGAGTAGGAAAAATATTGAAAAGAACTAACTGTTTCAGGCAAGTCAATGCCATAAATTCCAGTTTTAGGTTCTGTTCAGGCTGCAGAAGCCAACAAAACAATATGCCTGAATTAAGCTAGCTACAGAATCTCCATGCCTTTAATTTCATAGTCTTGATTAATTAGGACAGACTTCCTTATGTTGTCTATTCTGATGCCTTCACTTATGTAATTTGTGAGCAAATGGTCTTGTTAATGAGTGTCCCAGGGTACTTTTTGCAAATGCTTAAACACGAAACTTTCAATTTCCAGAACACTGATTTCATATAATACAGAAGTAACAGTGCCTTGAAAACTGTAGACTTTTGTTATTTAAATCGCTTAAAAAGTGCCTCTGGATGCTCTTTAACAAAAATCCCTAGGAAAAACTGACAGGCTGAACTTGACTGGTGTTTTCTGATTATGTTTGTGGGCCGACTTCAGTTATGTGGCCACATTGTAATTTTACTTAAAGTACCTCAGGATTTGACTTTCAAGCTAACATAACGTGTCCCAATCGGTTGGTGCCTTTGAATCCCGAAAGGAGCAGATTGGGATTGCACCTGGTCATGCCAGCCTCTTTGCCAAGAGCATGATAGTTGAATAAAACTCCACAAAAGCAATCTTTTGAGCCAAGTGAACCTGAATGAGGATGAGCTATCTGGAGTTACTGAGTTTCAAAATTCCCAAGTGGTTCAGACACTCTGCTCTGACCAGATGAACTAAATTTTCGATCCTCCACTGCGGAGGTGGGCTTGTCACAACAATTGGGTCAAGGCCTCTGATGGTGTCTAGAAAGGCTCTAGCTCTTCATGTCTAATAAGTGATTATCTTTTTCACTCCTAGACTCTATTCATGCTGTGCTAATTATGCTATGGCCGCCACATGATTCAGTTTTCTGCTTCTCCAGGTTTACATAGATTCCTCAAATGTAGATGACTATCTTGTCGAGTCAATAACTATGCCGGCAGCAGACCCCAATGCTGGAGAAGTTTACTACAGGTACAAATTGATGTTCCCTTCCTAAATGTGATCTACATAGGGTAGTCACATGGTCATGAATTCTTCAACTTGTTCCATATGATTCCCTTCAACTTGATCAGAGATATGATATCCATCGCTATCCCAGTTTTCCTTTTTTTAAAGGTATTTTCCTTTTATGCTGAAGTGAAGAAATATATATATGGGTGCAGATTAATGTCGCGGTTCATGATGAATCAGACCAGATATACCCTGGACAGTATCTTGAGCAAACTCTCGTGCCCGCTGCTGTTAGTTTGGGGTGATCTAGACCCGTGGGTCGGTCCTGCCAAGGCCATTCGTATCAAGGAGTTCTACCCGAACACATCCTTAGTCAACCTTCAGGCGGGCCACTGCCCTCACGATGAAGTCCCGGAACTTGTCAACAAGGCATTACTCGATTGGTTGCCAACCATAGCTCCAAAGACCTCCCTTCCGGAATTGTAAATACAGATTTAAAGTTTTTCCTGCCAGCGCCACTGGCCCTGCTTCATATCTGAGGATTCAGCTACTACAGTGTAAATTCCATTTAAAGGCATTAATGAAAGTTTTGGCAGGTTAGGTTGGGAACTCCTCCTTGACAGATGCCAGTCACATGTTACTCTATAAGAAATTAGTTGCCGAATGGTTAGCTTGTGCATCTGTACGTCTCAACTACCAGTTTGTTTGACCTGTAATGTCGTCTACTACCTACAGTCAGTATCCTCAAACGTTAGTGGGACAGGTCTGAGACAAGATAAGCCGAGCCCTTCCCCTGCCATCCCTATGCTAGACTAATGACTTGCTTGGGAGTTGAGTTCAAGTAGCTTGTTGTGTAGCATTCCTTAGCCTGTTGAGTCAAATTCGAGTATACAAATACTTGACCCGATGGACTCACAAGCCTCATTGCGTATCTTATTTTATATTTACACACACTTAAAAATCGAACTGACCCCCCTCGAGCTCAAGTATGTTGAGTATTTGCATTGAGGTGAGTGCGAGCGGGAAGAAATAGTACTCCATCGAGCTCAAATCGAGTTTCGCACTTGCAGTTGAGCTTAAACCTGGCACCGTTTCGGACCGACCTGACTCGGTGTACCCCTAGATGTCAGCACCAGACAGGAGCATCCGCAGGGATGAACGGAGGTATATGCAAGACATCGTTGGCCAGGAAGAATATTATTTTCCATTGATTGAGAACTTGTTACAGCGACAATCTTAGATTGACACGTTTAAAACGTTGTCGTTCAAACAGTCTTCTCCTCTTTCGAAGCTTCCTGTAATTTGAACGACAGGTGGCTTCAAGACAATATTTACCTAAAGAGGATTGACAATATTTTTTTTTTTGATGACCCGGGAACCACCATATAGCTGGCAGCCGGCGGTGTAAACCCGGGGCGACCAAGCCCACCCACCTGACCTGGCCGCAGGTGAGTCGTACAAGCAATCGTGTAGTTTGTGAACCATAGGATTTGAACTCGTGCCCTTCCGAGGGAGGGGTTGAGCGCAAACCAGACGACCACTAATGAGGTGGGTGAGGATCGACAATTTTTGTTTTTTCAAGGATTGCGTTTATTTGCCATTAAAGAAAGACTTCGGCATGGTCCACACTAAATAATCTAGAGGCCTGACATTAGAATATGCAAATGCAAAGATGGAGGAACAAGCCGTTATCCTTCGAATTCGGGGTTGAAATCTGCTATATTCTGTTTCCAGAACATGTAATAGCTATTGTCATTAAGGGAAAAAAAAGCATTAAAAAAAAAAAGTTGGACTGGGTCAGATGTATAGCACATATATTGCATCCGATGCTTTTTGCAATGTGCATATAATGAGATTTGGTTGTTGCACCATTTCTTTTCCTTCTTTCTTTTGTCCTGATACAAGAATCTGCTGATCCTGTTAATAAACTTTCGATACGATATAAGAAGGGACATAGAGATGCTAAGTAAGGTGATTAGTGAAATTAGCTGCAGTGACAAAGAGATGCTAACTATTGCCAGGTGGAGAGGTTTATAATTGTAGCATTGACCTGTGAGACCTTGGAGTGACCGGTGAGGAAAGTGATCTGCGGCACGTGATAATCAAGTTGCCTCAGTAAACTATAATGCAACAAAGGATAACGTGAAATTTTCCTAATTTAAGATCCACCTAATCTGGTCTATTAGCCTACATCTCCAGGGGAAAAAGCCCAGCCTGCAAGGTCAAGTTTTCATCTTCTTTCTTTTATTCTCGTGCCTTGAGAAAGTGTGATAAAAATGGCAGAGAAGAGCAGGATTTTGGTCATCGGAGGGACTGGATATATTGGCAAGTACCTGGTGGAGGCAAGTGCAAAAGCGGGTCACCCGACTTATGCACTGGTTAGAGAGAGCACGGCTTCTGATGTCGAGAAGTCGAAGCTCATCGAAAGCTTCAGGAGCTCAGGGGTTTCGATAGTTTATGTATGACTCGTAAAACATTTTTGGAAAATAATCCTATTTGTTGTATTTCAACCACCTGGCGGCATAAGCTCACATTAAATTCTGTTCTATTTGACTTTTCAGGGAGATATGTATGATCACAAGAGCTTAGTGACAGCAATCAAGCAAGTCGATGTGGTGATCTCGGCGGTGGCAAGAGGGCAGCTCGCCGATCAGGTTAAGATCATTGCAGCAATCAAAGAAGCTGGAAATATAAAGGCAAGTGACAGTATTTGACAGCTTTTGAAAATACTCATCGAAAAAAATGGAATTGCTCTTCACCATCTTGTATTATGGAAGGTGTTGTTTGTAATGCTCTCGGAAACTCTATTCAATATCTCAAACTATCCATTTTGTTGCAATGTTTCCCCTGAATCATTCCAAACGTGTTCATTTTGCATCGCAAAAATGTCAGAAAATAGATGTATACACTGACAAAAGCTTCTGAAAATACAATCTTATAGTTGCACAACTACCATCCATAATTGATATGGATATATTTTCCCTTTTGTCATAACATTAGCTTCTGCTCCATTGTCTAGAACTCTTTTTAGAGATGTTCATGAATTTTGCAGAGGTTCCTTCCTTCTGAATTTGGAGCCGACGTGGACCGTCACAATGCAGTTGAGCCAGCAGCGAGCCTTTTCGGGGTCAAAGCTAAGATCAGGAGAGCAATCAAGGCTGAAGGAATTCCTTTCACTTTTGCTGTATCCAATGGCTTTGCCGGACACTTTCTTGCGACCTTAGGACAGATGGGTGCTAAAGCTCCTCCGAGGGACAAAATCACAATCATAGGTGATGGAAAACCGAAAGGTAATTGTTCTTCAGGCCAGCTCTCTGTCTTGTTCTTCGTTGATTAAGTACATTCACATTCCCAGAAGACCCTATGGATCCTCAGGCATAATCATTCACACCTCGGGAGACTTTGTGTGCTGTGGAGCAATTAATAATTTTAGTTGTCCCATAACTCATTAACTTAAACTTTTGAGTGAAAATGGGTCCAGTGGATTCAGGTTCGCTCTTGGTATCTCTCATTGTGAAGCTGTGGATTCAGGTTCGCTCTTGGTATCTCTCATTGTGAAGCTGTTGAGCTTCTTCAGCACATCCCACTATTATGCATATCTCAGCAGTGTAGATCTAGCAGATTTCGGAGGGATGTTTGCCTGAAATGAGTCTAGTAGACTTAAACCATCATAGTTTAGAATACGCATTAGATGTTTGCTGAGGTGTGAAATGCTATTGATCCTGAATTTTTATTCGCAAGTAGCTGCCTGATTGTTGTCGATTATAAGCAATGTCATCACTCGAACAAGGGAACTATTTTGGTAGCTCTCGGTCTGATCTTAGCTCTATAATTGATCAATCATTGCTTTCGGGAGAGCGTGCTCAATCTGTATTCCCTGTTCTATTTGTCAGTTGTTTTTGTCAAGGAGGAAGATATTGCCACATACACTATCAAGGCAGCGGATGACCCAAGAACTCTGAACAAGATCCTCTACATGAAACCGCCAGCGAATGTTCTGAGCTTCAACGAGATTGTTTCCCTCTGGGAGAGGAAGATCGGGACGACCCTGGAGAAGACATATCTCTTGGAAGATGAACTCCTCCAAAAGATCCAAGGTTGGTTGATACGCAGAAACAGCATAAATAGAAAGCATATAAAAAGATATCAGCTTTCCTTTGATGGTTTCTTGGTTAATGCCCAATATTTACTCTCTTCTTTTCCCGAATTTTGACTGATGCAGAGTCTCCACTCCCCATCAACATCTATTTGGCCATACGTCACTCAATCTTTGTGAAGGGAGATACCACAAACTATGAGATAGATGCTTCGATTGGAGCAGAGGCTTCAGAACTTTATCCGGAAGTGAAATACACAACTGTGGATGAGCACCTCAATTTCTATGCGTAGTTCCCTCGTGTGTAATTGTCTCTTGCTCTATATCTGAATCGCAGACCAGTCTCAACTCACGTGTACTGAATGACTTTCCATGCACTTTTTAATGATTTCGCGCATCCACGTACCAAAAAATTTCTTAGTTGATACTGGCAGGTCCTCCTTTTCCACTTGCTCGACGTAGCTCGATGATTAGATTAAGTATCTTAGAGAGTTTAGGCAGTAAAAGTACTGCAGAATGAATGAACTAACAATTTCAGGATGCTCGACTTTTTAAAAATGAAAAAGCCATCAGAAGATTGCGCTGCTCTTGCCAATCTTTTCAAGCAATGTATGAGTCGGTTGAATCAGCAAGACTCGTGGTATTGCTGACGAATCATCAGGTATCGACAATACTTATTGCAGGCGTAGGTTATATCTTCATAAATAAATGAAAATTACTGTCAGGTCAGCCACACAGTAGAGTGCTCATGCAGTTGTTCTTCTGCGTTAAACAGGACCATGTTACATCAATTATCTCCATCTTAAAGTGACACGTTTTTGAGTCCTCACTTATCATTGAATTAGTCTTCTCTGGTTCTGACTTCGTCCTCTTGCCTAACTTTAATGAGAGAAGAAAAAATAAAGAAAAAGAAAACAGGTTGCCTAGTCTTCTATTGAGGGTCACGGTTATAACAAGAGAGGGTCATTGCAAATTTTAATAATGACTTTCGTGACTATCATAATTTCTATAAAAAACGTTACTTTCAAATATATCGAAACTGTTGAAATATTCAATAAAGAGAGTGTCTTGCAGAAGTTAGTCTTGAAGCCACTGAAGGAAATCTTTCAGCGGATCTTCCTCGGGTTTTTTGTTCTGGCAAGCAAAGCAGCCGGTTCGTGTCGAATCTGTCTTGACGAGTGTGTGTTGCTCTCTCGCTCAATCTCACAAAGATTTGAATGGCTTAGGACCATATATCTGAGAGGTGACATTACATCCCAGCAAAGATAAAAACGAGTCCTAGACTTGATATTTAAATATAGGCTTTGGGCATTTAGAATGCGAATGATAATTATTCTGATCAGAAATTGTGAAAGAGAAATAGATTTTCTATTTTTATTCTTAGATGAGTTTCTAAACAATAATACACATTTGATAACGACACAAAATTTATATTCCTGTAATAGAAATTCGTTTAATAATGATATGAAATTTCTTCCTTTTGGTAGCGGCCATGGCGAGTGGCAACTGGCGGCTGACAACCGATGACTGATGGTGGAAGTGGTTGGCGATCGACGACTGACGGTGGTGGTGGTGGTGGCGGGTGGCAGCTGGCGACAGTGACTGGTGGGGGTGGTGGGTGGCGGTCGGCGATCGACAGTAGCAGTGGCTGATGGCGGGGAGTGGTGGCAATGGGCGGCAAACGGCAGCTGGTGACGACGGATGAACCAGAGCAGATATACCCTGGACAGCATATTGAGCAAACTCTCGTGCCCACTGCAGTTAATCTGTGGTGATCTGGACCTGCGGGCTCATCCCACCGAGGCCATTCGTATCAAGGAGTTCTACTCAAACCCATCCTTAGTCATCGTTGGGCGGGGGCACTGCCCTCATGATCAAGTCCTGGAACTCGTCAACAAGGCACTACTCGATTGGCTGGTTGTCGACGATAGCTCCGAAAACCTCCGTTCAGGCATTGTAAATACTGATACTGGATTTTTCCTTCCGTCGCCACTGTCCCTGCTTTATCTCAGGATTCGACCACAGTGTAAATTCTAGTTGAAGTGATTAATCAAAGTTTTGGTGGGTTAGGTTGGGAAGTCCTTCTCAGGATTCAACCACTGCAGTGTAAATTCTATTTAAAGTGATTAATCAGAGTTTTGGCGGGTTAGGTTGGGAAGTCCTTCTCATCGACTGATCAATCACAGGTTAGTCTATAAGAAATTAGTTGCCTAATGGTTATCTTAACTAGTGATGTTAGAATCAGTATATTTAATCATTTCAGTAGGGCTGCAAACGAGTGAAATTACTTGCCCAGGAAATTGAGACCATGTGACAGCAACAATCTTGGGTTGACACTCTCAAAACAGTGACATTCGAACAGCCTTCTATTTCTGAGCTTCCTGTACAGGTGGGTTCGATTCTAAAGGAAAGTAGATTCTTGTGGGATCAAACAAAACTTAGGATGATGGAATTTTCCATCTGCATCATCGTACAGAAACAGATAGAGAATGCATATTTTTGACAGAAAAGATAGATTATTCATTTAAAGAGGATTGATAGTTTTTTTTATTCAAGGATTGCGTTCATTGGCTTGCCAATAAGAAAGACTTAGGCATGGTCAACATTTAAAATCATAAGGGCCTGACAATAGAATATGCAAATGCAGAAACGGAGGGATAAGGCTAGAACCTGGACAATAAGTTAGATGGGGTTCTTCGGATGGATCATACCTTCAAATTCTCCTTACTTAAGCTCCTCTGAATCTGGTCTATTAGCCTACAACTCCTGGAAAAATCCTTCGAGCCTACAAAGTCAAATTCCCATCTTCTTTCTATATTTCTTGTGCCTTAGAAAGTGTGATGAAAATGGCAGAGAAGAGCAAGATTTTGGTCATTGGTGGGACTGGATACATTGGCAAGCACCTGGTGGTGGCGAGTGCAAAAGCTGGTCACCCCACTTATGCATTGGTTAGAGAGAGCACGGCCTCTGATGTCGAGAAGTCAAAGCTCATTGAAAGCTTCAAGAGCTCAGGGGTTTCGGTAGTTTATGTATGACATGGAATACATTTTTGGAAAGTAAATACTTCTTGCTGTGTTTCAACCACATGGTAGCATATTCTCACATTAGATTTGTGCTCTATTCGAATTTGCAGGGAGATATTTATGATCATGAGAGCTTAGTGACGGCAATCAAGCAAGTTGATGTGGTGATGTCGGCAGTGGGAGGAGTGCAGCTCGCCGATCAGATAAAGATCATAGCAGCAATTAAAGAAGCCGGAAATATTAAGGCAGGTGATGGTAGTTGATAGTTTCTGAAAATATTGTCATTGAAAAAATTGGAACTGCTGTTTACCTTCTTATTTTTTGGAAGGTGTTGTTTGTAATGCTCTTAAAGTTTTGGAAATTCATATTCGGCATATAAACTATTCATTTTGTCACAATTTTTCCTGGGGATCATTCTTAACAGGTTCATTTTGCACTGTAAATATGTCGAAAAGTAGAGATGGATACACTAAGAAAAGCTTCTGAAAGTACAATTTTATAGTTGCACGCATACTATCCAAAAATGATATGGATATATTTTCCGCTTTCCTTGGGATAATGTCATTACATTAGCTTGTGTTCCCTTGTTTGAAACTCTTTTTAGAGATGTTCATAAATTCCGCAGAGGTTCCTTCCTTCTGAATTTGGTACCGACGTGGACCATGCCCATGCGGTCGAGCCAGCAGCGACCCTTTTCGGCATGAAAGCTAAGACCAGGAGAGCAATCGAGGCCGAAGGAATCCCTTTTACTTATGTTCCATCGAATGGCTTCGCTGGTTACTTTCTTCTAACCTTGGGACAGGTGGGCGCAAAAGCTCCTCCAAGGGACAAGGTCACAATCATAGGTGATGGAAATACAAAAGGTAAATGGTTTTGAAGGCCAACTTTTTGTTTTATTCTTTGAATTGTGACTACACATTCCGATTCCCAGAAGACACTAACGACACCTCAGGCATAACCATCCGCTATCTTATGCATAGAGAAATTTCTCTAAACTTCTGTTGGTTTCATTAGCAATTTAGATTTAGCAGATATTGGAGAGATGTTTGCCTGAAATGGGTTTAATAGACTCAGCCTGTGACAGCTTATAATGCACATTAAATATTATGTGTATTGTGAAAATGATGCTCCTTCCAAATTTTTTGGTGATGTCAATTATAAGAAATGTCGTCAGACGAGCAAGGAAACTATTTTGGTAGCCCTGTGTCTCATCTAAGCTCTATGATTGATCTTTTTTTCTTTATAACTTCAGACATGTTGTAGCTGACTTTCAGAAGTGGCTGCTTAATCTCTGTTCCCTGTTCTGTTTGTCAGTTGTTTTTGTCAAGGAGGAAGATATTGCCACATACACTATCAAAACGGTGGATGACCCCAGAACTCTGAACAAGATCGTCTACCTGAGACCGCCGGCCAATGTTCTGGGCTTCAGTGAGATTGTTTCCCTCTGGGAGAAGAAGATCGGGACAAACCTTGAGAAGACATATCTCTTGGAAGATGAGCTTCTCAAGAAGATCCAAGGTTAGTCGATTACCTGGAAGCAATATCGACAGGAAACACACAGAGAGATGTCAGCTTTTCGTTTGGTTTCTTGGTTATAGCCCAATGTTTACTTCTTCTTTTGTCCCTTTTTTGACTGTTGCAGAGTCTCCATTGCCCATCAACATCCTTTTGGCCATAGCCCACTCAACCTTTGTGAAGGGAGATCACACAAACTATGAGATATTTCTTGGTTATAGCCCAATGTTTACTTCTTCTTTTGTCCCTTTTTGACTGTTGCAGAGTCTCCATTGCCCATCAACATCCTTTTGGCCATAGCCCACTCAACCTTTGTGAAGGGAGATCACACAAACTATGAGATATTTCTTGGTTATAGCCCAATGTTTACTTCTTCTTTTGTCCCTTTTTTGACTGTTGCAGAGTCTCCATTGCCCATCAACATCCTTTTGGCCATAGCCCACTCAACCTTTGTGAAGGGAGATCGCACAAACTATGAGATAGACCCTTCGATCGGAACAGAGGCTTCAGAGCTCTATCCGGAAGTGAAATACACAACTGTGGACGAGTACCTCAGTTTCTTTGCCTAGTTCCCTCCTGTGTAATTGTCTCTTGCTCTATCTGGTTCACAAACCAGACTCAGCTCGTGTACAGAATAACTTTCCATGCACTTTTATAATGACAACGAGCATATACGTGTTGGATATTTCAATAATATTTTGAAATATTTAAAATAATAACTTCGATAATAGTTATGACCGCATTGAAGACCATCATTATTTTTAACGGTCACATAACGGTTTTTTAACGGTCATACAACGGCTTTTCAATCTTTTTGTAACGTTTAATTTATTTCTCAAATAAATCCTTCATTTTACAACAACTCTTTTAACGGCTCTATTTTGTCTGAGTATAAAATCTCATAAGGCAATCTTAAAAATACACTGGATGAAACAGAGAATATTCTTTCTTTTGAAATCTTTCCTTTCCTTTTCCTTTTTGGGTTATACACAGACGTTGTTTTGTTCCTTCTAATATTCAGTGCGGAATATAGAAGAAGGTCTGTTGTATCTTGGGAGGATAGCCGTCAGAAGCCTATTGCACCGAGTTTCGCACTCCGTGGGGCGGAATTATCCTTAAGGACAGTGCTTACGCTTGCACGCCTCAGACAAATTTATTTGTTCTCATCAACTTTTCCTACAATCTTAAGGATAATCCCATGGAGCATCAAGTTGATACTGCTGCTGATGCCTCAATCTCCACCAGTCCAGTTGCACTACCACCACTACCACATATGTCCTATGCCAAACCATTCCCTGACATATCGAAGATCGAAGTTTTCAATGGCAACAATTTCAGAAGGTGGCAAGAAAGGGTTTTCTCCATCCTAGATGTGCATGGTGTGGCTTTCGCACTTACGGAGGCCGAACCAACTGATAACAAGCTTCGAGATCAATGGATACATGCTAATAAGGTATGTAGGCACACAATTATTAGCACTCTTTCTAATGAATTGTTTGATGTCTATAGTCCGTACAAGGAAGCGAAACAAATATGGGACTCCATGACTGCAAAGTACACTGCCGAAGATGTGGGCAGACAAAAATTTGTAATCGGAAATTATTATCGATGGGAAATGTTCGATGATAAGGAGATCAAGACACAAATCAATGAATATCACAAGCTAGTGGAGGACTTGAAGGCAGAAAACATCAATTTACAAGAAGCATTTCTTGCGGGCATGCTGATTGAAAAGTTGCTTGAGTCTTGGAATAACTGCAAACAACAACTCAAGCACAAGGACAAACAATTGTCACTAGCCGATCTGATCATGCATATTATCATTGAGGATACAACTCGCAAGGAGATCAAAGCTGCCAAAGCTAAGGAAATTGCTACCAGGGCAAATTTGGTGCAAGGCAAATTTCAACATCGCCAAAATTGGTATTATAACAAAAAACTTGATTACAAACCCAAGGTTGCTCACCCCACCTTCAAAAAGAAAGGCTATTGCTTTGTTTGTGGAAAACCAGGTCATCATGCAGCGCACTGCAGAAAGAGAATAATGGGAAATGACAATCCTGCTAAACCAAAAGTCAATTTGGTTAAAACAGATGACTCTAGTGATATAATTGCTGCGGTTATTTCCCAGGCCAACATTGTAGCCAATGTGAAAGAGTGGGTGGTAGACTCAGGTGCTACAAGGCATATTTGTGCAAACAAAAATGCCTTTTCCTCCTACACACTAGTAGGGAAAGGAAAAGAAATTATTTATCTTGGTGATTCATGAACAGCTCAAGTTCTTGGGAAAGGAAAAGTTCTTCTCAAACTCACATCTAGCAAGACTTTGGCCTTGAATGATGTATTACATGTCCCTAATATAAGGGCAAACCTGGTTTCAGTAGCGTTTTAGGAAAGGTTGGGGTGAAGGTGTCATTCGAATCGATAAGATTGTAATGACAAAAATAACATCTTTGTGGGAAAGGGTTATTGTAATCAAGGACTTTTGTTCTTAACGTTTCCAATGTTATCAATGAAAATGCTACTTTTGCTTTCACTTACTTGGCTGAATCTGTTGATTTATGGCATGGTAGATTAGGTCATGTTAGTATTTCTTATATTAAGAAAATGCAAAAACAAGGTTTAATTTCTGGAATTAAAAACTCATGTTTTAATAAATGTAAATATGTGCCGAAACAAAATTAACAAAAAAGCCTTGTATTTCTGTAAATAGAGAATCTGATTTGTTGAGTTTAATTCATATGGATCTAGGAGATTTAAAACAAACTATGACTAGAGGAGGTAAAAATATTACGTGACCTTCATTGATGATTATTCTAGATTTACTAAAGTTTATTTACTTAGGCATAAAGATGAAGCTTTTGATACGTTTCTTTTGTATAAAGCTGAGGTAGAAAACCAATTGGATAAAAGGATAAAAAGAATTAGATCGGATAGAGGTGGAGAATATGTATCGCTTAACGAATTTTGTGAAAAGGAAGGAATTATTCATGAAACTACGCCTCCTTATTCCCCTGAATCTAATGGCATAGCTTAAAGAAAAAATAGGACTTTGAAAGAGATGATGAATTCTATGCTTGTTAGTTCTAATGCTCCAAATAATTTATGGGGTGAAGCTATTTTATCTGCATGTCACATCCAAAATAGAATACCTCATAAGAAAACTGATAAAACACCCTATGAATTTTGGAAAGGTTATCGTCCTAATTTAAAATATTTGAAAGTGTGGGGGTGTCTTGCGAAGGTTATGCTTCCTAATTCTAAGAAAAGGAAAATAGGCTCTAAATCATGTGACTGCATGTTTATTGGTTATGCTGAACATAGTGCTGCATATAGATTTCTTGTATTAAAAAATGACGTGCTTGATAATAATACTATAGTTGAGACAAAAAATGCAGAATTTTTTTAGCATACTTTTCCATTAAGTGTTGATACTATTTCTTCTGCACCTCTTCATAAAAACGTTTTCGAAAATTCAAATGATGAATTGAGAAGGAGCAAAAGAATAAGGAAAGAAACTTCTTTTGGGAATGGTTTTTATACTTATCTTATTGATAATGATCCTTTGACTTATTTTGAAGCAATATCTTCCTCAGAAAGCAATTTTTGGAAAGAAGCTATAAAAATCGAGATTGATTTTATCTTACAAAATCAAACTTGGAAATTAGTTGATTTACCACTCGGTGCAAAACCGATCGGTTGTAAATGGATTTTTAAAAAGAAATATAATCCTGATGGTTCTGTTGATAAATATAAAGCAAGATTAGTTGCAAAAGGTTTTACTCAAAAACAAAATATTGATTATTTTGACACTTTTACTCCAGTTACAAGAATTTCATCAATTTGTGTTTTAATTGTTTTAGCTTCTATTTACAAACTTGTTGTTCACCAAATGGATGTTAAAACGGCTTTTTTAAATGGCGATTTGGAAGAGGAAATTTACATGGTACAACCTAAGGGTTGTATATTTCTTGGCCAAGAAAACAAATTTGTAAACTTGTTAAATACTTATACGGCTTAAAGCAAGTGCCAAAGCAATGGTTTGAGAAATTTGATGATGTTCTAGTTAATAATGGTTTTTTCTCTATTGGAGTAGATAAATGTGTATACACAAAAACTATTGATGGTGAATTTTAATTATTAGCTTATATGTTGATGACATGCTTATTTTTGGTACGTGTATTGATGTAGTGAATGAAACAAAATATTTTTTGTCTTCTAAATTCAATATGAAGGATATGGGGGAAGCTAATATTATTTTGGGTGTTAGAATCATAAAAAGTGATAGTGGCCTAATGCTTACTCAAGCGCATTATGTGGAGAGGCTACTTACAAAATTTGATCACTTTGATGTCAAACTTGTGAATACTCCTTATGATTCTAATATCCAATTAATGAAAAATAAAGGAGATGGTGTAGCTCAGTCTAAGTATGCTCAAATTATTGGGAGTTTGATGCATTTTATGAATTATACTCGACCTGATATAGCTTATGCTGTATGTAGACTGAGCAGATATACACAAAATCCCAATGATGATCATTGGACTGCTTTGAGCAGATTAATGAAATATTTGAGAGGAACCATGGATTATGGTATTTTATATAGTGGATTTCCTGCTGTATTACAGTGATGCTAATTGGATTTCGGATTCAGATGAGACAAAATCCACTAGTGGATATGTGTTTACCCTTGGTGGAGGTGCTGTAACTTGGAAGTCAGCCAAACAAACAATAATTGCTAAATCCACCATGGAGTCAGAGTTTGTGGCTCTAGAATTGGTTGGCAATGAGGCTGAGTGGTTAAGGAACCTCTTAGCGGATATTCCTTTGGGAATGAAATTGACACCTTCTGTGTCTATGCACTGTGATTGCCAAGCGGCAATAGCCATTGCAAAGAATAGAACTTTCAATGGAAAAAATAGACACATTCGATTGAGACATGATATAGTAAATCAGCTGCTTAAAGATGGAACTATGTCCATCGATTTTGTAAAGTCAGAAGTGAATTTGGCCGATCCTCTGACTAAACTTGTGGGAAGAAAATTAATTTACGACACATCGAGGGGAATGGGACTTAAGCCAATTAAGGAAAAACAACAGTGATGGTAACCCAACCTATGTGATTGGCGATCCCATGAATTAGGTTCATATGGGTAATAACAAGTCACTTGTTGTTATAGTAATGCACTATTAAAAATTATTGTCCATCCTAAGATGAAAATGGTGCAAAACTGCAAGGAAAAAAGAGGTTGAGCTAAGCTCTTAATGAAATTCCATAGCCATTATTGGTGGTGTATTAAGCTGCAGAATACACTTGATGGAATCACCTATATAAGTGTGGAGTGGGGCCGCTCATATGAGAATTTTTGGCGAAAATCTCTAAAGCACTTATGAATAAACTAAGCACGCACATGGCCTATTAACGCAAAACCGCGTTGAACAACAAAGTTTGTGGGGGTGCAATGTGATTGGTGAAAATTATAATTCACAAAAGAAATTTTTTGGTTCATAGAAGTTTCAAACTTCACCAAAATTTCATGAATTATATTTCATTTTTTCTAGGGCTGGTTCATAGTCTAACAAGCACCAGTTCCGATGCATTACACTCCAATAACCCAGCATCATATTAATTTTTATTTTCAAAATCTTTTGAAATATGTGGGGGATTGTTGGATATTTCAATAATATTTTGAAATATTTACAATAATAACTTCGATAATAGTTATGACCACATTGAAGACCATCATTATTTTTAACGGTCACATAACGGTTTTTTAACGGTCATACAACGGCTTTTCAATATTTTTGTAACGTTTAATTTATTTCTCAAATAAATCCTTCATTTTACAACGGCTCTTTTAACGGCTCTATTTTGTCTGAGTATAAAATCTCATAAGGCAATCTTAAAAATACACTGAATGAAACAGAGAATATTCTTTCTTTTTGAAATCTTTCCTTTCCTTTTCCTTGCTGGGTTATACACAGACGTTGTTTCTGTTCCTTCTAATATTCAGTGCGGAATATAGAAGAAGGTCTGTTGTATCTTGGGAGGATAGCCGTCAGAAGCCTATCGCACCGAGTTTCACACTCCGAGGGGCGGAATTATCCTTAAGGACAGTGCTTACGCTTGCACGCCTCAGACAAATTTATTTGTTCTCATAAACTTTTCCTTCAATACGTACAAGAACCATTCTTAAATTTACCTGAGAGAGAACACCTACAAACATTCAACTTCCTCTAGTAAAAACAAACATAAGTATCCAAGTCTCAAATAAGGATTTTACCTAGTACTCAATAACTTTATTTAAACGACCAAAGCTCTTTTATGCTGATGCTCAGCAGTGGTCCACGTTAAATCATCCATGAATATGCAACACTTGTCCTTCACCATCTCTAAGTCCTCGTTCAATTCCGACAGTTGTGGTAGCAGTGGCAATTCCAATGTGGGAATCTATAAGGCAATTATCCTTGGATAATATAAAATATAAAAATTGTTGGAAATGTAAGATAAAAGATCAAGATTAATTGTTTGAGGCATGCAAGCAATGTCTATACTTTTGCCACTTGGTATACAAAACTCGGTGCGATAAATGGCAACCATTATAAAACTGTTATTAAACAAACGTTACAAAATCGTAATGAAATGATGGCTTTCATGGCAATTGCAATTTCTGTAGAAAAACATTAGTTTCGAATATTTCAAAACTATTGAAATATTCAATATTTTAAAACTATTGAAATATCCAATAAAGAAAGTGTCTTGCATAAGGTAGTCTTGAAGCCATTGAAGGAAATTTTTCAGTGAATATTCCTCCGGTTTTTTTGTTCTGGCAAGCAAAGCAACTGGCTCAGATCGAATCTGTCTTTGGGGATGCGAGTCCTAGACTTGATCATTTGAAAGAAATAGAAATGGAGAATAGGAAAAAGTTTGAAATGAACCAATTGTTTCAGGCAAGTCAATGTCATAAACTCCAGTTTTAGGTTCTGTTCAAGCTGCAAAAGCCAAGAAAACAAAATGCCTGAATAAAGCTAACTACATAATTTTCATTATTTCAATTTCATAACTTGATCTATTAAGAGAGATTCCCTTATATTATCTTTTTGATATATAGATTGTCCCTCATGTAAAAAAGGGATCTTGTTAATGAGCATTCAGGATACTTGTTATGCATACTTCGACAAGAAAGTTTCAATTTTTAAAGCACTGATTATATATGATACAAAACTAACAATGCATTGAAAAATGTAAACTTTCACTATTTAGATTGCTTATAATTGCCTCCGGGTCATTCTTTAAAAAAGTCCGTATGCAAAACTCACAGGCTGAACTCGACTGGTGTTTTCTGATTATGTTTGTGGGCTGACTTAAGTTATATTGGCAAATTGTAATTGTACTTCAAGTACCTCGGGTTTTGACTTTCGAGCCAACCTGAAGTGTCCTAATGGGTTGGTGCTGCTAGGTCCTGGAGCAGATTGGGATTGCTCCTGGTCATGTCAGGCATCTTTGCCGTGAAATATTAGTTTGAACAGTCAGGAAAGAAATAAAAAAATAAGTGTTGACTGGTCAATAAAGCAAAAAGATGTGGGCGCTCTCTTTTACGGGGGCCCTAATCACTTCGGGTTTTCTCCGGGAGAGAGAGGAAAGAAGAGAGAGAAAAGAAAGAAAGAAATAAGAAGGAAGAAGAGGAAGGAGGTTTGGTACGTGCACGCTGCCAATGCGTCACCAAGTTGACCTGACTCCATAACATAATGCCCGATAAGATCTTAACCCCTCATTCGTTCAATCGAAATATTTTCTAAGTCTAGGGCTCAAAATTGGAATTTGAGAAAATCGAGTGACCAAATCCGATTTTTGAATCGTTGAGCCATATATTTTTATAGAAATGATAGTTTAAAATATTGTGGAGACATAAGATTTCACGAATTTTGATTTGAGCTCATAGTTTGCCCGAAACAAAATTTCGAAGTTTCCCACATGTGATGAACAATGCACATCCAACATCTTTGGGCCCGTATTTTGTTGATTTTCAACTTGATTTTGGGATGGTCAAATTGAGATTCTTATATTATGTTTGAAGGGAATTCTATTGACTATAAATACATTTGAAACGAGATTCAAAGGAGAAGGTTATGGCATAACAAAATTTTGCGCTCAAACTCTGCGTTGCGAATGACTTGAATAATTGTTTTGAGTACGCGATTTATTAATGTGTGGGAGTCGTTTTGTTAGCCATTAGCATAGGATAACCCTTTTGTAGTCAAGGTGATGTGTTACTCAATTTTAACATTATTTCTTGCTTATTTGATAGGATCGGAAGTTCAACAGTTCGAGTAACATTTGTTATTTGGTTTTGAGGCGTCCCCAGGTGAGTGGTATTGATATCTTCTTTAGTTTTGTAATACTCATGTATGGAGGTAAGATTTACTTAGTATATACATAAATATGAGAGTGAGAATGCATTTGTTATATAAAGCTGGATGGAGTGTTTAGTACTTTTGAGTTATTGTGGGATGATTCGATAAACCTCTCTCGAAGGGTTATGCATATTATTTTGTATATTTAAGATATGGAATGGGTTCTTTGATGATTTGGGAAATGTTTCATGAGAAAGACATTTAGAAATTTATTGATTTACGATATGGATTTTAAATTGCTTTTGGTAGAGAGAATTGATTTGTGAAAAGTTATGTTTTGTTTTGTGAAGTCAATTGTGAGATAAATTGGTCAAGGGCTAAGTATTACACGGTAACGTAATTTCATAGGAGCCATCTCTAGAGCCTTATAGTTAAGGGCTAAGTGTTACATGATAGCGTGATTTCGTGAGAGCCATTTCTAGAGTCTTATACTATTGATATGTGTCAATTAAGGGCCAAGTGCTATACAATAACATAACTTCGTGGGAGCCACCTCTAATGTCTTGTAGTAAAGGACTTATGTTACATGATAACTAATTTCGTGAGAGCCACCTCTAAAGCCTTATACTATTTATATGTGTTAGATCAATGGTTAAGTGTTATACAATGATGCGATCTTGTGAAAGCCACCTCTAGGGCCTTGAGATGTGACGTGGTACGAGTTTGGAAAATGAAATGGATCATTGACATGAAATATGACGATTTTGATTATTGAATTGAGCTAGCAATACTTATTTGGATATTATGGATGAATGGGAAATTCTGCTATTGATATAGTAAGGTTGAAGAAATATATTACTCATTTTGTTCTTATAAGTTATTATATTTTGGATTAGGATAAATGAGTCATGCCTTTTAGTTTCAAAATGTGTAATTTGGAAGTTGATGTGTTTAGAAGATTTATACTACTCACTAAGCTGTGATTTCATGAGCGAAGTGAACCGGAATGTGGATGAGCTGTGTAGACTTAGGGAGTGTCGAAATTTCTTAAATGGTTCGCCCACCCTGCTGCGATCCGATGAGCAAAATCTTAGGGCTTACCCTACCGAGGCAGGCTTGTCGCAATGACTGGGACAAGGCCTTTGATGGTGTCTAGAAAGACTCTAGCTCCTCACTTAGAATAAATAATGTTCTTTTCACTCCTAGACTCTATTTGTGCAATGCTAATTATGCTATGGCGGTCGCATGAATAAGATTTTCTTTTCTCCAGGTTTACATGTATTCCTCAAATGTAGATGACTGTCTTATCAAGTCAATAACTATGCCAGTAGCAGACCCCAATGCTGGAGAAGTTCACTATAGGAATTGTAACGACCCGGTTTAATGAAGGTGGGAAGTGGTCATCCGAGCCAAAGGGGCTAGACAAGGCGCGGCTCTTGACAGGCTTTTAGGATGGGAAAGGGGGCAAGAATTAACCAAATTATACACTGAACATGGGAAAAAATGTATGTGAAGATTGAAATTAATTCATGGAGGCGCCTTTTGACTTAACAGTAAGTTTTATTTTGGAACTCCAAAGTTAAGCAAGTCCAAGCTAGAACACTACTAGGATAGGTGACCTCATGGGAAAGTGTTTGCCTGTACACCATATAACAAAATCGTGAGGTTGGGTATGAGACAAGCCAAAATGGATAATATTTTAAGTGAATTAATCCAGGGATGTCATAGAAACAAGTTGATGTTCTCTTCCTAAATGTGATCTTCATAAGGTAGTCGCATGGTCATGAATTCTTCGACTTACTCCATATGATTTCCCTTCAACTCAGATCGGATCTATAAGGCGGTGCACGTTAATGCGGTGGCTTACGATGAACCAGAGCATATATATCCGCACGGCATATTGACAAACTCTCGTGCCAGCTGCAGTTAATTTGCGGCGATCTAGATCCGTGAGCTCATCCCACCGAGGCCATTCTTATCAAGGAGTTCTACCCAAATACATCCTTAGTCATTCTTCAGGTCGGGGCAGTGCCCTCGCGATGAAGTCCTGGAACTCGTCAACAAGGCGCTACTCGATTGGTTGCTTGTCGACGATAGCTCCGAAAGCCTCCCTTCAGGCATTGTAAATACTAACACTAGATTTTATCTTCCGGCGCCACTGCCCTTGCTTTATCTTAGGATTTAACTGTAAATTCTATTTAAAGTGACTAATTAAGGTTTTGGAGGGTTAGGTTGGGAAGTCCTGATTGACTGCGATCAATCCCATGTTAGTCTATAAGATAAAGCATCTGCACATCTCAGCTACTAGCTTGTTTGACCCGTCACGTCTTCCTATATTTAGAATCAGTATACTTAATCATTTCAGTAGGGATGCAAACGTAAGTCAAGTTACTTGTCCTCGACTAGAATGGCAACAGGGCGGGTCATAAAGGATACCTGCCCCGTCCATGGGTTGTGGGACGGGTTTTTGATTTTACTTACTGAATCCTATAGAACTTGGGACAAGTTTCGGATGTTTCTTGTGGGTAATCTGAAACCCGAACTCAAGACCTAATTTACTAATGTGTTTCTACTCTTCTATAAGAAATAAGACCACTTATGTAATTTTGTGCACCCGAAGTAGATTTCAAGATATGCAATTTACTTTTGTTTTGGAACGCCTTGTCTCTACTTTGTTTTTTTTATGATCCATAGAATTTATACAAGAACCTACAATTTGATGTGGTTGCATAATCTGGATTTCGATGGCAGTAAATGTGTAACCACTAATTTATTTTGTGTTGACAATCTTCTAATCAGAAGTTTTAGTGAACGAAATAATAGCCATAGTGGTTACGAGAACCCATTGGGAGCCCGACTCATCAGGTTGCGGGCCTAATTGACTATCTTATTTTATATAGAATTTGTTTTTAATTTCGGTGACAGATAATATTAAAGACGCTAATATAATTGCTTTTTAACATGTAATTACACTTTCAACCTTTGATATAATTTTTAACACAAGCAAGAAGGGCAAATGTGAATACGGTAGCACTTTAAGGATGTCCTAGGGTCCAATTCTTATAGGGAGATCCCAGCCACTATATTTTTCAAGGGAGGGAGATGCCTCTACCCCTACTATTTTTACATCACCAGAGTATTGGGACTTGCTCGGTCCCTCCTTTCCAGGAACGGAAGCCCCGTCATTGCCTTGAGGGTAGTTTTACCACTTACCCTGGAGGTTTTACGGGAGGTCCCTAAATTTCTCAAGGTGTGGGAGTTGCCTCAACCTCTATTATTTTAACGTCCCCGGAGTATTGGGACCTAGGTCTCGTATGATCCATGGCTCCTCCTTTCCAAGAGCAGAGGGCCCCTTCATTGGCTTGGGGGCAGTTTCATCGGGAAAATTATCAAAATAATCTTAAATCTATTGTAACTTTTCCAATTTAGTCCTAATTTTTTTGAATTTGTACCAATTCAGTTAGTCTGACCAAATTTAGCTGGTTAGCGCTAATGTCGACACCGATCGTTCGGCCAATGCTGACGTTGTAATTTTTAAATATTTTTCCTTTTTTTCTTTTTCTTTCATTTTTTCCCATTTTCCTTCTTCCTTTGGCTGGTCTAGCAACTAGCCGGAGGCTAAAGCTGGCGAGGTCGACACCAGACACTGGTGAGGCTCGCCCTCATCGGTGGTGGTGAGGGCGAGCCTCAGCTCCCTTGGCAAGGTGTCGCCCTTGTCATCATTGGTCGAGGGCGAGCCTCACCATGGCCGGGCAAGATTGACCTTGCCGGACCGGCCAAAGGAAGCAATAAACGAAAAAAATAAAGAATAAAAAAATCAAAAAAATATTTAAAAATTGCCACATCAGCTTTGATCGAATGGCTGGTGCTGGCTGGCATCCACGTTAATGTCGACTAGCTGAACTTGGTCAGATAGATTAAATTGACACAAATGTAAAAGATTTATGACTAAATTGATAAAAAAAAAAAAGGGTTTATGACTGAATTATAAAAATTACAATAGATTTATGACTATTTCGATATTTTTCCCTCAATTTTAACACTTAGGCTGCGTTTGGTTCAGCATTTGCAATGGGCTTTGAGTCCAATGCAAATGCTGAAAGCCTAAAGCTACTTGAGGAAAATGCAATTGTGTTTGGTAAAATTTTTTTGCAAATAGACTTTGAGTTGAATATGCGTTTGGTAAAAAAAAACTTTCCCAAGGGGCTTTGATGGGTATAATGTGTATATATATATTTTTAAATTCAACTAAGCCCTTCGCCGGTCCGGCGAAGGCCGTGCCGCCGGCGCCAGATCTGGCTTGCCGGGGCGGCGGCCGCCCTTCGCCGGTCCGGCGATGGCTGCTCCTTTTTCGATTAAAAAATAAATAAATACAGTGGCAATAACGGAAATATGAAAAATTAATGAGGGTAATTTAGGAAGAACAAAAATGTTTTCAGCATTCTCAAGGGCGAGCTTTCATTTGAAAGCTCATTGAAAATGGTTGCCAAACACCCTGCTTTGGGCTGAAGGAGCTTTGGGGGCTGGATGGGCTTTCTAAATGCCCATCCAAACGCACCCTTACTTAGGTAGTAGTCTTACGGGAGGCTTCTAGCCACCATATTTCTTGAGACGTGGGAGTTGCCTCTACCCCTATTATTTTAACATCCTCGGAGTATTGGGATCCAGACCGACCCTTGGCTCCTCCTTTCTAGAAGTGGAGGCCCCTTCATTGGCCTGGGGCCAGTTATGCCACTTGCCCAGGTGGGTTCACACATATATGGTCGAGTTTTACAATAGTTCTTGTTGTACGAAGTGTACGATTCGCCAGCGATGTTCATACATGGAGATTGGCTATGCTACCAAACGTTATGTTTGTGCAGTGTTACATACGAATATGCATTTTTATCTTTTGGATTTCTTTTGCTCGACATAGCACATGATACTGACCTAAAGCCTATTAAAATGGGGAAAATTGTCCAAAAAGTTCTCAATCTATTGCAAAAAGTGAAAATGTTTAAAATTCAATTGGTAAAATTGAAAAGTTTAAAATTAAATTAGCAAAAGTGCAATGGATTTGTGACTTTTAGACAATTTTCCCGCTAAAATGCACGTGTGAGTTGTGGATGTAGTATGAAGTAATTAATATATCCTAATTCGCTAAAAACTTATTGACTTAAGCTTTTAAATGAAAGTGAGTCTAACAAATATGCTAACCGGCTCGGATTTCGACTTCCCATTTGGCGATTTTGGTGATCTTCCTCAGTAAAGGTGCGTTCCAAACAAAGGTCCCGATAGAAGTTAGACTTGATTGCATACATATATTCAACAACCATTCATGGCCTGATCTGCCTTGATATCCATGCTTACGTCCTGATCTGCCTTGACATGCATGACATATATGCTTACGTACTGACCTGCCTTGACATCCATGCTTACGTAACGCTCATAAAATATGTTACTTATGGAAATCAAATGTTGCATTCCGCAATCGAATTGCCTGGGTAGGTGATCCCGACAAAGTTGCTATCGAGCTGATTTCTTAAGTATACCATCCCACAAACGAGTCGGAGAAATCTATAAACATGGTATAATATATCCGACAAACATTTTGGGATTTCGTCTTCGGAGCCTTGCAGTACATCGGAATGTACCTGGTGGAGGCAAGTCGGAAAGCAAGATAACCCACTTTGTGTTTCTATGATTCATAAAATTTATACAAGAATCTAAAATTGATGCGATCGCATGACGTGGATTTCAATGATAGTGAGGGGTCAGCATGGTTTTAGGATTGAACCTAGAACCTGAGAACCGGACCGGTAGGAACCTGTAGGTTATGGGTTCTAAGTTATGTAAGGTATGTTCTAGATTTCAAAAAATGAAGAATCCGTTTCGAATGTTAGGTTCCAAGCTCTTAATTGGAGGAACCTAGAACTTGAAA
Organism: Eucalyptus sp. ANBG9806169; assembly: GCA_014182395.1. Taxonomy (NCBI): domain Eukaryota; kingdom Viridiplantae; phylum Streptophyta; class Magnoliopsida; order Myrtales; family Myrtaceae; genus Eucalyptus; species Eucalyptus sp. ANBG9806169. The sequence goes on along the minus strand of CM024581.1, from coordinate 28,857,914 downwards.
CGTGGAACCACTAACCCAAAACCTAGAACAAGTTGTGTAGTTCTTTCAGCTGGTACGTCCATGATGGGGTGCGAACGGAACGCACTGTTTCATCTTGATGCGTTACGATGGAAAGTCACCAATGGAGGGGTACGATGGGAGATGTATAAAATCTCCCGAACACAACCGTTGGGAGGTGTTGTCAATTCATTCGCACTAAAATCTCTCTCAATTTCCATCGTCAAGAAAGAAGGCGTTCCATCTTCAATTTGCAAGAACGGTTTGCATTTACGTCGTGAAAATCGGGTGTTTTCCTTTTGATTGCATCCAGACCAAAGTGAGGTAGTGTTGTTCGTGATTGATTCGCAATTCAACGTTCGATCCGGGGCTATTTGCTGTTTGCGCATCGGAATCAGGTAAGTCGTCTTCCGCCGACTAGAATTCCATCATTGGTATCAGAGCTCGATCGTGATTTCTGCCTTGTTTTTCATTGAATTTTCTCGTTTAACTTTTGAAATTGAGATCAAGAGTATCAATTTTACACTGTTTGGATGTCTAATGGTCGGAATTACCATTTGAAAAACTCGAAATTTCAACCGGAGTGAAGAACGGACTCGGCGTCGCGTACACCCATACGGTTTTGGCCATTTTTCGATATAATTTTTTGGCCAGAATTAATTTTTGAATATACAGGGTGAAAGATCTCGTCGAGACGAGTCCAACGGTGGGTCGAGCGCCGCCGTACGACGCTGCACACGCCCACACGCGCGGCCAGAAGACACTGCGCGTGGGCGCCACGTGCTTGAAGCGCTGGCTTGGCCAGCGCATGCGCCACACGCGCCGGTTCGCGAACCGGCGGGTGCGCGTCACGCGTTGGTCGATGAACCGGCGCGTGATGACGTCACCGTGACGTCATTCAACATTCGGTAACCGTTGGGATGACGTCACCGCCGGCGGTTGTTGGCCGGCCGCGACCCGACCCGTTGACCCGTTGACCGGTCGGACCGGTCAACGGTTGAACCGGTCACCGGTCGGACCGGCCAGGAGCCTTTTGGCTCGCTGGCGCGTGCGCCACACGCGCCGCACACTCAGGCGGCGCGTGGGGGCGGGTGCGGACTTCGATTGGAGTGTGGTCGGTGGCGTTGGGTTCATATGGATGTCCTCTACACTGTGGTATAATTAATTTTCATTTTTGAATTTTATAAATGTATGAAAATGTGTAGGGAACCCTATGTATGCGTATTTTTTGGGGTTTAATGCATAGTTTATTCATTCGTAGCTTGTATTTCCTTGTGGTTTAAGAAATACAGTAGCTAGCTTGTGTGCAAATGATGTCATATATGATGTGTAGAACTTGGTTTGATAATGCCATGTATATAGTTTTAATATACTTGCAATTTTCTAATTGCTAGAAAATTAGAACAATGGTGGGAAATCCATTACATGTTGAATTGCATTTTTAATTATAGTTGAAGCATGATTGTTGTTTATACGTTGGTTATTATCATGCTATGGTTTTGTGTTAAGGAAAGATGTAGAAATTACATGAGGTCATGTAATTATTTTTCCTAGTGGGAGTTCGTAGGTTAGTAAAATTCGAAGGAGTCCTCACCTAAAACTCAAAATTTGTGCAAATTAAACTAATTAATGATAATTGAACAATCGTACATAGAAGTTGATTGGGAACATAATGAACTTTTGTTTCTGTGTCTTTTTGTTGAATTATTATTATTTTAGTTTGTTTTTGCTGCAAATTAAATATGTGTGTTACTCTGAAAAATGTGCTAGTATTGATTCTGTGTATATTATGTCAATGTGTTATAGCAATTGATTATGGCATCGGCATCCAAGACCATTGTGGCTGACCTCAATAAGGGTGAGAAGCTGAACGGTGACAATTATGATATTTGGCACCGAAAGGTTCAAGTACATCCTTGAGGAGCAAGAGGTTTTGGAAACCCTCAACCACACCATGGATGAACCTGAGCATTGAACTTCAGCTCAACACAGGAGAGATTTAGAAGCTTATCAAGCTTGGAAAAAGAAGAATAGCATTGCTCGCATCACGTTGCTGAGCTGTATGCAAGACGATCTCATGTGTGAGTTTGAAAGTTATGATAAAGCTCAAGCTATGTGGGTTGCCTTGAAGGATAAGTTTGGGGGTACATCTACCACTAAGCTGAGGAGACTCACCATCAAGTTTGACACATTCTGAAAGCGTCCAAATGTAACAATGAGGCAACATCTTCGGGAGATGTCAAACATGATCCGTGAGCTGAAGTCGGCAGGTCACTCCCTTACTGATGAATAGCAAGTTCAGGCTGTTATAAGGTCTCTTCCTGATAATTGGGAACATATGAAGATCAATATGACGCATAGTGAGAACATCGTCACTTTTGATGATATTGCGCATCATTTGGAATTAGAGGATGAGCGCCTAGAGGCTGCGAGATCCTCTACCCATGCTTATGTTGCTGAAACGAGTTCGCGCAAAGCTTCGGGCTTTAAGCGCAAGAGGAATCTTCAGTTCAACAACAAAGGGAAGATGACTGATCAGGGACCCAAGAGGGCTAAGACCTTCCGACGCAAGAAGCGTGGTGGGAAGAAGGATAGGGCCAAGATGGAGTGCCACAATTGTGGCAAGCTGGGTCATTTTGCTCGTGAATGCACTGAGCCGAAAAAGTTACCCTATTACTCCATTACTTTGAGTAATGCTTTTGTTTCTAGTACTGTAATGTTTGCTGAATCTCATCCAATGTGGACTGTAGACTCAGGAGCAATAGACCATGTAGCTAGAGACTGAGAAGCATTTGTGGAGTATCGTCGGATACCGCCTGGAAGAAGATGGATATATGTTAGGAATAACTCAAGAGTTGAAGTGAAGGGTATCGGCACATGTAAATTAATCTTATGTGGTGGTCGAAACCTATTCATGCATGATGTCCTTTATGCTCCAGATATTCGACGAAACTTGGTTTCTGTAGTTGTTCTTCTTAGCTTAGGTTATGTATTGAATTTCCATAGTGATTGTGTTGATATTTTGTATGGAACAATTTATTATGGTTCAGGTCATGTATTGAATGGTTTTATGGTGTTAGACATTGACTATGATTAGTACAATGTTAATGTTGATGGTTGTTTTTCTTTAATTGCGTCTTCTAATAACGTTGAGATTGATGCAAATACTTGGCATGCTAGATTATGTCACATTGGGTTGCAAAGAATGCAAAGATTAGCTAAAGAAGGCCTTTTAGGGTCACTCACTAATGTTGATATACCCGTATGTGAACATTGTCTAGCGAGAAAAGCAACTAGACAACCATTTGGTAAAGGGACTAGAGCTGAATTTTCATTGCAACTCATACATTCTGACATTTGTGGTCCTTTGAATGTGAGGGCGAGGCATTGAGCCTCATATTTCATTACTTTCATAGATGACTTCACGCGTTTCGGTTATGTCTTTTTGATCTCCCATAAGTCCGAAGCATTAGAATGCTTTAGACAATATATAACGATGGTAGAGAATCAGTTGAACAAAACAATAAAGGCATTGAGAACCGATCGCGGACGTGAGTATCTATCGGAGCAATTCAAGGCTTTTTGTGATGAAAAGGGAATTGTACAATAATTGACTATTCCTAATACTCAACAACAAAATGGGGTAGCTGAGAGAAGGAATAGAACCCTATTGGAAATGGTTAGGTCTATGATGACGTAAGTAGATTTACCTATCTCCTTTTGGGGAGATGCATTATTGACTGCTGCCTATGTACTTAACCGAGTGTCCTCAAAATTGGTCACTTCCACCTCTTATGAATTATAGACTGGTAGAAAACTAGACTTAAGTAGTCTACGTCCATAGGGATGTGCAGCTTATGTTCATGAATCTTCCCATAAATATGGCAAATTAGGCCCTAGAGGAAAGAAATGTATATTCATAAGATATTCTGAACACTCCAAAGGGTATGTGTTCATAGGTGAACAAGCTGATGGGAGTGTGACCGAAAAGGAGTCACGAGATGTCACGTTCTTGGAGAACAATTTTCCTAGTAGAGGTGAGATTAATAAGGATTTCCAATTATATGAGATGGAAGATCCTAATAATACACCCACTAATGTTATAGAGGGAAATGAAGATTTACCTCAACATGAAAGACCTAGTGGGAGTGTAGCATCGTCTGGCGAATTGAATTCAAGAGAAATTCAGTTGCGTAAAAGTAATCGTAAAAGCATTCCTCGTCGTTGTTTTGAGATTGAAGGGGAAGCATTTATGATTTCTCATAAAGATGATGCCGAGTCTAAGACTGTTCAAGAGGCTCTCTCATTCTCTGATAAAGAAGAATGGAGAAAAGCTTTGGAAGACGAGATGGAGTCAATGAAGACAAATCATATCTGGGACTTGGTTGATCTACCACCCAATCGTAAGGCCATTGGAAACAAATGGGTCTTTAAGATTAAGCAAAGGGCGGATGGATCCATTGAAAAGTATAAGGCTCGTCTTGTGGCGAAAGGTTATACTTAACAAGAGGGTATAGACTACGAGGAAACTTTTTCACCAGTTGTAAGGTTTGCCTCAATACGCCTTATTCTAGCCATTGTTGCACATTTGGACCTTGAATTACATCAAATGGATGTAAAGACGGCATTTCTCAATGAAGAACTAGATGAGGAAATTTATATGAAACAACCATTAGGTTTCATAGCTAAAGGTCAAGAGCATAAAGTTTGCAAACTTCAACGCTCAATATATGGCCTTAAGCAATCATCTAGACAGTGGTATCTTCGTTTTCATCGAGCCATAACAACTTTTGGTTTTACGATGATCAAAGAAGATCACTGTGTATATGTCAATCGGTCTGAAGATAAATTTGTGATTTTATCACTTTATGTGGATGATATTCCGTTGGCTGGAAATGACAAGGTTATGGTAATCACCATAAAAGAATGGTTGTCCTCCAATTTTGAAATGAAGGACATGGGAGAAGCTGCTTATATATTAGGAATTAAGATCGAAAGAGATCGATCAAGGAAACTCTTTACTTTATCACAAGAATCTTATATTATGAAGATTCTTGAGCGTTTCAATATGCAGCATTGTAATCTCATTGATACCCCTATCATGCAAGGTAAAGGCCTAAGTACTGAGATGTGTCCTAAGACTCAAGAAGAAATCAAAGTGATGGAAACTGTTCCTTACGCTAGTGCGATCGGAAGTTTGATGTATGCTATGATGTGTACTCGACCCGACATATGTTATGCCGTGGGATTGGTGAGCCGATTTCAATCAAATCTCGGTCAAGCACACTAGAAAGCAGTGAAGAGGATCCTGAGATACTTGAAGGGCACTATGGACTATCAACTTTGTTACCAAGGGAATGATTTACGCCTATTAGGTTATTCAGATGCTGATTGGGGTGGAGACCTAGATGAGCGTAAATCGACTTCTGGATATGCGTTCTTGCTCAATGGAGGTGCAATTTCTTGGAATAGCAAGAAACAAACATGCACAACCTTGTCTACTATGGAGGCTGAATTTATTGCGTGTTCGCCGCGGTGCAAGCAAAAGAAGCAGTATGGCTAAAACGTTTCTTTGAAAATTTAGCCACTGTCACTGAGATTCCAAGACCGGTGACAGTTTATTGCGATAGTCAAGCAGCCATTGCCTATGTGAAAGATCCCAAGTATCATGGAAGGACGAAGTACATTGACATAAAGAATAACTTCATCAGAGATATTATAGTGCAGAAAGAAGTGATTCTACAATACATTTCAACCAATAGAATGGTTGCTGATCCATTTACGAAGGCTATTCCTAGAGACATATTCTAGACCCACATGATGTCACTAGGTTTGTGTAGAATGTGATATGTGTTATTGTAGAGGATCATTGTTTTATGTATTTATGGACATATGTATTGTACTTGTTTTGTTTATTAATGACTAGATGTTTTATCAAAACGAATCCATTATGAGACTAGCACAAGCACACATATATTATTGGAAAGTATGTCAGCAGGTAATGATTGGCTTACTCACACGAGCAATCGCCTCAAGTGTTATAGTTAGCACGTTGAGATGAGACGTTATGTACAAATAAATGCTAAAGAGCTAGTCCGATACATAAAATATGTCGCCTTGATTGGAGTCAAGATGAGGTCTGTGATTTGTTTAAGACCGAACATGAAAGTCCCACAATCATGTATGCCTGTAAAATGCCGGATGCGAGTACTTAATTGGGTGCTATAGAAAGCGAGCTAATATAGCACTCGAGTTAAACATGAGTACGTGAGAAGCACATGACTATGTTTAGGCTAAGATCCGTATAGTGGATATATTTAAGAAATGACATACGCTCTTATAGAAAGAGAAAGCCACTATAGCATGTAATTCATACTACATGTGCATTGTTCGACCGACAAGGGAATGTGAGTAAAATTATCCCTATTTACTCATTGTGTGAGCCCTTGAGGTAATTTATAATTTACCTCAATTCGTGCCCTATGTTACTTTTGACTATGTTCTCGAAATGAAAGATCAATGTTACTACTTTAGCATGTTACAGGTGGTCATGAATAGATATGGCCTATGAGACGTGTCTAGGAAAGCAGTTGTTCTAAAATTAAGAGAGACATGAGTGCGAAGGAAGACTATTGTTGTTTTACATCTGTCACATGTATTTCTTGGTCGACCAATTATATCGCCTTATGTGGTTGCGGATATAATTGTAAATACATGATGTTTTGAGGATAATCAAGTATAGCCTTTAAGGGATAGGTATACTTGAATTGATGTAACAAAATATGTCTGGGGCACTTTGAGACATCGATTGTTTATTTTTCTTTTCTGGTTGTAGCCATTATGTCATCCCTAACAGGTGCATAATTTGAGCTCCCAAGTGCAGGTGTACTCACTGGTCGCACGGCTTACTTGCCAGTATGAATTGTTCTGTAAAGTTTATGAATGTTGAATGCCTTGCCTTATATTCTTGATAGAGCGCTATCAACCCATCATGTCCGAGTGGGAGATGTAGTTCTTTCAGCTGGTACATCCATGATGGGGTGCGAACGGAACGCACTGTTTCATCTTGATGCGTTACGATGGAAAGTCACCAATGGAGGGGTACGAAGGGAGATGTATAAAATCTCCCGAACACAACCATTGGGAGGTGTTGTCAATTCATTCGCACTAAAATCTCTCTCAATTTCTATCGTCAAGAAAGAAGGCGTTCCATCTTCAATTTGCAAGAACGGTTTGCATTTACACCGTGGAAATCAAGTGTTTTCCTTGTGATTGCATCCAGACCAAAGTGAGGTAGTGTTGTTCGTGATTGATTCGCAATTCAACGTTCGATCCGGGGCTATTTGCTGTTTGCGCATTGGAATCAGGTAAGTCGTCTTCCGCCGACTAGAATTCCATCAAGTTGTAATGTTTTTCTTGGTCTATGTCTTTATGCGATCCTCTGATATTCCATACCATTCGATAATGAGTTTATAATTTAAAAGCACTAATTTGAGTTTTCATTTTATGACTAAGATTTTTACTTTATTAATGTTCATATTTTTTCATGTATCTAAATATAAATTATGATTAGTGAATTGTAATCATTCAAATAATAATATAAGTGGAACTTAGGTAAACCCGGAACCAGTGACAAGGTAGGTTATAAGTTCTAGGGAATGTAGGGTAGGTTTTAGATTCCAAAAAATAATAAACCTATTTTAACGGGTAGGTTCTAGGTTCTAGATGGGACATGTATGGAACTCAGAATTGCTCACTCCTACTATCTATCTTGTGTTAGACAACCTTTTAATCAGAAGTTCTATCGAAGAAAGTAGTCACTATAGTGATTTCGAGAATCCATTGAGAACCCGACAAGTTTCACGATAACTTAAGTGGGGGATCTGGGAAATACTCAAATGTTAGTGGGACAGGTTTGAGACAAGATGTGCTATCCCAAACCCGTCCAGCTGCCATCTCATGCTCGACTAATGACTTGCTCAAGATCGCCTCGATTTTTTTCGAGCTTGAGTCGAGTTGAATTTGAGTCTAAAGATATTTGATTCATCAACTGGTAGGCTATGAAGCACAAACACGTTGTCCATGCTTCAGTGTCGTGTCTGACACGTTTCGGAGCGTGTCGGACACGTCGACACGCTCGGACACGCGGTCAATCTTTGCTCGACACGTTTCGACACGTGTGTCCGGGAGGGAGCAAACTGCAAGCGACGGCAAGAGACGGCCGAGCATAGACTGAGGCGAGGGCTGCCACTGTGATGCTGCGAGGGAGAAAGGACCAAAGGCGAGAGGAAGAGGAGAGGAAGGCGGTCGTGCGGCGAGCGGCAAGCGGCAAGGAAGGGGGTCTTGCGTGCGGTGAGCGGAGAGGAAGGGGGTCGTGCGTGCAGCGAGGAGCGGCGAGTGATGAGGAAGGGGGTCGTGCAGCGAGCGGCAAGGAAAGAGAAGAATCGGGAGGAGGAGAAGATGAAGGGTCGCGAGCGGCAAGGAGGAGGAGTAAAGGAGCTAAGGTTTCTGAGAAACTCAAAAATAATTAAAAAATGGGAGTCTGATGGGTCCATGGGTCATCATGTATTTTGGGGGGAGGGAAAGTGACAGGGACAAGTGGGGGAAATGGACGATGGTGGGAGGAAAAGAAAAAAAATAAATTTTGGGGTGGGGGAATGGACGATGGTGGGGAGGGAAAGGAAAATTAATTTGGGGGTGGGTGGAAATGAATAAGGAAAAGAAGAGAGTAGGGTGCACTCTAGTGGGGAATTTTTTTTTTAATCAGAAACATAAAAATATTTATTTAATATATAACGTGTCCTAACGTGTCGGAATTCTCTATTTTTAAGAAATAATGTGTCGACATGTCGTGTCGTGTCGTGTCGTGTCACGTGTCCATGCTATTTAGCTGGCAAGTGTAATTGAGTATCTCATTTTTTATATAGATTTTGTTTTTAATTTTAGGGACAGATAATATTAAATAGATGTTTATTATTGCTTTTTTACATGTAATTACACTTTCATCCATCAATATGATTTTTAACACTAACAAAAAGAGTGAATGTTAGTATTTTGACTTGAGGTCAAGTTTGATCGAGCTGGAAAAACTCAAATGCATGAGTATTATATATTTAAAATTGAGTTGAGTTGCGTCGAGCTCTAGTACATCGAGCATTATATAGAGTTGAGATTGAGCAGGAAAAAGAGTACTTGATCGAGCTTCGGTCAAGTTTCCATATTCGAGTACATGATTCGCATTGAGCTTGAGCCTAGCACTGTGTCGGTTCCACTTGATTCAGTTGCACTTCTATATCTCAGCACCAAACAGGAGCATCCAGAGAGATAAATGTATAAATTTGCAGTTATTCTTGCCCAGGAAATCGAGACCATGTTACAATAACAATCTTGGGTTGACACTTCAAAATAGTTTTCATTGAAGGTATTGCCAATTATTCTAAAAACTTAAGTTATTAAGTGAATGCACGATTTATTATTTAAAATTTCTAATATTTTCCCTTATATTTAGTTTAATCTTTTGGCGTAGTACTAAGCATAGAAAAATTCAACTGGGAAGGCGAATTGGGAATTATAAAAATTCGAACTTTTTAATACCGGAGCATTGACCTCTGAAATCTAGCAATGACTGGCTAAAAAGCGACCTGCTGCACATAATAATTAAATCAGCTAAATAAAATATAACGCGACAAAAGATTAGGTCAAATTCTCCTCTTTTAAAAGCTCCTCTCAGTCCGGCCTATCAGAGTGCGTTTGGTAACGTTTTTGTTCAAAAATTATTCTAGGGAACAAAAATAGAAAAAACTATTTCTGTTTCGGGAAACAAGTTTTGAACAGAAAAACGCGTTTGGTAAACTTGTTCCTAGAATAGAAAAAAAAAAATTATTACGTTTGATAAACTTGTATAATTTTTTTGTTTCTTTTAATTTTTTAATATTTCTATTTTATTTTTTATTTTTTCCTTTTTCTTCCTTTTGGCTGGCGGCCTTGATGCTCCGGCGAGGTCGCTGGTCATGGCCGAGGCCGGCGACCAGCCAAAGAAAAAAGAAGAAGAAAAGAAAGAGAAGAAAAAAATAGGAGAGATAAAAATTGTTTCTCGAAAGTGTTCCAGAAATAAAAAACAAGTTTTTCTTATTTTTTGTTTCTGTTCTAAATTTGTTTCTGGGAACAAAAAAAAATAGATTTGGAACAAAAACACAAATAAACGCGTTTCTTTTCTTTTTTTGTTCTCCAAAAAAAAAAAAATAGAAATTTTGTTCATAAACAGACTCCAGAAATACAAACAAATAGCACCTTAGCCTACAACTCCCGGAAAGATCCTCCAAACCTGCAGAGTCAAGTTTTCATTAATAATTAAGTCGGCTAAATAAAATATAACGCGACAAAAGATTAGGTCAGATTCTCCTCATTTAAAAGCTCCTCTCAGTCCGGCCTATTAACCGACAACTCCTGGAAAAATCCGCCAAGCCTGCAGAGTCAAGTTTTCATCTTCTTTCTTGATTTCTTGTGCCTTTAGAAAGTGTGATAAAAATGGCAGAGAAGAGCAAGATTTTGGTCATTGGAGGGACTGGATACATTGGCAAGCACCTGGTGGAGGCGAGTGCAAAAGCAGGTCATCCCACTTATGCATTGGTTAGAGAGAGCACGGCTTCTGATGCCGAGAAGTCGAAGCTCATCGAAAGCTTCAAGAACTTCGGGGTTTCAATAGTTCATGTATGACACGCAAAACATTTTTGGAAAGTAATACTCCTTGCTGTATTTCAACCACCTGTTGGCATAATCTCACTTTAGATTTGTGTTCTCTTCGACTTTGCAGGGAGATATCTATGATCACCTGAGCTTAGTGACGACCATCAAGCAAGTTGATGTGGTGATCTCGGCAGTGGGAGCAGTGCAGCTCGCCGATCAGGTTAAGATCATTGCAGCAATCAAAGAAGCTGGAAATATCAAGGCAAGTGGTAATAGCTGATAGTTTTTGAACATATTGTCATTGAATAAAATGGAATTGCTGTTTACCTTCTTGTATTATAGAAGCTGTAGTCTATAATGGTCTATGTTTTGGAAATTCACATCCGTTGTGTAAGCTATTCATATTTTCGCAATTTTTCCCATGAATCATTCCTAGCGTGTTCATTTTGCACTGTATATATGTCAAAAAATGGAGATGGATACACTAACAAAAGCTTCTGAAAGTATAATTTCATAGTTGCACGACTCGTGTCCAAAATAGATATGGATATATTCTCCTTGTACTCCGGATAATGTCGTTACATGAGGCTGTGTTCCCTTTTTTGGAACTCTTTCTAGAGATGTTCATGAATTCTGTAGAGATTCCTTCCTTCGGAATTCAGTATCGATGTGGACCGTACCAATGCGGTCGAGCCAGCAGCGACCCTTTTCAGCACCAAAGCTAAGATCAGGAGAGCAATTGAGGCTGAAGGAATCCCTTTCACTTATGTTGTATCGAATGGCTTCGCGGGATACACTCTTCCATCCTTGGGACAGATGGGTGCCAAATCTCCTCCAAGGGATAAAATCACAATCATAGGTGATGGAAATCCGAAAGGTGATTGGTTTGAAGCCCTGCCTTTTGTTTTATTCTTTGATTGTAGTGATTAAGTACATTCACATTCCCAGAAGACACCAACGATCCTCAGTCATAATCAAATGCCCTCTGATGCATATTGAAAATGCTCTGAACTTGGGTTGGTTTCATGAGCAAAAAATTTAGATCTAGCAGATTTCGGAGAGATGTTTGCCTGGAATGCGTCTAATAGACTCAAACCGTGATAGTTTAGAATGCACATTAGATGTTATTTGTAGTGTGAAAAAGCTAATCCTCTCAAGTATTTTTGTGAAGTGGCTGGGAATCATTGTATCATGTTGATTATAAGAAATGTCATCAGACAAACAAGGAAACTATTTTGGTGTCTCATCTAAACTCTACGATTGATCTATTTCTCGATTATGCCAGACATGTTATAGTCGACTTTCAGAAAAGCCTGCTAAATCTGTGTGTCATGGTTCAACTCGTCAGTTATTTTAGTCAAGGAGGAAGATATTGCCACGTACACTATCAAGGCTCTGGATGACCCCAGAACTCTGAACAAGATCCTCTACCTGAGACCGCCGGCGAATGTTCTGAGCTTCAGCGAGATTGTTTCCCTCTGGGAAAAGAAGATCGGGACGACCCTCGAGAAGACATATCTGTTGGAAGATGAGCTTCTCAAGAAGATACAAGGTGAGTGGATACCTGGAAGCAATTTAAACAGGAAACACATATAAAGATATCGGCTTTTCGTTGGATGGTTTCTTTGTTAAAGCCCAATTTTTACTTCTTCTTTCTTTCCCTATTTTTGACTGTTGCAGAGTCTCCATTTCCCAGCAACATGCTTTTGAGCATAGCCCACTCAACCTCTGTGAAGGGAGAGTTCACAAACTATGAGATAGATGCTTCGATCGGAGCAGAGGCTTCAGAGCTTTATCCGGAAGTGAAATACACAACCGTGGATGAGTACCTCAATTTCTTTACCTAGTCCCCTTGTGTTACTGTCTCTTGCTACATGTGTATCACAAACCAGTCTCAATTCGTGTGCTGAATAACTTGTCGTGCACTTTGATATTGACTTCGTGCATCGATGTACCGGAACCATTCCATGTGTTCCATCAAATATATAAATTGATACTAGCAGGTCCTCCTTTTCCACTCATTTAACGTAGAATAAATCGAGTGTTTTAGCCAGTAGAAGTACTGCAGAATGAGTGAACTAATAACGACTTCAGGATGCTCGACTTTTGAATGGTGAAAAAACCATCAGAAGGGTTGCTCTGCTCTTGTTGATCTTTTCAAGCAATGTTTGAGTTCCATGGTTCGGCAAGACTTGAGCCGGCCCTAACGAAGCATAAGTAAATGAAAGGTTATTGTCAGGTCAGCGACATGGAAGAATGCTTATGCAGTTCATCCTCCGCATTGAATCAGTCGTCGCTAGTTCCAAGACTTTGCTAACTCCCAAACTCTGTCTGAATCTTGCAGGTCTTGTGACGATCATCTTTGATTTTCAAATTTGACCCTCTAAAACCCACGATCAAAGTTTTCACTGGTCTCTCCTTGATGGCTCCATGTCTATCAAGCCGCGTGCATGCGTCGTGAAGTCAAGAGGGAAGACCACTTGCATACGTGAAGGTGTGCTGTTTGATGCGACTTGAAGAACAGGAGCAAACCACTGGGATTTACTCCAGTGGCCACCCTTTCAACATGTAAGGGGAAAGTTGGGGGTTCGAATCCCTACATTCTCAAGGGATTGGGGTGGGGACGAATTAATTTCAAGAATGAGTTTCGACTCTCATGTCCTGCAAAGAGGCAGGGCAAAAGTTTGAACGTGAGAGTTAGAATAGGAGTTAGAATAGGAATAGAGTAGAACCGATCAAAAAAAAAAAAGAACAGGAGCATTACCATACGCCTTTCCTCTCTCTATTTCCTCGCGTATCACTCGCGACCGGTTGCGAAAGAAAGTGCTCTGCGATCTTCAGCGAGGCCGCAACTTCTCAGCTTCGTAGCGCAGCAGCGATTGGCAGCGGGGATTCTGATGACAGCGGTGAGGATCGGTGGAGGTACAACCTTCAGATGTTTGGCCATGAAGTACTCGGCTATTGATGACTCTCTCTCCCTCTTTTTTTTTTCTCACATGTATCGCTCAATGTACTCTGAAATTATGATTTGCCGGTTTCTAATTTGTGAAGCATAATGCTCTATTTATGATGCAAACCTAGGTTAACTTCAATATCCTGGGCTTAACTTAAGCCTTTTTCTAATTTGATGGGCTCTAATAACTTAAGGCTTGTCCCTAATTAAACTCTTGATGGGTTGAATTAAGTTCAAATTAGGCTAATTAAAGTCCTTCAAGCCTATGAATTTCGGCCACTATCTCCTCTAGGCTTAGCCAAATTTTCTCTCCTTTCGCGGGCTCAATTTATCAAATTTTAAGCTCAAAACCATCAACCGTCAGTCCAATACTAATGCAATTACTTAAAAAATATAAGCTGAATAACAAAAGCTCCTAAAACTATATGCTACATACTTTAATTCTAATTTTTTTGTTTAGGGGTTAAAAATTAATCCATAATTTTCTATCTAATAAATGAATGATTGGATCGCTAAAGTTTCGGTGTCAATATAAACGACTAAGTTACGAAAAAAATCATGAAAACTAAGAAAGTCGTCGGTTCAGAAAACTATCATGCCCCACAATTCTTATCAATTTACCATGAATAAATAGTATAAGAAATTATGTCTCGAGTTTGACTCCGTGTATGAAATCCGACCCGATTGGAGATTATAGACCGGCCTATGATGCAGGGACGATCCATTGTGTTTCAAGAAGAGTCCAACTTTGGCCATGAGAGGCGGAATACACACACACTAACAGCAGAAGATTTCTTCTTGCCCACAGATTTCAATTTTTGGCCGTGCAGTAGACGCTCCTTTCCTCTGAGGGTTTGTCCTTTGACCTCTTGAAGCCGCGCAAAAGGGAAAAATAAAGGGTAGGGGCTCTTGTTTTGGTCGTGTGCAACAGAGAGTTTTGTTCGTAAGTCGTCGAGGTTTACAAGCAGTACTTGCCATACGAAGTGTTAGGCGATTCGCTGGCCATGTTCATACATGGAGAATGGCTATGCTACCAAACCTTTTGTCTGTGCATTGTTGCATACGAATATGAATTTTCAATCTTCTGAATTTCTTCTGTTCGACATAGCACGTGATATTGACTTGAAGCCCCCAACAGAAGTGAGATTTGAATGCAGATATATTCAACAACCATTTATGCCCGGATCTGCCTTGACATACATGCTTGCGTAATGCTCATAAAACAGCTTATTTCTAGAGATCAAACGTTTCATTCTGCGAGCTACTAATCTGGAATGGTGATCCCGGCAAGTTGTTATCGAGCAATTTCTCAAGTATATCATACAACACGCGAGTTGGAGAAATCTGTAAACACAGTACAATATAGCTAAGGAACATTTCAAGATTCCTCATTTTGAGCCTTGCAAGTTCATCATATCTTCTTCTCTCGAGTCTTGAGAAGGCAGTAACATGGCAGAGAAAAGCAAGATTCTGATCATTGGAGTGACCGGATACATCGGAAAGTACCTGGTGGAGGCAAGTCGGAAAGCCAGATACCTGACTTATGCATTGGTCAGGGAGAGCACAGAAGTCGGAGCTGATAGAGAGATTCAAGAGCTAAGGAGTTTAATTGATCTATGTAAATGTGAAAGGGAATAACCATCAAAACCTCAAATCTTGTTTTTTTTTTTTTCCACGGTTTTCTCACAAGAGAGAGCTTCTCTGTTCGACGTTGCAAGGAGATATCCATAATCACGAGAGTTTGGTCACAGCAATGAAGCAAGTTGATGTGGTGATCTTTGCGGTTGGACCAGGACAGCAATCTGATCAGTTCAAGATCATTGCAGCAATCAAAGAAGCTGGAAATATTAAGTTAAGTATTCAGTGTTCAGCCGAATTATAGAAATTCTTGCACAAAAAAGCACTGCTTAAGCCTTAGTCGATGACAGAAACATTTTCTCTGCGATGTACACTTAGTTGACATTGTTGTCCACAACTCTGATCTTATGAAATTCATGAGTGATCTAGGGTTCCTTCCATCCGAATTTGGAGTCGATGTGGACCGAATCAATGTGGTTGAGCCAGCTTCAAGCCATTTCCGAATCAAAGCCAAGGTGAGGTGAGTGACCGAGGCTGAGGGAATCCCACGGGTTCGCCGGCTACTATCTTTCCAACTTGGGCCAAATGGGCGCCAAAGTCCCACCGAGGGACAAAATCACCATCTTAGGTGATGGCAATACAAAAGGTGATGTGAACAGGGCCTAAATATCCTGTCCGTGCTATATTCGTTTTCAGCTTTTCCTTAGTGATTTTTGCACACGTTCTCGAACCGCCTGACTCATCCTTAGGCTCATGTTTATCAGACAACATGTTGAGCTCAGGTCGGTTTACTTTTATATGATTGCAGACACCATCATCATAAGTTCGATTTCAGTAATGACAGCTAAGGTGGCAGCGTTGTCATTCTATTTTACAGTCATTGTTCTCGAGAAAGAAGATATAGCTTCTTACACTATCAAAGTAGTGGATGACCCAAGAACACTGGACAAGATCCTCTACATGAGTCCGCCGGCTAATATCCTGACCTTCAACGAGATCATATTCCTCTGGGAGAGGAAGATCCGGAGCAACCTCGAGAAGACATACATTCTGGAAGACAAGCTTCTCAAGAACATCCATGGCAAGTTGGTAAAATCGAAAACATAACATTCACAAAGACGAATGCACGCCCTCTCGTTAATTACGTGGTTGAATCAGCTTTTGGGTTGATAGTTTCTTGACAGACACTCCATTGTTTTTCGCGATGTCTCGTGCTTCAGAGTCTCCATTTCCAATGAACATCATTTTGTCGATCAGCCACTCCGTGTTCGTGAAGGGGGATCATGCAGCAAATCATGAGATCGACCCTTCAATTGGAGCCGAGGCTTCAGAGCTCTATCCAGAAGTGAAATACACAACTGTAGATGAATACCTGAATCTCTGTGTAGTTGGGGATCAAGAACTTCATTAGACCGTGCTCTACTTATGTTAAAGAACAGTGTCTGGGGTGAATAATGATATATCATAGATTTGCCTATGATCCCACACCACCATGTACGACAAGCCACAGTTTGGCTTCAATTGAACACGACGGTTTGTATCGTGATATGACTAACTATCTAGGAACGTCTGAATTAGAATGACGAAATCACATTGCTATTCATCAAACATGTAGCCCAGCGAATAGGCAATAACCAAGATATCTTCAGCAAAAGCATCAGTTGTCGACATTACTCATCGCAGGTCGGGTTGCAACTGCACAACAATTGTAACGTGTTCCTACTTTTTTGTGAAAACTTTAACACCTTGATCGAATCTTCCGTTCACAATCAGCATCGCCAAAAGCTAGTTCTCTCGAGAACCACTTACTGGAA
Source organism: Eucalyptus sp. ANBG9806169 (assembly GCA_014182395.1). NCBI lineage: Eukaryota > Viridiplantae > Streptophyta > Magnoliopsida > Myrtales > Myrtaceae > Eucalyptus > Eucalyptus sp. ANBG9806169. The sequence continues at coordinate 28,840,886 of CM024581.1, read as the reverse complement.
CCGCCCTTGAATCCCGGTGAGGCGATGATTCATGTTCCGAGTCGCACAGTAAATCCCAAAACAAGAACGCGTCCGTGGTCATCTAGACCACCGTGGGCTAACAGGGACCAGTTCCTGCATCGAATCAGCACCGAATCTTCCCTTTCTTTGGCGGAGCGTAAGTACAACCGAACTGTTATGAAATCTTTTCGAGCAAAAGAGTTGCCGTCCAGACGGTTCGGTTCCGACATGACAACAGAGAAACAAGACCAGGGTAGATGAGTTTGTAGTATCCATTGTCTTGCCTAGTTTGAGACTATGTAGTTTGTACGATGAAGGTAAAATCATGGAGAGAACCATTAAAAAGCCTAAAGAGCTGGACTCTAGCTACAAAGACGGTATTGTTCCTTGCCTATCCTTGGCATTTTGTAATTTAAGAATACTAGCGTTACTAGCAGACGTGTAGCCCATTACGCTACTCGAATTATTTGGGAGTTACGGTACCAAGAATTAGTGGCTATCCTCACGTTATTGCAAATTCCTTGAAATCGTCATAATTTGATTGCACTTACAATAAGTTTTCTTTATAATTCGCAAGTCGAGAATGATATCATTTAGTAATATATTACTATCATGAAAGGCCCTAATTGATATACTTATGAAAAATTTATTAGAAACTAACTTTTTAACTACTAAAAATCCCAAACTTATAATTTTGTGATAGATTTATTTCAATTTTTTTTTTTTTGTTAACCGAGGAACCACCGGAGATCACCCTTTGGGAATCATACGACCCTCCAGTGTCCGGTGGCAGCGTCAGGCCTCACCACAAGCCGCTATTTAGACGTAAATCTTGGGGGAGACAAGCCGCTATTTAGACGTAAATCTTGGGGGAGGCTTGCCCAGGACCCAATACCAAAACCCCCACTTTAGACACTTTAGCAACAAGAGGATTCGAATCTTCGACCTCTACGATGAGAGAGAGAACTCACACCAACCGCGCTGCCCGTGGTTGGGTCTATCAAACTAATTTTTTAATTACAAAAAAATCCAAATTAGTACATTTACGACAAATTTGCCATTCATTAATTTTTGTTAAATTGGATTACTATTATGAAAAATCACAAATTAGAAATGGGATGTAAAACCCCAAATCAATATAGCCATCAACTATTATGTGTCACTCGACTTAGTTATTTAGCTATAAAATTTAATGAAAAATAATGGATGGTAAATTTGTCACTGGTATATCAGTTTAAAATTTTTGGTGATAAATTTGTTACAGGTATATTAATTTAGAGTTTTTCGTGATATTAACCCTTTAGTAATCATCTAACAACAATGTAATTTTCCTCAACATGCTGTCTCGTAGCTTATTGTTCTTGTTCTCATTGATCGTACCTTTAATAATTGTAATTTACTCAAAATCAAAGAAAAATCGGGCTGTGCTTATAGTTGGCACTTCCTTATCTACATAATAATTTGACTATGTGCATAAAGCGACCATGTTAATACCAGTGGTGGCGTGACAAGTTCCCTAAAATTTGTGTGGGGGATAGTACGTATACATTGTAAATTTACCAAAGTCCCCGTAAACAACAATTTGCTTTCAAGTTCTCGTTTTAACATTCGTTACTTCTCTCGAGAAATCATAAACATTGCGAATTTATTGAAAATTATTTGTTTCCATCGTTAGTCACTTATATCGACGACCACAACGGTCATTTTTGTTAACATAAAACACCTTGAAATCTTTAAGAATGGTGTCCTACCGACACGTTGATTTCCATAAAATCTTTTTGTGATTTTTTTTTTTTTTTGGGGAATATGAATAAAATTTGGAATTTTGAGGAAAAGTAAATTGTCACCTTTTGACTTTTCAAAAGTCTAGACAAAGATAATCGAACTCAATGGATAATCATCTTTATTCGGAATATGCTTACTTTTTAAAATAGCGAATATAGGAAAACTAATAATAAATAATAGGGCATCGTGAACTTTTTTCAGTATGTTTTTTAGGTCTGTACGAACTTTTCTTGGTCACTCAATAAATATCTCCTCGGTTGCCCGTTAAACAAACTCCAAAAGTTAAAATTCCGACAAAAAGAAAAATCTAAAAAGTTAAAATTCTTACCAAAAGGTAAAAAGACAGAATGGCATCGAAAAAGATAATTCCCGGCATATCCTCCATGAGCTTAAACTCAACGCCACCGTTAGCTTCCGGTGGGTCGCTCTCACCTGATTGCGCCTCCGCACACGTGTGCCGCACCCATTGGGTCCTCCTCCTAGGAATTTCTCCACAGTACAGGGAAGCATAAATGACGTAACTAAGCGCAAATCTCAGTATTCTCCGTTCAGTATTATTCAATTCTTTCTCCTTTCTATTTTATTTTATCGAAAGCCACTTCCAGAAGTAGCGGATTGACAGCATATTCCTACCAGCTGGATTGGACTGCAATGACAAACTCGTCAATTTAATTAATTAATTTATTTTTTTTTCGGTCCTATTCGATTCCTACTCTAACACTCATTTTCAGACTTTTGTCATGCCTCCTTGTAAAGCGTGAGAGTCGAAACCCACTCCTCAAACTGAATCGTCCCCATCCCAATTCTTGAGAATGTAACGATTCGAACCCCTTATCTCTCTCTTTCAAATTGAAAAGGTAGTTATATTTTAATTAAAGAGTTATGACTCGATTAAGATATTAAATTAGAATTGAAAATCGGATTGTGTCTTAAGAATCGATTATAATCAGTCAGTTTGATCCGATATGGACAGTTCCTATTAAATTATACTTACTCAGGTGCGTAGATCCTCGTGGTATTCACATCCCATTTATTTATGTACGCACATATCTAACTTTTTTCAATGGTCCAGGTTCCATCATGGCGGGATAATAATTTATTTTTCCCTCGGGAAAGAGTTGCGATTCTCAAGGCCGCATAAAATCCCGACACATGGCCCCGAGCCGTCCACCGTCCGATCATGATCAGTTGCGCATCCGGCGGCCAGCGTCCGGCGACGACCGACAGCTGAAAATGCTTTTACGGCGTATTTTCTCCATCGAGAGAGAAATGGACACTAGTCCTCCTTCTTCGACCTTCCGTTACGCCAGCTTATAACTCACTCTCCCTCTCTCTCGCTTTTCGGCTTGCATGCTCGCGTTAGGCTCTCGGATCGAAGAATAACCATCGCCGCCCGCGTCCGCCGTGAGTTCCGGCCTCCTCGCTTCTCCAACGACGGTGCGTCGCCGCCCGCTTTTCTTCCGTCCGTCGCGAGCGACGGTCGATTCGTGTTCCGGTTCGGCGAGTTGGGGGAGGGCGGGCGGGCGGGCGGGCGCGTTGATCTCGCTCGCTCGCGTGCTTTCGACGAGCGACGATTCCCTTCGTGCCGACCTCCGCTCGCTCGCCACCGACTTTCCTGCGTTTTTTTTCTTTTTTTTTTTTGGCTCTGCGTGTGCGTGTGTTGTTGTTGTTCTCTCTTTGGCATGCTGGATTACTGCGCATGGCGATGAACTTGTTTCTCCGCGTGAGTTTTCAGATGCTCTGCGAGTGCTTGCTGGTGATTTCGTTTATCTCGATCGCTGTTCGTAGGAGGCGGTTCTGCTTTCTTCCTTGTGTTGATTCTGTTCGTACGAGTAATCTGCATGCGGTATTGCGTTTTTTTTTTCTGCTTATTTTTTTTTGCTTTTGCTGTGAGTGACCCGACTGTGCGCAGTTTTCATGGATATTGCAGAATCTGCACCGACTTCTTGCGTTTCCGTAGCTTTTAGAGTGGTTGGTTGGGCGCTGGGGTAGTGATTTTGGTCTAGATTATGCTAGGCGCGTGGTTGGTTTTGATGAAGCATCTTAAATGGGGAAGCTTTCGGCTTCGCAAGTACCCGCGAAATTGCATTTTGTGTTTTTGCTAACGGAATGAACCGGTCAACAGAGTTGCAAAGAATCTGTGTAATTTCACCTGATGTTGATTCTGGCTTCTTTTTAAGTAACTGTTCGGTTCTTCTGCATTGGGTTCTTACAGAGTTTACCATATGTAAAATGTATAAGATTAATCATTCTCTGTAGAGTAGATGCTCTTTTGGTTGTCCGCAATTTTAAAAATTAACCGATCATCATGGTTTGGAAGCATGTTGATGTACCTGATTTTTGTTCGATGTTTCTTCAAGCTGTTTCAAAAGCCTAGATATGGCCAGCTCTGGTAAAGGATCAAGTGGGAAGCATTCAGCATTTCATGGCGTTGCCCTGAATGAAAGGATTCTGACCTCAATGACTCGACGATCCGTAGCTGCTCACCCGTGGCATGACCTGGAAATTGGTATCTCTCTGAGCCTTTTCGGTCCTTTACCATATCGTGAACCACTTATCAGTTGTGAACGTCCAATGCTTACGTAGTTTGTCATTAGTAATCATTTTAACTCTCTATTTTCAATTCCTGATGTTACATTTTATTCGCTATTTGAATTGCAGGACCAGGTGCTCCAGCAGTTTTTAATTGTGTAAGTTTGGAGGAACCATCTCTCTCATGTGGATTCTAGCCATCATTTTCTAAACCATGTGAATCTCAAGAGCTCTGTCGTTGTGCAGAGTATATGGAAAACTGACAGTGTCCCTTTGTGGATTGTAATCTGCATATTATTATTTGTCTCAGCATTACATCTGCTATTTTGCTTTCTTCTTTAACCGTATACATGTTGAACCCTTTGTATAGGTCGTTGAGATTAGCAAAGGTAGCAAGGTGAAGTACGAGCTTGACAAAACCACTGGTCTTATAAAGGTCCTTCCTTGTCACTGTCTTCTCCACTTGTTACAGTTTGTTCTCAGGCTTAGCAAATTTGCTTATCATGTTGCCTAGGAGTTGTACTCTATGTAACTTGCCTCATAAGTTCATTGGGTACAATATGTGGTACCATTTCTTCATTAGGGCAGGAAGATCTTTTAAAATAGATGGTGGAAGTACTGCACTTATAATGACGATGATTATCTAATTTGTTAATTAAAACAAGACGTTGAATTGAGGATTGAAGGCTCTCCTTTAGTCATGTGATCCTTAAAATAAAGTTGCATATGATGTGATTGTCACATTTGCGGAGATAGTCATCAATGGATGTCTTGCATGGAGAAAGGTTGTCCTTGACCTTTCATTTTATCAATGTCAATAGTTAATTAGCAAGCGCTAATGAGTGAAGAGAAATCTCTTTGAATCGAGGTCATATTATTTATCCTTAGAGAGTCAAACAACATTTGTTGGACATATCCTCTATTCTACCTGCACTTAGCTGTAGGACCACCTTGTAGATGTAGAATTTGGCCCGCTTGGGTGCAGATATGTGTAATATTTCCAGTTGACATGGAAGAGCAGAGTGACTGATGCTTTAGTAAGGACAGGTTGATCGTGTTCTCTACTCTTCGGTGGTTTACCCGCACAACTATGGTTTCATCCCGCGTACAATTTGCGAAGATAGTGATCCCATGGACGTATTGGTACTGATGCAGGTAGATTATCTTTGAACACAATATTTTAATCACTTTCAAAGCTTTCTACTTCAGCTTCTTTAATCATATGAAGAATTTCGATGCTTCCTCTTACAGGAGCCCATCTTGCCTGGTTCATTCCTCCGTGCTCGGGCTATTGGATTAATGCCAATGATCGATCAGGTAATGGCTTAGTTTTAGATATGTTCTGTTGCTGATGCGGTACACAATTACAAAAGCCAGAGAGGAAACATGAGAGGAAAATTTATAATTTCATCTCTACAATGGTGAGACCACTGAACCATACCCATCTGGCAATAATTTTGAGGTCTTATACATTGCAATGGTCTGATTCTTTTTGCAGGGTGAGAAGGATGACAAGATTATTGCTGTTTGTGCTGATGATCCTGAGTTTCGCCATTACACGGACATTAAGCAGCTTCCTCCTCATCGCCTTGCTGAGATCCGGCGTTTTTTTGAGGACTGTATCCTTTACGGCAATTCAGTTCTTGAACTTTGCTTATTAGGAAGTTGTAATAGCTAGTATAATCTACTATGTCAAATTCAGTCACTTAGCTTGCTCCGTCACACTATCAAAACAACTTAGTGAACCAAAGTTTTGCAGTATTTGTGAAGATGCTATAGCTATAGTTACTATTTCTTCAAGAATTCACTGTCCAGACTAATACCTTGCTGAGAGATACATGATTCCTTTACTAGTTGCGATTGACAGACAAGAAGAATGAGAACAAGGTGGTTAACGTTGAGGACTTTCTGCCAGCTGAATCTGCCATTGATGCCATCAAGTACTCCATGTGAGTGTTCTTCTCTCTTTAAGTGGTTTCAGATGAGTTTCTTTGGTATACTTGGGTGCAGCATGAGAAGAGTCTTTTAGTCTGTTTAGGAACTAACCTGATTTTCTTTACTTTATTATCTCTTCAAATTATGGTTCCCAGGAATTGACTTATCATGTCATGTTTTTCCATAAATTGTGTCCATTTATCTTGGTAACCTTATCTGCAGGGACTTGTATGCATCTTACATTGTCGAAAGCTTGAGGCAGTGAGGAAGATGGGACGAGAGGATCAATGTTGTATTGGGTATAGTTATGGTTGAGGCCAATAGACTCCTTGCTGAATGCCCTTCTTGGCAAGTTTTAGCATTTCGAGTAAAGTTAGTCAACTCTTCTTCTTCTGATGAACAGTCCTGATGCTGCAGTTTCAGCCTATGGTATCTACTCTCTTAATACTACAAGTATCTACTCTCTTAATTCTACAAGTAAAGAATCATGAGAATGACGAATTAAATTGTTCATAAGCCCATGATCGAGCATGTATCACAACCTATAAGTACAATATATAGTGGTTTCGTTATATCAGTACAGATGAGTTCTACGGTCGCGAATTGTGCTTATTTCACTGCACCGATTTGCTTTGGTAGCTACACTCGCTGTTTTTGCTTAGTTCACTTGGTCATGTTCTCCCGAGGACAAATGTCACTTGCTTGTCAATCTGTTTCTTTCCTTTCCATGTATAGGATAATTGTTTTGGCCAAAAGGGAGGGTGGACAGTGTGAACTAGGAAATACCCGAATCTTTTCAATTACTAAAAGGGCTATTTGACTGAGTGGAAGTGTCAGTATTGAAACTGTAAAGGACTGGGCTTTGATCTTAAATACGGAATGGCGTGATATCGATACCATAAACTTTGTTATCAAAAACAACTATGGTGCTGTTTGGTAACGTGCCAAACAAGACTCGATTTCCCGATTTTGTCCTGTAATCGGTTTGGGACGAGAATCGCGTTTGGTAAAATTTTTGTTCCCGGGAAGTGATTGGGAAGAGAATTGAGAATAAAAAAAAATATGATTCTTCGTCCGAGAATCAAAAAAAGAATCAAAACAGTGAAACTTTCATTTTTTCCTTCTGTCATCCCACGATTGTCGTCCACCACCACCCGCCGCCGCCCGCTGCCGCCATCCGCCGCCGGCCGCCGGCCCGGCGAACTCGCCGGAGGCTCGCCGAGCCAGGGCGAGGTCCGGCGAGCTCGCCGGAGGCAAGCCCGCCACGGCGAGGCTCGGCCTCACCGGTGGCTGGGCGGCGGGCCGCCACCGGCGGGGCCGGGCGAGCCTCGCCGGTGGGCCGGGCCGGCTCGGCCACCGGCGGGCCGGGCGAGCTCGCCGGTGGCGGGCGAGCTCGCCGGCACCGGGCGAGGCTCGCCCGGCCTCGCCGGCAGCCTAGGCGAGGCTCGTCGGCCACTCGGGTGAGGCTCGCCCACCGCCCGGCCAGCCGGGCGAGGCTCGCCCGCCCCCACCGGTGGCCTGGCCGGCCTCGCCCGGCCACCGGCGAGGCTCGCCCGGCCCGCCGTGGCCGTGTCGAGCTCGCCCAGCCCCGGCGAGGCCGGCTTGGCCACCGGCGAGGCCGGCCCGGCCTCGCCCCGGCCGCCGGCGAGGCTCGGCCGACGAGGGCCGAGCCCACGGAGGGCGGCGACGCTCCGGTGAGCGTCGCCGCCCTCGCTCGCTGGCCGCGTCGGTCCGGCGACGGGCCAAATGAAGAAGAAGAGTAATAGGAAAAAAGGGGAAAAAGAAAAAAAAAAAAAAAAAAGTAAAAAGTAAAAAAAAATATTTAAAAATCAAAAGAAATTAATTTGGAACATAATCAATTGAAGCACGGTATCAAACGCGATTCTATTCCGGTAATCAAAATTTTGTACGCTACTCAAACGCGTTTTTTACTCGTAATCGTTAGGGAATGTAATCAAAATAATCATTTCTTGTCGAATCGGTTAATGTAATCGTCGCTAAACGCGCCCTATACATGTCCTGCAAGACCCTCGAATCGAATCCACCATCAGTGAACTTTGTCTGGAGTTTCGTCCTGGAGACTGAAAACCCTGTCATCTCTCGGCTAAATTATCCGCCGAGACTCCATTAGGTCTCGAGCTTTTTGTCCCTCCGGCCCCGCGGTGACCAAACGGAGCACAATGGAGCACCAAAATGGCAGAGCAGAGTCTTTAAGAAAAGCTCTGTTGGGGAAGCACGAGGTGGGGGAGGCTGTTGGGCCAGGGCACTTTCACTGGCGTTTCTCTGCATTTGCTCTATATATTCAAATTCTTGCAAATGTAATTCGTCTTGACTACGTTTTTAAGCTATATTATGCATTTGAAAGAGCAGTAACAAATTAATTTTACTAGCGGGACAATCTGGAAATCGATCGAATAAAATTTCGCTTGATGCATAACGTGATATCCCTACATAATTATGCTGTTTTTGATCCCACGACGTTTGTGAAATATTTGCTTTCACTCCCTTGAAAGTTCCTAGCATTTCGAACTTGTTTTGCCCTGGATCTTTTGTTCATTTTCTTTTTCTTGATTGGATTGTTTTACCCTAATTACCCATTGACAACTTGTGAGAGATTTCGAGTAGATATTACAGGTTATGTATGAAAAAAGAGCAATACTACATTTATTAATTTTGATTCGCAAAATTAGTTTATTAAGTGACGCATTAGACTCAACTTAAATTTTAAATAAGTGGTTATATTCAATAACTAATAGCAGCTTGATATATTATTTAGTAAACTAATTTCGCAAATCAGCATTAAAACTAGCCTTCTTCAAAAAAAAAGAGGACGCTGCTGTAATAGTAAGCTGGGATGATCAAGAATAGAAGCAACACATCATCTTTCCTTTTAGCTTTTTTCTTTCTTTTTTACACTAAGTAGAAAATTGTGATTTTTTCTCTAAGCAAAAGGGTAGAAAAGAGCATTGAAAGCCAGCCACACCTTGAGTTTCCACAAGAGTTTCAAGTTCGAGGAAAATATGTTCGATCTGAATCATAATTATTATAAATTTGAGTAGGTCGTCATCGTTGCACCATTGGATGCAACTCAAGGTAAAAAGTTGAAATCATCACATGCTCGATGTACAAGCCAACTCTACGCCATAAGCAAATCGGGATTTTATAACTCAGGCGAAGGCCTTGTTTGGTTCAACTTTGGGGATGAGCATTTGGATTCTAAAGTCACTTGGGCAAATGCAAATGTGTTTGGTTCGAGTTTTTAAGCAACTTTGGCAAGATGCAATTGCATCTCCAAAGGGCCCTAGGGGCCCTTTGGCCAAAGTAGGTCCAGAGGTCCTTTGGAAACTTACATTTTCGGAATACAAGTTCCGGTTACTGTTCACTTCGCGGTTGTTCATCCGTGAGGAAAACCACCGCACGGAGGCCGACAACCGTCGGCCAAGGGGGTTGTGCATGCCGGCGACGCGCTGGCGACCGCCGCTTGAGGGTTGCTTGACCTGTGCGATGGTCGCCGGGGTCGAGCGACCCTAGGCGACGGCCTCCTGAGGTTGCGCGAACCCAGGTGACGGTTGCCCGGGTCGCGCGACCTCAAGCAACCTGTGCAGCCATCACCTAGGTTTGCGCGACCCAGGCGACGGCCGCCTGGGGTTGCCCGGCCTCAGGCTACCGTCGCTTGGGGTCGCCCGACCCCGGCAACCCTTCGGAGGCCAGATCCGGCTATCCTGACTGCCGAATCCGGTGGCTGGACTTCAAAAAGAAAAAAATTAAGTGTATGTTTGCTTTTTTAATTTAATAAAAGTTAATTACAAATGCAAATTTTACCAAACGGTATTTTGGCCAAAGTTGTTTTTTAATGCAAATTTTACCAAACGATGTTTGCATTTCGAAAAACCCCCAAAGGTATTTGCATTACTGCAAATGGCAGTCCTCAAAAGCCTAACTAAACGGGCCCTAAAAGGACTCATAATCAACCAACCCTATCAAACTTGACCAGCTACCTCTATACTACTCAGCACTCAACGTAGAAAATGTACCTATGTCACCAAAAAATATCACTAAAGTCGGCCGCGGTCGCAACTCTACCAGTCCGACACGTGGCACAGGATGATAGGCCGTCTCCGCAGAAAAATCGCAAACTTTATGCCTCGTCAGAGACGTCCCCCCCCCCTTCTTCTCTTTCTCTCTCCTCCATTTCCTCACTCCCAACAAGTCTCTCTCTCTCTCTCTCTCTCACAGTCTCGCAGCTCGGAAAACGCCGTCGTCGCGAACCGCCGGCGCCGCCGTTCAGCGATCCTTGATCGGAGGCCGGGGACGGAGAGGATGGGCACGCTTGGGAAAGCGATCTACACCGTCGGGTTCTGGATCCGGGAGACCGGCCAAGCCCTCGATCGCCTAGGCGGCCGATTGCAGGGGAGCTACTACTTCCAGGAACAATGTACGTCTCTCTACCAATCATTTGCGCGGATATCTTTCGTTTTTATCTCTGTTCGGTGCGGAGGCGATTGGAAACGAGGATCGGTGGAGGAATTTGGGGATTCCGGAGGTGTGGTGTTGGTGGTGATATCGGTGGATTGATGGAGTGGTGATTTTTTTGCGGGGCTTTTTCGGGCGGCGAGTGATTGATTGAGGTTTACGAGAGCGGTTTTGCCGTCGGTTTGATGGCGCAGAGGTGAAAAGATGAGATTGTAGGTGGATCCCGCTCTGAAAACCGCTCTGTTCAGTTAGTCAAACGATGGAGGCTGGTGTAGGGTTTTGTAAATTGTTGGAAGCATGGGGTTTTCCTCTATATTCTTTCGAACTTGACTTTAGTTGGACTGCAATTGGACTGCAATTGCCTACCAGAATTTATCGCAAGACATAAGGCATTAAATGGGTACTATAACAGTGAGCTTCCGTGATAGTAATTTCTTGGTGAATTCATAATTATCGCGAGCATCATATTAATCTTCTATAATCCATAAAAAATGAGAGTTACTTTCAAATCAGTTGTAGAACAGTTGTTATAGAGCCCTCTCTCTCTCTCCGGTAGGTTGTACATAGTTTGCTTAATTGGCTCAAAGGCACAACATTTCTCATCTATGCATGAATGGAAGTAGTACTATGTCCAAAAAACTGATTGCTTCAAAGGGGAAAACCTCTCTTTTGAGGGGTTGAAATTACTGATGCCATTAGACATGTTTTAGCTAGAGAAACCACAGATACTTATCTACAGTTTGGTTTCTCGGAACCTGGACAAAGAATTTTTGGGGGAATTTTAGTTAGCTATGGAGTGAAACTTACGATTTTCATTCCATACCAAAATCTGTTGATGACTGAAAAAGGAAAAAAAAAAAAAAAAAGAAGCCATAGCCCCTCAAGGATATGTTTGAAGAATCTGTAGTTACCTTGTATCCCTATTCTCTCCAAGGTGACCAACCTCTTTTTGGTCATGATATAGCTGAGTGATATTGTTACTACAAGTGATTTAATGAAGAGGGGTCTTGGCTTTACCAGGTCGATCTTGGTTCAAGCTATGGGGAGGGTGGCTTATCCTTGTTGACTTCTTGTCTTCTACTATTATTAATGCCAGAAAAACGACATTTCCTCATACTTTGCAGTCAAATTTTTTTGCACCTGATATTCCATCCTTTATTGAGTTTAATTCTGCAATTTGTTTTCTAGTTGTGCTAGTAGCTAAATATAAGACTGCCTTCAATGCATTTTCTGTTACTGTATCATGTCACGCTTCAAATGCTCAACTTTCAGTTGGTCATGTGATAAATGCATGATTGTGTGCGCGCTCGTGCGTGTGCACATGTGCGTGTGTTAAAGAAAGGAGGGAAAAGTTGGGTTGTGTGTTTGGATGCACATGTCATCAAAGAGGTTGATCAATGTAGAAATTTTACTTTTAGATATTCCACTTCTAATTGAATTAGTCCTTGAGTGCCAACTAAACTTAAGGCGAAAGATTTGTAGAACTAAGGAGTCTTAGTTGAAAATAAACTTTCTTCCAAAAGGATAAAAAGGTATAATGACTAGGAAAAACTGCATGATCTCCTTAAAAATCTTTGGAGGAGACAATTGTTTCAATTCATCAGTGTCTCGGATATTATGAGATTTTTAACTTGAACAACTCCACGGAGAAGTGTCTGGTATTGTTGATTTGAATTTCTTGTTTGAAATATGAGGGAATATGTCAACTATTCAAGGCTGCCTTGCTATGTAATGTGGCTAGCAACATTGGCTATTTGCTTGATGCAAACCAATGTTTGTATAATGGGGGGAAGATATGTTAAACACAGTCTTGGTGTGATGGGAGTGAGGGAGGAATTTACATACTGGCACATATTACCCGGTATAATGTGCAATTATAGAGGCAAAATAACTGTGAGGGCACTGAAACGCATCGTTTAAGGTGGTGCATTCTTTCTGTTCTTAAATTACTTTTACATTCATACTTCTGTTTTTTGTTTTTTCTTTTGGGCGCTTGCTAGGACATTCTACAATACCATCTAAACTGTTTTGGTCCTGAAAACTAACGATGGATCTTTAGTGAAGACATAGATTAAAAAAAGGAGAGAGAGAGAACAGTGGATCCAAATGGTTGCTATTTTGCCTTTGTATTTCATATGTTGGCTGTATAAGAATTGGACTTCAGTCTTATACATTTACAAAGGTGAGAGGTGAGAGAGGACATTCCGTTCTTATCTTTCTTATCTTCTTGTCCTTTTTTCCAATCACATAAAAGGTTCCATATAAATTATAACAATAGGTGTAAAAGGGCCTTCGTGCTGCCATCATTGCCTTGTTCTTGCTTTCAATTTTCATTCTCTGAAAAAACTGGTATTATAGTGCACATTAGTTTGCCTAACATAGAACGTTCTCACTAGACCTGAACTGCTTAGGTTCTATTTGGTAGTCTAGATAAGGGCCAAAAGTAGGATATGTGCTTAGTGGCATACTTTGGACTGGACAGACCTGGATTAGGTCAAATAAATTTGGAATAAACTATTCCAGGTTTAGGGGTGGGATAAAATTATCACGCCTAGATTGGATGACAAATTTTTCTTTTAATAACAAAATTGCAAAAAAAGAATTGTAATCATGTTAAGGGTTGAACAGCGGTGCCACCATGGGGGCACCACTCGCAACCACTATGCATTGGTCACCAGAGATACTCTCTCTCTCTCTCTCTCTCGCGCGCGTCCAAATATGACCACCACAGACCACCATTGTAACGTCACATGTGGTGGTTGCACCCCAAAGCCCCCCTCCCTTCTCTCGGGGTGATAGTCACCCTCTTCATGGTAGATTTGGGTTTTTCCCCTTTTAAAGTTATTGAGATAATTTTCTTTATTATTTATCCAATCCTAATCTAGGTTTACTGAATACAGTATTATATTCAGTTGCCCACTGTAGAAGATATAGGATATAGCAATTCTTTTTCAGATTTCTGATGTTATCCTATGTTATCACGATCCTTGTCCTGACAACCAAACACAACATTAGTGGTTCTTTATATGATATGAAAACAGAAAATTTATAGGTGCTTTTCTTTTTAACTAATCTATCTTCTTTGTACAGTGTCAAGGCATCGGACGCTCATGAACATATTTGACAAAGCTCCTGTAATTGACAAAGATGTATTTGTGGCCCCAAGTGCATCTATCATTGGTGACGTTCAGGTTGGCAGAGGTTCCTCCATTTGGTATGGGTGTGTTTTGAGGGGTAAGCTGTGCCACATTGAATTTGATGATCCCTATCAAAACATTATATACTGGATGCTACTGCAATGAGATGATGCTCTTTCTTCCATATATGCAATCAAGAAGTATGAGCTAATGAGTAAATTGTTGGTGGTGTTTTGAACTTTCTACCACATATTAACCAAAACAATGCACATCATAAGTGGGTGTTAGCATCTTGTCTGTATTGTGCTTATCTGTTAGTTTATCAATCGTTAACAGTGTCAGTATGGGTGAGGTCATTTCCATGAGATCCAAGTCGGATTCTGAGTTTGGTATAGATTTGTGCTTTATAACTTATTTGTTTGCGTCTTGTCTGTATCTGCATTTGGGCTTATCTGAGGTAATTGTAGTGCCGGTGAAGAATCTATCTCGTGCTAAGTCTTAACTGTCAAGACCTTTGATCTTTGCTTTTGGTTTCGTCAGCCTTGCTACTGGAACGGAGAACCATTCTATATCTAGATGCTGCTGGATCTTCTGCAAGAATGAATTATTATCTGTATATATATAATCTCTTAAGAAGTTCATCTTGTAACACGAATTGGAATTGAGAAGGAACTTGACCCTTGCAACCTGTTCTGATATTGAAAGATCTTTTTCCTGATTTATGTTCTGACATTTCTGTGTATAGGTGATGTAAACAACATTAGCGTCGGAGCAGGGACCAATATACAAGACAACTCTCTTGTTCATGTGGCAAAATCAAACTTAAGTGGCAAGGTTTTGCCAACTATTATCGGAGATAATGTTACTGTAGGTGTGTCACCGTTTGTTTATTCCAAACTATAATCAAATTGAATATCTTGTTGCGTTATGTATATGTCATTCTGGTGATTTAGTTTGCCTTCTTCAGGTCATAGCGCTGTTTTACATGGATGTACTGTTGAGGACGAGGCATTTGTTGGTATGGGTGCTACTCTTCTTGATGGAGTCTATGTTGAGAAGCATGCCATGGTTGCTGCTGGAGCCCTTGTAAGGCAGAATACAAGAGTTCCTTGTGGAGAGGTTTGTAATATTAAGCCTGCTGATTTTTCCCCTAAAATTTGTAAATCTGCTGATTTGATTGTAATTTTGAAATCCTCATTCTGTCCTTTTCATGTATGTTGATGTCTTTGCTGGCATTCTTCTCATCATTATCCTCCTTATGTTTTGGTGTACCATTGTCATTATTACTGATGTTTGCTAATATTTGGATCTTTCATCTATTTTGAGTACTATAATTTGATCAACATTACACAGTTGATGTTTACAACCAGATTTTAATCTGTCAATATGGTCAACCTTCACATGGTAATCTCTGAGGCTGACAGTGATTTTACTTTGCACGGTTTACATTTTACCCAAAAGAAACAATGAGAAAAAAAGAAAAAAAGAAACTGGATGGTGTATGAGATATAGATATTGAATTGACGAGCTGATGACCAGTGCTTTTGGTTGAGGGCAATTGCATCTGCCTGCTCTGAACCTGGCTGATGTGAAATTGAATAATCTGGAATGAATTGCTTGTGATTTCCAACATCTCTTTTGTAGCTTGTTGCTTGCCTTCCACTATGGTGTCACTTGACTCCTAACTGCTTTACATTTTTCGACTAAAACAACTGAATCACAGGTATGGGGAGGGAATCCAGCCAAGTTCCTGAGGAAGCTCACGGAAGAAGAGATGTCTTTCATATCACAGTCAGCTGTAAATTACTCCAACTTGGCTCAGGTCCATGCCGCTGAAAATGCAAAGAGCTTTGATGAGATTGAGTTTGAGAAGGTGCTCCGCAAAAAGTTTGCTCGCCGTGATGAGGAGTATGACTCTATGCTGGGTGTTGTTCGGGAAACACCTCCAGAGCTTATCCTTCCGATAATATTTTACAAGATAAATTGCAGAAGGCAACTTGATTACCCTCATGCTGAAGGTAATTATCTCCAGTTGAAATTTGATTTGAGAGGTATGCTGTCATCTGAAGATTAAGCAACTACACAATCGATATCCAATAATATTTGTGGCTGGATAAGAATTCAAAGCATGATGCCTACGTGGCGTCTGGTCCTGCTTAATTTTTGAGGTCAAGTGGGCACTCATTTTACATTGACTTGGAGTGACTGTTCCTCTGATTACACATTCAGGTATTCCACCAGATGTTTTCTAAATCTGTGTCGGACTTGTTTTCCATATGTTCTTTCATTAATAAAGAAGGTACTATTCTTCAATGAAACCGACAGGTTCTAGGAAGTCGGTCATCATACTTTCCCTCGCTGATTGAATGTTGATGTTTGTGGTATAAGCTCAGGAACCTTCTTAGATCATCCTTGCGCTGGTTTAGTTTAATTCATCCAAGACGTCGAAGAGCACCTTCCTAAAAACCAAAGCACTTGTACCGAAACACTCCTAAAGACCGTGTGAGCGGTGACCGACCCAATTGACAGGATAAATAAACTAGTTTTTTGTTACTCTAGTGGTTTGCAATGTCATGGAGCAGACTTTGGGAGGTTCTCGGATATCTGTGGCCACTGGCCCGATATATGTCGGGGTATTCATGACTGGTGAAATCACTGAAGAACTAGTGCAGAGCTGTTGAAGTCCAGGCGATGCGATTTGGGCTGGTCATGAATTTCCAAGCATCCACGAAAGATTCCTCTGAGATCAGCACCTGAACCGAATGTTGCTTTGTCAAACTTTCTAGCAGAATTCGTGAATCTAATTTAAGCAATCGAGGATGGTACCATACACGAGAAGATTTTGTACTCTTCCATCAAGTATCATCTGTCTCCACAAATAGTTCTCCTGTTTTTCGCTTTGATTTTGCCTGATACGACGGTTCTTGAGAATCTCTCGATTCATTTATGCCTTAACCAAAACGCATATGGCTTGTTTTTCGTGATGCTTATAGTAGCTAGTAAACAAAGGTTTCCTGGATTCATGGGCATGGCGCCCACATTGCATATATAGTCTCATTCATCAGGACGTGATATCATCAAGCAATAGGCATTAGCTAGCCGTACACGTACAATGGTTCCGTAAACTGTTGGAAGCAGAAAATTCAAGGCGCCAATCGGGGAAGATATGAGAGCATGTGCTCTACTTTTTCAAGGGGGTGCGCTTTTGACCTCACTGCAATTGACATCGGCCACCTCGAGAAATTTACTGCGCTTCAACGGAAACGAGAGTTGAATTCTGGAATCCCAGAAGAAAATGAAAGTTTGATTGCTTGAAAAATCGTTTTGAAAGATTAGAAACTTAAAATGGAGAAGTCATCAGTCATGAGTTTGCAGACTAGGGATGTAATTAACAGAACAAAAAAGTTAAAAATAAAATACTTTCTATGCTTTTAAAGTGAAGAAATAATTTTATCTTAAAAATAAAAAATTCAAATAGCTTGCCCGTCTTTTCACAAGAAGGTTGGAGGAAAACGATCAACCCAGTGAAATTCAGGAAAATTGCCAAAAAAATCTCAAAATTTTAAATTATGCTTATTAAATCTTAAACTTTTTATATTTTGCCAATTTAGTTTAGCCAACTAATTTTAGCTAGAAATCATTAAAATGACATGGGCCATCTTATGTGACATGGGAGGTGGCATTGATATGGATAGATTTTCATAATATTTTAATATTTTTCAAAATTTTATTTATCTTTCTCTTCTTCTTTTTTCCCTTCCATTTTTCCTCTAGTCGATCACCCTGGCAACTGGCTAGAGGCAAGGCCTAGTGAGGCTGAAGCTCGCCCCTATCAACCTTTAGAGAGGGCAAGCCTTGCCCGCCCTTGGCGTTGGGTGAGGTTGACCTTGCTAACCCTTGCCTTTGGCTAATCGTTGGTTATAGTCGAGGCTCTATGACTAGCTAGAAGAAGAGAAGGAAAAATAAAAAATAAAAATAATTCAAAAAAATATTATTTAAAATTATATATGCCGATGCCAATGGTACCATGTAAAACAATTGATATCCATATTAGTGATTTCCAGCCAAAATTATTCGGATGGACTCGATTAACAAAATATAAAAATGTTTATGACTCATTTGGCATAATTAAAATATTTATGACTACATCGACAAAAATCTAACAAGTTTAGGATTTTTTGGATAATTTTCCTGAATCAATCAATATTCCGGTTTTATCCACATTTGGATAAAACTCCATATGAACTTTAGCAAAGAATTGGTTGACGGGAATATTTCACTATAATTTTTCTCTCAAAAATTCATTTCGACAACAACATTTGAAGTAAAAAAACATAGCTTTAGACCCGTGTGGTACAAGTGCAGGAGTTCCAAGCGAACGCACGGCATGTCACGATTTAGCCAATGATTCAAAAGAATGTGACAGCACATCTGTCTTTGGTCGATGACTGAATCATGTACTCTCTGCAGGATCAATTTAAGTAGTGCGATTTTTGCTAGCCGAATAAGCTATCGAGATTTATTTATTTGTTTTTATTGTAGGATAAAACCGCACTCCATTGTAGGACTCGCGAGTTTCGCAAGTAATCTTCCGGTACAATTCTGCAAGTTTTGTTTTCGTAGCGTCATATCGCCCCTTCTTGCTTCGGTCTCTGAGTGCAGCATCGACTCACCTGTGGACCTCCAGATTTCTTGCTAAGGAGAGTCTCTGATCCTATTAGCCACGAACAAAGCTCGACAACATCAGTAGACATCCAAATCGAAGTGCCTTCCACGCCTGAAATAGGAACACCGCGCGGATGAATAGGTTGTCGAACATACCTAATGACATTTCCCACGGGATAGTTACCCGAACCGAAGCAAGCATAGAATATGGTGGGGAGAAAGAAAAACTCATGACTTTCCTACAATACTCACTTGAGTATCATAACTTTTTTTTCAATTACTTGAGTACCACATCAAAGTGGAATTGCCAATTCCGGAAAATCATCCTACATGGATTTTTTATTTTCACTTTTTTTAGGGGCCGACGAGTGTCACTGGCTACTCTCACCCTCAGTTGCAAAGACCCTGAGCAAGGGCATGAAGGCTCTCACCTAATTTGAGCAAGGCGGCATTGCACACGGCTGCCCAGAGAGCTAGCAAGGGCCTTTGCAACCAAATTTGGCAAGCCTCTGCCATTGGGCGAGGGTTTCACGGCCAGTGAGGATTGCCGGTGACCCTTGCCAACCCTTAAAAAGGGGGAAAATAGGAAAATTAAAAATATTTTTTTAAAAAAATTGTTCACGTCAATGCTGGCAAAGCCACGTAAGACAACCGGAATCCAAGTCAAATTTTCTGACAAGGTAAATCGCCGATGGCGTCCAAGTTATCAATTTTTCAAATTTGCGGCACATAAGTGAGCGAAAATAAAATTATGATACTCAAGTGAGTGTTGTACAAAAATTATCTCTCTCCCGTTATGGTGCAATGGATATGCCGCGCTCTACAAAAAGCCTGATCCAATAAAGGCATAAGTTTAATCGAGGCCTGCAAAAGGCATAAATAATCCCGACGCGTGGTCCGATTTACGAGCGTGATGACCCCAGCCCTAGTAGAATTTTTCAAGATCGTTAGCTCACTAGCGAAACGGACGGAGGACTAAACAAATCGCTTTCTCCATTTTGAATCGTTCAAGAAACGGGAAGGCGTGAGAAGGTTGAGGCGCTTCTTGGCCGGTAAAATACGAATTTAAAAAGGCAACTTGCGTACCTAACACTTGCTATTTTATGCAAGCCAACGTCACATTTCTGCCCCAACACATCACAATACCGTTCCATATTCACATCCGCCATTTGACATTTCACCACCCGTCTTTATATAATCAGCAGGCCCGTGTCTAAATCGAATCGATCCGGAGCAACTGAAGCGAAACCAGGAATCGGGTCGAGCCATGTTCAGAGCTTTCAGCACCAGAAGAGGCCGCGGCAGATACGAGAAGTTAGGCAATGAGTCTGCCGCGCCTCCTGTGGAAGCCGCGGAACTGAGAAGGACTACGAGTTTGCCCGCCGGAGGTTCGGTCCGTCTTCGGGCCCGACGCCGGAGGTGGCCTTTCCGGCCGACCCCCAGGGGAAGCCTCCCAAGAAAGTCAACAAGAGTCACCCCCTGTTCGGTCTCTTCGACGCTCGCCGCAAGAAGAAGACCACGGCGAGGCCCGAGCTGACCAGGTATCTTGAGTACGTGAAGGAGGGCGGGTTGTGGGATGCGAACTCGGATAAGCCCATGATACATTATAGCTGAAAGGGGTCGTGTCAATAGAAGTTTGGTAGATCTGAGAATCTCGGAGAGCTTCAACGAAAAGCAAGCTCCTCTTTCTATCTTCTCTGAAGGGTAATTCAATGTGAATAGTCTAGTTGATTACCATGACCAAGTAGGCTTACGAAGTCATCAGAAACATCAGAAACACGATACTGCACATGTACTTTTTCGGTTTTCTGGGATGTAATAGGGCAGGATCGATTCTTGTCCTGCTAAACCCGGCCGAATATTTCCGATTTGTAGTGATTTGAGGGGCTTCGTGCCCCACCTGTCTCGATACTTCAGATCTTAGGAATGGGGAAGTTATCTGTACGGTGGATTCAAGATCTCATTTCAAGAATCACGAGCTCTGGAAATGCAGGTCCTTCGATTTGGCAAGTCAAAAGGAGAGTAATTTATCTCCTGGGATCACGGACGTTGTCCAAAAGAGATTCACAGGCATGAAACTCTCTGCAGTGTTCATGATCTTTCATATGTATTGTCATTCTTTCGTTATTTTTTCGTTCTTTGGTCATGTACGCTGAGCCCCGTGGTCTCGGGCTTGGCTACAAGCGCTGGGGTCCTGGCTCCGGGAGACGAGGCCTCGACCGGGGCACCTAGGGCCGGAGCTTGGTCTTCCGGGTCAGGAACCTAGCCCTCGTGGTGCCAACCTCTGCCCTAGGGTCTCGAACCCCACTCTCGCCCGGGCCCGACCCCCCGGGTTCATATGTTGACGGCCGAGTGTCTCGGCTTCGGGCGCCCGGCAGTGAGACCCCGGGTTGCCGGAAGTGATGGAACGAAGTAATATAAAATTGGGTTTTTCATGTCTTGAATTGTCCAATTCCACATCCAACCAAACAATGACTCGAGGGAATGCCAAGTGGCTTAAGTAAAAAGAGAGAAAATAAAATAAATGATCTTTGAATCTTGATTCAATGTGCAATGTGATCTTTAAAGTTTTAATTCGTTCAATGCGATCTCTTAATTTTAGCCATCCCTGAAACTTTAAAATTGTTCAATATAACCCATGAACGTTTGGTACATATTTAATTTAGTCCCTAAATTATATGAAATTGTTCAATGTAGTCATTCCACTAATTCAAGCTCGAGGACAATACTAAACATATACCAAAAGTTCAAGGTGTATATTAAATAAATTTAAATATTCAAGGACGGCATTACATACTAAGTTAAAGTTTATAAATCATATTAGGAACAACCATGTTGTTCATGAAAATTTTGTGTTATTATCTCTAGAAAAGAAGGCCACAGTCCAGCATGGGAAGGAACCACTCAGGACAGGCAGAGGTCCATTCTTTATTTTGAAAATGTTTTCCGTTTTGTCGTTTATACGAAAGTGTTAAAGAAAGAAAAAATTATAGGAGATGATTACAAATGGACGGTGAGGTGATACTCCCATATCTGAATTAGTTTTTCCCAGCTGAAGTGGATCCAAAGTCAACAATAGCAAACTGGGCATTGACCTTTTTTCCTTTTTATGCAATGATACCTACCCCGAATAAGAATATGCGAAATAAATAATTAGGTAATTTATGTATATGTCACGATCACGTGTACATAAAATATTTATAGATTTTATAGTATAACTATTTAAGATAACAATATATTGCAATACAAATTTCAATCAATTAAGGATATGTAACACAATGATCAATTGATATGTATGGAGATATAGGAAAAATAAGAAAAATCTCCTATATATCCTTTAATTTTATCTAATAATACACATCGTTTTGTTTTTTTCTACATCATGGTTAGTAAAGGTAAATAAATTAACTTCAGAAATTGTTCAAAATACTGGCCATGTAGAGGAACCGTATTGTTCAATATAGTGTACCGCTGTGGTCAACCATCTTGGTTTCTTTGATTGATAAAAAAATTGATTGGGCTAAGCGGGCCTGGGAGAACTCCAGAAAGAAAATTGTTTGCATAGACCACACATTTTGTTCTTTAGGTCGCTCGCCTCCTTGTCAGATCTAATATAATATTCGCAAATAATAAGAAAATTGTGTGGAATGATAGTTTGTGATTCAGCTTCATCATTACAAAGCTTCAATCTGTCCATTTTCCCTTCACATAAGTTGAATGTACAAACTAATTGGAAACAGTAATAGAATTTAAAATAAAATAAAAATTAATATTTATACTAAAATAGACTCTTGAACATTTAATGTATTTCTTTCACAAATAAAAGTCTAAAACTTTGGTAAATGAACATAATAGAGAACAGTATTCCTAAATATGTAAATATCTTTCATAATTCATGATTTAAAGTAGCGGTGAACATGATTCTAGGATAGAATTAAATTGGTAACTAGTGGGAATGGTTTGGTTCTAGGTTCCATTGTACCCTAGTCCAGTTCATGGTTTCAATTTTTAGGAATCGTCGGTCGCTGGTTCGGCCCTCAATTCCCGGGGGAATTGGACCAAGAATGAGAAATCAAACCAAGGAAATCAAGAAAACCCTAAAAGAAAGTCTTTTGCTTTTTCCTCATAAGAACTTAGATGTGCTTAACTATAGAGGGATCTATACTAATCTTTATAGCAATCTATAAGAATCAATGCGCGCGAGGTCATTGTATTTGAAATAGGGGTTACTTTAGGGAGAGATCTAATTCTCCCTAATAGTCACTTAAAAAGTTCTAAACAAGGGGTTAGACTGAGATCTAACATAAAAGGTTTTCAAATATTAACGACTACATAAAGAGACATTAAAGTTTTATAACACTAATATTCCGAGACCATTCGATCTATTTTAGTTTCATTTCTTGAAAACAAACATATAACATCTTGTTGGAATTCACATTATTTTATGTCATTAATAGACTCAGATAAATTACCCTACAATATGTTATGGTGAAAATACACAATGATGAGTATCATACTATCACAAAATTTCACATCACATTCAATATATTCAAGGTAGATTTGTTGTGCCCATTAAGATAGATTGGAATCCATGGACCTTATGCTCTGTAGGATTGTAAATATGGTGATTAATATGGTCATGATCTTCACTAGAGAATCTATGGCGATAATTTAGATTTTAATCTCTCACTTGCTTTAATAATATGAAAGCCTTCCATTTATATTTTGTCATCGTCATGTACGTGTGAAGTTAATGTATCAAGATAACATGTCAATGGAGTTGGAGGGACATGAAGAGATGACTCCGATTACATGAGAGGGATGTAGTTGATTGAGGACTAAAATTCTATAAATTAGGGTTTATGTTATGTGTTTTAAATTTTTATTGTTTATTTTATTTTATGTGTTCATCTTTTATGAATTTTTTTTCTATTAACAAATGAGAAATGTTTATTTTTGTTATTATATTTATTTTCATTCTACTTAACTAAAAACGAAAAATAAAAAATGAACTTGTTAAACCTCGGAACCGATCTTCGAACCTATAACAAGATAGGTTCGAGATTCCAAGTATGCATAGTTCATTAAAAAAAAAAAAGGAACCTATTCTACTAGGTAAGTTCCATGTGGTACTTGTAAGGGACCTGAAACTATTCACCCCTAATTCAAAGGAGCATATAATGTGATATTGATATTTAAGTAACGTAAAATGATAAATTAATGAGACCTAACTTTGGGGAGGTTCTCTTGAGGAATTAGGTGGAAAGCTCGCTTGAGGATTTTTTCTAGATTATTAACAAGAATTTAAACCTTATTGCGTAGACTATAATTACACGCACGCCTTATTTAAATCCTTGTCCCATTTTTTATAGGAATATCCATATATTATCCTGTCTAAATATATTCAATCAAGAGACATGCAGAATCTGACTTTTAATACCGTCAACGAAAACAACACTAATTAATGACGATTACAATCGTAATTATAGTATAAAAATTGCTGAACGAACTTTCAAAAAAGTATGATGAAAATAATATGATAAGCGAAAATTCTACTTATGTCATTAAAAGCATCTAACAAAATGGCACTGGAAAATTGCATAATTGGTCTCAACCCTATTTCGCCACATTTGATCGAGTTGCAAATTCTTTAAATTGAACAAATTTAATCCTAAACCTTTAAAGAAAAGTGCAATCTAAGTCCTCTCGGTCTCGTTTTGACTAATTATCTGATGTGGGAGTCCAGTTAATTGCCAACTACCCTACATGCATCAACAAGAGTATCACGTGGACTGATAACTAACGAAATGAGATGTTTTTGCTTACCTAAATGGTGTTATTTTTTGCTCTTGGTCAAGCAACTAGAGCCCAAAATCAGCCCAAAATCAGCCCAAATACCCAAATCAATCCTTCTTTATGCCCTGAAGGTGCGAATAGTAATCAATCTATTCTAAAAATCAATTTTTTTGCTAGAAATAAAAAATATATATATTTCTATTTTCCGGACAAGTTTCTAAGCAAAAAAATCGCGTTTGATAATGATACAAAAATCATATTCTCACAACAGAAATTCATTTGATAACAATACAAAACAAACATTCGGCAGCGGCGGGTGAGGGCGCATTTGGTAACGATTATGTTCCCAGGAACAAATTCGATCGAAATGATTATTTTTATTTCGTTCCTGAACCGATTCGAGTAAAAAACGTGTTTGGTAAGCGTACAAAATTTCGATTCCGGAATAGAATTGCGTTTTGGTACCGTGTTCATTGATTCTGTTCTAAATCAATTTATTTTAATTTTTAAATAATTTTTTTCCTTTTTTTCCTTTTTCTTTTTCTTTTCTTTTTTTCCTTTTTTATTTTCTTATTTTCTTATTTTCTTTATTTTCTTTCCTTTTTTTTTTTTTCTTTTTCCTTTTCTTTTTTTTTTTTTCCTTTTTTGATTTTTTGATTTTTTGATTTTCTTTTCTTTATTTTCTTTTTTTCCCTTTCCTTTATTTTCTTCTTATTCTTCTTTTCTTATTTTATTATTTTATTTTATTTTTTAATTTTTTAATTTTTCTCCTATTCTTCTTTTTTTTTTTCCTTTTTTTATATTTTTTATATTTTTATATTTTTCCTTTCCTTTTCTTTTCTTTTTTAATTTTTTTAATTTTCTTTTTTATTATTTTATTATTTTATTTTATTTTTTCTCCTATTCTTCTTTCTTTTTTTTTCTTTTTCCTTTTTTTATTTTTTTATTTTTCCTTTTCTTTTCTTTTTTTCCTTTTTTAATTTTTTAATTTTCTTATTTTCTTTATTTTTATTTTTTTCCTTATTTTATTATTTTATTTTTTCTCCTATTCTTCTTTTTAGTTTTTTTTTATTTATTATTTTTTTTCGGGCCGACGAGAGCCTCGGCGAGCTCACCGGACTAGTTGCCGGCGATCGGTGGCGGCGGACGGTGGCGGGTGGCGGTCGCGGGATGGTGATGAAGAAGAAAAGAGAAGAAGAAGAGTTTTGATTCTCATTTTGTTAGAACAAGAATCAACTTTTTTTATTCGATTCTCGTCCCGGCGATTTCGGAACAAATTTGTTTAGGAACAAAAATTTTACCAAACACGATTCTCGCCCCAAACCGATTCCTTTAACAAAAATCGAATCCTAAGACTGTTGGGATGGTTACCAAACAGACCCCGAGTGGTCGGCTAGTAATGAGGGCTAACAATGAAAAGAATTTTAATTTTTTTATTTCTATTCCAGACATAAAAAATAGAAAATTTTTACTTCTCATATTCGTTCTAAATCTATTTCTAAACTAAAAATTTATTCTATAATTAAAAAAATGAAATTACGTTGTTAAATAGATTTCTATTTCAAACTTGTTCTTGTGAGTAAAAAGAATAAAAATAAAAAATAGTAAAATATTGTTATTATGTGTATCCTAATTTGTTGAGAAACCAAATTTAGATAATGGTTAGAAATTAGCAAAGTCGTCGTAATCGATGACAGTGATTCCTCTAGTAGACGCCAATAATTTATGCTCTAACCACTTTGTGCGGCCTGAAATTTCCTCTTAGAAACAGTAAGTACGAATGAGAATCGGTGAACAAATCTTAAGTGCCGAGATACGACCTTAAACTGTCCCAAAGTCAACCTTCGATCATGCATCATAGAAGTTGATCCCATATTCTAGAATTCTCTTGCCTCTTTGTCAACATTGGCAGGTACATCATTATATATGGATGTGTTTAAGGATATTTTCGTTGACTATCGTCCAATTGAAAAAAATAAATAAACAGAGAGTAAAAATCTCGCCCATCAATCGAAAAAATCTTTAATTTTTATGCGTTACAATATTCGGCATAAAAATTAGGGTTAATACCCCAAAACCCTAAACCGATATACATGTGACAAATTTACTTTGACTAACTATAAAAAGTACTAAACCGGTACATTTATGACAAATTTACCCTAAACTAATTTATTCGACCGTAAAAAACTCCAAACTGATAAATTTGTGACAAATATACCCTCCGCTAAATTGGATTAATACCACAAAAAAATCACAAAAATTGTAAACTGTGACAAACGATGTGTAAAATCCCAAATCAGTATACCGGTCAACTATCATGTGTCATTTAATTTAATAATTTGATAGTAAAATTTAACGAAAACTAACAGAGAGTAAATTTGTCACAAATGTACCAGTTTGAGGTAAATTTATCACAAAAGTACCAGTTTGGGTTTTTCAGGTATTAACCCTAAAAATTACGAGAAACATACAAAAAGTTACGGCCTGTTACCATCCAAAAGTCCGTCCCTAAAAAATTCCTAAAATTGTCCCACGGCAACATCGAAGCACAAGTTGCCCGCGACATTAGAAATGGCCTTTTCCACGTTTTCTTCCCACCCAAAAAGTCATACCTTCGTCCCCCTTTTTTTCTCTCGAAAATTATTATGTGAACGGAATTAAGCACTCGTTAATTTCAATTTCCGCCGCAAACTTTTGATTAGCGTGTGAACTGTGTGCGTCCACTTTAATCACGTGTTGGTTAATTTAATTAAATTTGGGCAGATGAGTTGGGCGATTGGACCTCAACATTGAAAATTAAAAAGGTTTAGTTGAAGGGTCAAAGGCGTGTGGGTGTTAGACAAAGCCTTTTCTTCTTTTTGTTCTTTAGACAAAGCGTTGAATTTGCAAGAAATCTCTGCGTGCGTCTAAGTTCTCCATTGTTCATGATTGGGAGCTGAAATGGGTACGAAAAAATGACACGAATGATCCCTGAATTTTGGTTTGATGTTTGAAGATTTGGAGAAATGCTTGATTGTCCAAATTAGGGTTTATATTTGGGGCAAAGCATGTAGACTACATCATGTAGGCTATTCATATTGACTGGGCACACTAGTGAGTCTCATCGATTGAAGATATTAATAAAATATGGTCACGTTGAATTGTGGCTATCCAAATATGAGTTTGCACTTAAGTGATAATAGTGACATTTAAGCACGGAAAAAAAAAAAACTTCTGACTTTAAAGTGAGTATTGTACGAAATTTTTTGCACTTATGATATCCTTATACTTGGCTATATGTATTCAATCAAGACACATGCAAACTTAGACTTTTAACACCGTCGATGATAACAACACTAATAGTGATGATGACAACAATAATCATAGTAAAAAAAAAATGCGGAACGAACTTTCAAAAAATAATGACGACAATAATATGATGAGCAAAAATTCTACTTATATCATTAAATTCATGTGACAAAATGGGATGTCTACACCGAATATGTGCAAAACTAAGTTTCATTATGACACCGAAAAATTACATCATCAATTGTAAACCTAGAATTTGATCGAGTTGCAAACCTTTAAATTGAACCAATTTATTCCTAAATCTTTGAGGAAAAGTGTAATAAAATAATCTTAAGCTAGTCTTACCTAATTTCTACATGTGGGAGTCTAATTATCGCAGACCACCGTATGTGTAACAACGAGAGCATGAAGTGAACTGATACTAAGTGAAATGGCACGTTCTTGCTTAGCTGAACCGCGTAATTTCTCGGTCATGGTCGAGCAACTAGAGCTCGAAACCAGCCTCAAATGCCCAAATCCGCAAATCAATCCTTCTTCGCGCCCCATTTTTCTGATAGCTGCGACATCAAAATCCATGAAGACATTAGGAAAGTTGGCGCAATCAATGACAATGATTCCTCCTATCGACGCTAATTGTTTATACTTTTACTATTGCGGCCTAAAAATTCCTCTGAAAACAACAAAGACAAGCTAAAACGGGGAAGAAGACATCACAACTGCCGAGGCATCGCCTCTAACCGTTCAAAAGTCAACTTAGGAAGACATCATAACTGCCGAGGCATCGCCTCTAACCGTTCAAAAGTCAACTTAGGATCACGCATCATAGATGTTGATCCCTTATTCTAGAATTCTCTAGCCTCTTTGTTAACATTGGCAGGTAAATCATTGAATATGGACGTGTTTAAGGAACTTTGGCGGACGATTCCTCACTCCCTTGACAATCATCTAATAAAAAGAGACTAAAAATCTTGCCCATCAATAGTATTTTTTTTATAAAACTTTTGCCTTTAAAGTGAGCATTGTATGAAATTTTTTGCGGTTATAATATCCTTATACTTGACTATATGTATTCAATCAAGAAACATGAAAATTCAGACTTTTAACACCGTCGATGATAACAACACTAATAGTGACGATGACAACAATAATCATAGTATACATAATGATGACAATAATATGATAAGCAAAAATTCTACTTATATCATTAAATTCGTTGGAAAAAATGGGCTGTCTACACCGAATATGTGCAAAACTAAGTTTCATCATGACACCGAAAAATTACACCATCAATTGTAAACCTATTGTGCCAAATTTGATTGAGTTGCAAACCTTTAAATCGGACCAATTTATTCCTAAATCTTTGAGGAAAAGTGTAATAAAATCATCTTAGCATAGTCTTACCTAATTTCTACATGTGGGAGTCTAATTATCGTGGACCATCGCATGTGTAACAACGAGAGCATGACGTGAACTGATGCTAAGGGCGCGTTTGGCAACGATTCGTTCTCGGGAACAAATTCGATCGAAATGATTATTTTTGATTCTGTTCCTGAATTGATTCCCGTAAAAAAAAACGTGTTTGGTAATCGTATAAAATTTTTGATTCGGAATAGAATTGCGTTTGGTAACGTGTTTATTGATTCTGTTCCAAATCAATTTATTTTAATTTTTAAATAATTTTTTTCCTTTTTTTTTTTTTTTTTTTTTTGTTTTTGTTTTTCCTTTCTTTTCCTTTTTTTCCTTTTTTTCTCCTTTTTTTTTAATTTTTTAATTTTTAATTTTTAAATTTTTAAATTTTAATTTTTTTTAATTTATTATTATTATTATTTTTCTCCTATTCTTCTTTCTTTTTTTCCTTTTTTCCTTTTCTTTTCTTTTTTTCCATTTTTTCCATTTTTTAAATTTTTAAATTTTCTTTTTTTCTTTTTTTCTTTATTTTTTATTAATTTTTTATTTTTTCTCCTATTCTTCTTTCTTTTTTTTTTTTTTTTCTTTTTTTAATTTTTTAATTTTCTTTTTTTCCTTTTTCCTTTTTTTCTCTTTTTTATTATTTTATTATTTTCTCCTATTCTTCTTTTTTTAGTTTTTTTAGTTTTTAGTTTTTAGTTTAGTTTAGTTTAGTTTTTTTTTTTTTTTTTTTTTTTTTTTTTTTTTTCAGGCCAAACGAGAGCCTCGGCGACCGGCGGCAGCGAACGGCGGCTGGCGACGGTCGCAAGATGGCGGTCGATGAAGAAGAAGAAAAGAGAAGAAGAAGAGTTTTGATTCTCAATTTTGTTCGGAACAAGAATCAACTTTTTTGATTCTTGATTCTCGTCCCAAACCGATTCTCGGGGAACAAATTTGTTCCCGGGAACAAAAAGTTTACCAAACGCGATTCTCATCCCAAACGATTCTCGGGAACAAAAAATCGGAATGCAAGACTTTGTTTGGATGGTTACCAAACAGCTAAGTGATGTTCAACATCAATAGTAATTTTTTTAAAAAATTTTATGTGTTATGATGTTCAACATAAAAATTATGAGAAACATATAAAAATTATGACCTGTTACGATCCAAAGGTCCACTCTTAAAGAAAATTCCTAAAATTATCTTATTAAATGTATGGCAACACTAAGCGCGCACGCTCCTTATGACGTTAGAAATTTGCCTTTTTGACATTTTGTTCCCACCCAAAAAGTCGTACCTTCATCCCCTTATTTTCCTATCGAAAATTATTATGTGAACGGAAGTATGCACTCGTTAAATTCCATTTCCACCACATGCTTTTGATCCGTACGGGAATTGTGTATGCCATCAATGGCGTGTTGCTTAATTCAATTGAATTTGGGCGGATGAGTTGGGCAATTGGACCTTGACGTTCACATTGAAAATTCAAAAAGGTTTAGTTGAGGGTCAAAGGCACGCGGGTGTTAGACAAAGCTTTTTTTTTTCTTTTGTTCGTTAGACGGAGCGTTGAATTTGCAAGAAATGTGCGCATGCGTCTAAGTTCTCCATCATTCACGATCGGGAGCTGAAGTGGGTAGGGAAAAACGACATAAATGGTCCCTCAATCTTGGGTCGATGTGCATTGTCGTTAATGAATTTTTAAGTTATTCAATATAGTTCTTGAATGTCGTCTATAAACTTTTATTTTATAAAATACGATTCCTGAACTTTTGGTACACGGTCAATTTAGTCCATAGATTATATGGAAATGTTTGATGTTGTAATTTCTAAGACTAAATTGAATATATACAAAAACTTGACAAATTAAAATTTTTTAGGGATAACATTGTACATTAAGTTAAAGCTCGGATATTATTTGCTTCATTATCCCCAACGGGAAGTCATGAACATGTGGTGTGCAAACCAAGGAAAATAAGTTTGAATGGAAAATGGGGACGGGAATATAAGGGCATTTCGTGAAGAGAGGGACACGCACAACTTCAAAGACTATTATCTTTCGATTTAATTTCAATTTCAATTTCGGTCTATGTATTTCGTCTCAATGTGATCTCAATTCAATGCACTTGATTTTTCGTAGCGCTTAGATTTGCATATTTGTCACCTCTTTCAAGCTCCATTCGAGCACTTTCTACTCAAGTGTGGAGGTTGCGGAGCAATCTCAATCGCTCTCCAATCATCTAAGGGTCGGATCGTCTCGATCCTCGTTGAGTTTCATTGTGTATCATTCCATTCGATCTTTTAGGTCCTGACATCACCTCGGCGGTTATGCTATGATGTCCTTAAAGCCTATATGTGATGGATAGATCACTCGAGTCACTAACCCTACCTTCGGCATCCCCCTCCTTGCGGTTAAAGTAACGACTTTGGGCATGGTCAGCTCCCATAGTGTGACAAGCGGTGTGTACAACATCTCTTCTAGCACGCTTGCAGAGGTTGATGTTTCTTAGTAGTACAATGGCAAAAAGACAATGAAATATATACTAGATTAAATTTGGATCATCGACCTTATATAGGTCCCACATGAATTTCATTAAATTTAATGATCTAATTCCTAAAAAAAAAAAAAAATTCCATGAGAGGAAAAATAAAAATTATTCATAGAGGGAACCAGATCGCCAACCTTGAATTCCCTCGTCAATAGATAGAAATTTCAAAATATAGTAATAAAAAAAAAAATTCAAACGATTCTCACTTTAATTAGACACAAGAGGCAATTGTCACGGGTTGGTTGTTTCCTATCGATCACAAACTCGTGCGGCTTTAGGATTATCGATCCCAAGTCATCCTTTCACACACACGCGAACACAAGGGTCGTATGAGCAAGGAGCGAGTATATTCACTAGTGAACAAACTGAATACAATGAGGGGAAGGGACCTCTGTTTATACAAGTTCGGGTCATATCTCAGCCATTAATCGTCCCTCCGATCCAATGGTGGAGTTTGAATATGTATCATCATGACAAATCTACATGTCAGGCCACTCAATAGCTCTAGGCCTTGGAAAAGCCTATGGGCATGTGTCAAAAGCAAAGATTAGGGTTAGCATGGCTGCTTGACACGAAGTAGGTGAACAGCTATAGGTTGCATGGGGGTCGGCCGAACATAGATCATGGGTTGGTTATTGATTGTGCACGGGCTTTTGCTTGTATCGCGCATGAGCTGATCGTGCACAGTTTGGGGATCGTTCATGGATCAATCAAGGCTGTCCGCGGGCAAAGCTCTTGTGCATGACACGGCCGCATCACGGACAGTCTTGGATCATGCTTCGTCTGTGGGCCGTGTCACAATCATCTAGGATTGAAGTTTCTTAATCAACAATTGGCGAAACTACAAAGAACATGAGAGCAATTAGTGAAAGGGAAAGGACGAGACAGCAATTACTATTCTGGTATCAAATTAAGAAACTGAATATTCAGTTAGGCTAAATTAAATTAGTATTGGAAACTAAAAAAAAAAAAAGTCAAGTGGTCGAACTAAAAATAAATATATGACAAAAAGAAGGAACAAAAAATAAATCGGATGGGCAAAACTGGAGTTGCTAAGCTGAACTGAAAACTAAAAGAAATATTCAGTCTTGAGCACAAATTGATGTGTAGCCCCACAAAGAATCGAAATTGAAATTAAATCAACCACTAATTCGAAAATAGTTATCAAGAAAGTAATCGAATTTTCGAATTAAATTCCAGATCGAGTTAAATTTGGAATGAGGAATCCAATGCATACGCCGTTCGTAGTAAATGCAAGTAAAATCGAGCTAAACACCACAACTGCATAATGAAAAGAGGAAAAAAACAGCGAATCTTATAACAGGAATTAAACTAAACTTCTAAAATAATAAAGTTTTATTGTTTTCCAAGCTGATAATAATCAAAGAAATTCCCAATTTAAAAAGTTTACCGTAGGTTCGACATATCAAGATCGTCCACTATATGGTATATCCCATAAAAAATAGAACTTAAGTCTATTTGGTCAAAATTGCAAGCATTATAATAATTCATTATCATTTTTTTTATCAATCTAATTCTTTTAAGTTACTCTGAAAATGAGCATTTTCTTACAAGATTCCCTCACCCCGGGGCACAACATGCCGAGGACATTTAGTTGCAACCGTATTGAGTCAGCTTTGATCGAGCGATCTCTACTAAAAACTTGAAATTGAGCTCGCCAATCTAGTCGACTAGTTATGACTTGTCATCAATGAAAGACATATGACTAAATAACACCACACGCCCTTCTCAAAGGATGATCGGCACGTCCTATCATCCTCACAAATGACGGCACACGCGTGTAAAGACATTAATGAGTGTCTAGAAATCTAGATTTATCTCGCCCGATCGAAGTTAATCGAGAAGAAAAGAGAATATATTTTTTTTGTAATATTTCTTATTTCATTTTCCCTAATGTCAGCATCATGCCGGAATCAGTAACTTTCGAAGCCTATACAGCCGAAGCCACCCCGTGACGACGCGTGGCGCGACACGCCTCGAAAAGCCCCTGTCATGTTCTGCTCTCGCCTGGGGGCGAAACCCTAGCCGCCGTCGCGCTGCTGCTGGCCATTCATTGCTGCCTGTCTGTCTGCCTGCCGTCGTCCATGATTCTGGAAACAAAATTAAAAAAAATAAAAATAAAAATAAAAAAACAGGGGAAAATCGGAAGGACCGTGGAGAGAGAGAGAGAGAGGGCCAAGGAAGGAAGCATCCCAGGTGGGGCCCGGCCAGGGTCCGGTCACATCGAAACTTTTTTGGGAGGGAGGAGGGGGAAAGATTCTCCCCCGCCCCCCCCTTTGACGAGGCGAAAGCGTATCGAGACCGCTGATCTGGAAGAATCACCGAAGCGGCGTCGTATGGAGGTTAGGAGAGGACCCCTCTCCATCTTCGTATCCTCTTTTGCTACTTCCACGCGCGCCTCTCGTCCAGCGGTTTTCCCATATCTGCCCCTCTCGCTCGCGCTCGAAAAGTCCATATTGTCCCCTCCCCTACTCGCGGATATAAATAAATGCAAAATATACGTGTTCCTGAGAATCTCGTAATTTAAATGATCCTATTTCGAAGAGATATTTATTTATTTATTTGCAATATCAATGATGATGTGAGCTCGTAATGACATTATTTTAGGTACTATTACAATAATACGGAACCTCTTTATACTAACTTAAGAGGGACGGTGGCGTACGTAGGTTTCGTATCTCGTACCTTAATACTTTCTATCTCGTACATTAACTATAGAAGGTGACACGCGACTCTAATTAGACAGATTGGAGCGACTTGAAATTAGTAGACTTGGATGGAGATAATTACAAATTGACGCCTAAAAAGAAACACGAAAGTCACTAGAGGTGATGACTGAAGTGGCATGAGCGGGGTTGCATCCCTAGCTAACATCCCTAAATATCATTTGCATGGTCATTGGTGAATGGCTTGCCATGTTTGAGAATCGAAATGATCAAAATGCATTTCATACGATGAAGGCATGGGTATTTATAATTTTGATGAATGAAACTTATCAAATGATCCGAGTATTTTAGAAAACAATCTACATTAATATTCGGGAATATGCCCATGTTGGTTCAAAAGCAGGAAGGCATTACTATCGTTATCATCGAGTCTACTCTCCCCGAAACACCCAAAAAAAAAAAGTTAGAGGGCGCAAGGAAGAAATTAAAAAGACACGAAAAAGATCCAGGGGCATTTTTGACTTTTTTCAGAGGCGACGGTCCCGAGGTCCGAGCGGAGAGGATAAATAGGAGGAAAGAGTGGTGGTGGCGAGGGGGTCGAGGAGCAGCAAAATGCAGCTGGTGAAATTTAAAAAAAATAATAAAAAAAAAGGGAAAAATACGGAAATATTAATAAGAAAGGAAAATATAAATTATGGGGTGGCGTTTGAATCGCTTTGCGTGGGGAAGAGGCAGACAGGAGGTAGGGAGAGAGACTCGACGAATTTATATTTTGCCTGCTGGGAATCCCCCGAAGCTGGACATGGATTCTTCGTCCCTTCCCCTCCGCCTCTGAAACACCGCCCCGCACCGCCCCGCCCCCTTTCCCCTCTCTCTCTCTCTCTCTTCTCTCTCTCTCTTTCCGTCCGCCTCCGTCCGTGGCTCGCCGGCTAGGGTTTCTCCGGGATCGCCGCCTCGAGGTTAGGACTCTCCGCGGTTTCCGCGCATCTGGGATTTGGTGTTTTTGTGCCTCGTTGTTGCTGTTGCTGGGATTCGGGATGTCGCGTGTCGATGCAGCTCGAGTCGTTGGATAGGTGCGGCCGGGTCCCGCGCGTGTTTCGGCCGGGATGTTTGGAGGCGCCCCGGAAATGCCCCGGCGGCGGCTCTCCGGATCGAGACGTGGATGTCTTTCTCTCCCGTCTCCTCCTCCCTCGGCCGAATTGACGAGCGTCGCCGTCGTGTTTCGTGCTTCTGGTTGTTGCTAGCTTTGAGTTCGCTTATTAAAAGGGAGGAAAAAAATAAGTATTCTGAAGGGTTGATTTGGTCCTGTGTTCGTTGGGCTGGCGGGTCGGATTTATTGGATTTTTTTTTTTTTTTTTTTTTTTGGTGTTTGCAACGAGATTGAATTTTTGAATTGCGTTCGTCTGTGGTCGTTAACTTTTTCTTCCTTTGTTTCCGGTTGCTTGATTTGACCGGGTTTCCCATGTTTTTGGACTACCGATGTGGCCTGTCTTGTCGATGTGTTTGGGTGGATTCGTTTATTCGTAGGCCTATGTGGTTTGAAAATCTGTGATTCTTGCTTAGTTGATTGGTTTATGCAAAATTCCAAGGTCGAGTCTTTTTCTGGAGGGTAATCGGCGAATCTCTTAGAACGTTATCCCCTTGGAAATGAGATGGGATGGGAAATTAGGGGATGCTGAGAAGAGGGTTTATTTGCTTTTCTATTTAACGTTTTGTAAGCAGGGCGTTTTTAATCGTTGTTTTGTATGTTTTTACGCTATCTAAAATGTCTAATTTTGTGCTTTGTTTCCCAGAGCCATGCCAACTTTTACTGCGATAGCTTTGGATAGGCTATTGGAACCCAGAACATCCAGAACGGCCGATAAATCTGTTAATAGCCCCATGCCTGTTCCTAAGTCGAAGCCTCCTAGGCCTGAGCCGATGCCTAATGCGAAGTTGGAGAGGAGGAGAAGCACCTCGGTCATGGAGAGGAAAGTTCAGCGGCCTCAAATGACTCCGGCGCTCTATGCGACTCCGGAGGCTACCCCGGTTCCGGATTCACCGTCCTCGTTCCCTCCGTCCCCCTACATCATCAATCACAAGAGACGCGGCCCACGTCTCGTGAAGAGCTTATCCGAGGATGACGTTTCTGCTAGGAAGAAGAGCATGGACGAAGCAAACACCAATTCAACCGTAACTGAAGTGAAAAGTGAGGAGATTGCTTCTGTGGGGGATGTCCCTGTAACGTTTACACTATCTAATACTGTTGAAGATGAACATGTGAATGGTATTGATGATGTGTGTGAGGTCGGAAGCAGTGACAGATCTGCGAGTAGTGCTTTGGAAGTTGGGACTAGCAATTTGAATGATGGCTTTGTGGGGGAAACTGATACGCTTGTTCCTGTTCCAATGACTCCCGAAAGAGAGGTTGATAGTGAAGATTTTTATGATCCTCAGGAAGCAATGAGTTGTTCTAGTAACACTGAGGGAGAGGACAATGGCACTGCGGAACGGTCTGTGAAGTTCACCACGCCAGTGGGAGAGTTTTTTGATGCATGGGAAGGTATTTAAGATCTTTTCTTTTCCTATAGCATGTTCCATTTAATTTCTGGAATCTTGCTCTTGTTGTCTGGGTGTTTTAGAAAATCGTTTTGTTTTTACTACAGCAAGCATTACTAAGAAACAGATGGTTTTACATATTATGTAGATGGTTAAGAAACGAATCTGTAACCATAGCATTACTAAGTTGTGGGTCTCTCTATAATTATAATTTTCACACTTATCATATATGAGATTCCCCTTTCCTGAAATTTACGTTGGTTAAGAAAAGCTTATGTGCATCCAACAGAACTATCCTCTGAGGGTGGGGCTCAATCTTCTCTGCGTGATCTTGAAGAGGAATTGCGAGGGATCAGATTGAGTTTATTAATGGAGATTGAGAAGCGGAAGCAAGCAGAAGAAACCCTGAGCAATATGCAAAGCAATTGGCAGAGGATTCGACAACAGCTATCACCGGCTGGTCTTACCCTTCCTGCAGATCTAAATTTGGAGTCTGACCAACCGAGTGCGGAGGCTGCAGAACAGCTGAATCAGCAAGTTCAACTTGCTCGTTTTGTTGCTGAAGCAATTGGAAGGGGCATGGCCAAGGCTGAAGCAGAGACAGAAATGGAAGCTCAGCTTGAGGTTAAGAACTTTGAGATTGCACGATTGTGGGATCGACTGCATTATTATGAGGCTGTAAATCATGAGATGTCTCAGAGGAACCAGGAAGCTGTTGGTGAGTGTCTGAACCAAGCCTTTCTGGTCTTTTTGCTATTTGACCCATTCTGTATCCTGCAGAGCTCATTTCACTCTTTGTTCTCATTTGCTGTAGCATCTGTCATTATCAGTGTATTTGCTTATTAATTCTCTTTAGACAATTTAATATCCTTCTCCTGCTCATTGTGGTAGAATACTGGATTGCTTTGTTTGCCTTGTTGTAGATGTTAGATGTCGGATTAGGCTTGAACTAGGCACCCCTATACATTTTCTTGGGAGAGCAAGAAATGGTACGATTGAATAAATCCACTGCTGGGCTTCGGAGAGTTATAAATTTGAGTGAATCCACTGTTGAACTGCCCGATCCTGTTTTGAAATTATTGGTTAATTCCTGCTATCTGCCCCGATTGCAGCACTCAGATCTATTTGTGAGGATTGTCATTTCTCTCAGGAAAATAATCTCCATATTTTCTTCCCTAATGAGTTAACTTTACCTTGATCAGTGACTGTATTTGGTTGCATGCTGTTAACACCTGGTCTCCTGATTTGGGAAATGAAAACATCCCTTGTACTTGGTGACATAGTTTTTATCCATTATCCGTCCACCCACTTAGAAGAAGCATATCCATGCTTTGACAACATTCTTGTCAAGATTCTGAGGTCTCTTGGCGACTTGTCGTCATTGTCCTTTGTATTCAGCCAACATGGGTTTGGGTTTTGTATGCCAGTTCTTTTTCGAAGTTCTCATTTATTGGATTGTTTGTCAAGGTCATCATGGAAAGTCTTTCAAGTTTAACCTCTCCTATTGTTTGTCTCTGCAGAGACTGCTAGAATACTAAGGCAACAGAGGAAGAGGAGGCAGAGATGGGTGTGGGGTTCGATAGCTGTCGCCTTATCGCTTGGTGCTTCGGCATTAGCATGGTCATACCTCCCATCGGGCAACGGATCGCGCAGCGATGATAATCAGGCAAGTGAAAGCAGCAACGACACCGAGTGAGGCAGGCATTCTTCCTCCAGAGTCTACTAAGATGGGCTCTGTCATTAGAGGAAGAGAATAATAAGAAGGGCCAGTGCTGCCTTGTTGAAATTAATCATGTTCTCCTAGTAAGTGCGCAAGGCATGCCGCACAATATTAGTTCTGACAAAATAATATGCCAAGCTGCGATGTTGCAGCTAATCCAGAGGTTGATATACCGAGTTTGTATATTTGCTGGAAATACATGATTGTTTTGCGTTAGCTCTTCCTGGCCTCTGGTGCCCGATTTGCGAGTTCCCGTGGACTTTGGAGGAGCTGAAGACAAGCTTTTCTTGAGCCTCCATGGATGGCGATTTTGTAGCAGTAAGACATCTTAGGCAAAGTTGTTTCGACAGTCTTATGAACAGATTGATGTTTCATTGTGTTGAGCAAAATATGAGTCTTGGATGTGAGATGTGATTGCGGCGGAAAGTAACACTAATGTCACCATGTGTACTATATTGACTCTCTCAATTGTTACATTTATTGCGAATTAATTTTTTTATTACAAAAAAATTCTAAACTAATGTGCCGCTGCCCGTGTCATTTAATGATTTGGAATATTAAATTAGTTTGGGAGAAATTAGGTATAGATGCATGTGTTTTTGATTCTTTGTGACTTAATTCTTTAGGAGGAAATGTGGTGCAAGAGGGGAGTGATTGGTTGCTGGTTTGGTCCGATTTCACTCAAAAGTTGGGAATCGGATTGGAAGAACCGGTTCCCAATTTTTGGGACTCTGGATTGGATCGGTTGGTCTTGGAATTGGGAGATCTTGGAATTGAGAGCCGGACTGGTTTGGTCCGATATGGTCTAGTTCGATTTGGTCCTGATCAAATGGACCAAATCACATTTTGTCATTACATTGAACGATATATATATGATCAAGAGCTCTCTTTAATCAAAATTTACATAGAACGTGATACTCTTTGAAAGGTGTTGATGTCAAGCAAGAAGGAAAGGCATCAATGTCGGGGCTTGAGCGACTCGATTAGAGCGAGGCGTGAGGCGAGGTTGCAATTGTGGGAGTAAAAAAACGTTGGCGTCCGATGGATGTTGCGGAAAGGAGACTACGCGTGCAAGGGAGAGCATGCTGCTCTAGAAAGGACGAGAGAGAGAGAGATCCTTTGTCAATTTCAGTAGGCTTGAAAATAAAATAAAGGAAGAGGTGTAAAAAGAGAGGACGTGAGATAGCTTTCTTTTTCCTTCTTCTTCCATTAGGGGTTTGTGCTGTAAGGTGCGCTAGGAGTTGTAGTGGGCATTTCACTCATCCTCCACTCACCCCAGGCGCGGGTAACTACTATATCAGCCTACCTGACGGTAATCGAAGCATGCAAGCATGCCTCGACATGGAGTTTACCTTGTTGGCACCCACTGTGGGAAGGCATATCTGCAGGAAACTGACTCCGTCTTCCCTGGTTCTAAGTCTAGGCCTATTCAATGGTATCAGAGCCATGGTTTTGTTTGTAATAATATATGTTCCATGCGCTCAGTAGGTGAATCCAGTGCTTAGAAGATCTTTTCACATTATGATAGATCCAGAAATACTAGAAGCACCTGTTTCTCTCGCTCCATCTCCATCCTCTTCAACCCCTTCAGATTTCCGTATTTTTAATGCTTCTAAGATAGACTATTTCTATGAAATCTCTTTTAGCGATGAAACCAAGATCTCTGAAACTCAACTTCCTCTTATGAACCCTTATTCTGCCTTTGCTAAACCCACATCATCATTTTCTCCCATCCGCTCTATTCGCCAACTCATCTGCCAAACTCCCAAGGAAGTAAAGGAGTACATTCAGTCCTCCAAGTTTTATCAACATCCCATTCTGGCCACTGA
Source organism: Eucalyptus sp. ANBG9806169 (assembly GCA_014182395.1). Lineage (NCBI taxonomy): Eukaryota > Viridiplantae > Streptophyta > Magnoliopsida > Myrtales > Myrtaceae > Eucalyptus > Eucalyptus sp. ANBG9806169. The sequence continues at coordinate 28,800,569 of CM024581.1, read as the reverse complement.
AAAGGAGTACTTTGTTACTCTTCAGATTTCTCCAGAGTTTCCCAGGCAATGGACTCAGCAAGGATATACTCATGTCCATTATGGGGTTGTTCGTCTTGCTCTTACCTTTCATAGTTGCAAGGGCTTGCCAGTCGTGGCAAGAATAGCGTTACTGGATACCCGATTCCTAGAGTACCAACATGCTTGTATTGGTACTGTCCAAATCACTATGAATGCTGGAATAATCTTTGTGACTTTGTATCCAAACTTCAAATATAGCTTTTTCAGATCCCTAGCTACTTTCTTTTCTAAAAGTTTAGGTTCAGCTCCATGGAGCTCCTCAAACTGCTGATTCTGTTGCTACAACACTACACTATCAGATGGTTTATTGAGTGCAGAACCATGCCCTTGATTTGAATTTTCACAATGGAAATGAAGATGCTTTATTCATTTCCATGCATAATGAATCAAGCATTCTGCATTCATGTTCCCAGACAGATCCCAGAGGAAAAGTTGGCCAAGCTCCTTCCAGAGACTTGGATCACCAACTATGAGAAGTTGCATTAGAATAACAAGCCTTTCCAGTCATCAGACTTTGAGTTCGTCCGAAAGAAAGATGGAACTGTTTTCATCGAATTTGGCAAGGAAAAGGAAGAAAGTCCTTCTATCTTCCAAACCCTCTTCATGATTGAACTATGTGTTCTTGAATCAATTTCTAAGCCAGATCCTAAAAAACTTGTTCAATATTTCAAAAGTGATAGACATCCTGTCCATTACTACAAGGACCGGTATGGTAATTGTTTATGGGATCCTTTTTTGTCAATGTTCCTATTGTACAAATTCTCCCGACAAGGTAGATCTAATTGCCAGACCTCGATGGAAGCACAAGAAGCCAAAGGATACTATGTACCAAAGGTACTTGAACGGAGATCCCTCCATTTATACTATTGGTGAATGCGACAAATTTCAGTTTATGATTTCTTATGCACCAACTCCACCACTAGAGTTCATTACTCCACCCTCAGTCTCAGGAACACCACCACCATCACCTCCTTCATCTCCTCCTCAGAAAAAACGAGCTCTTTCTCTGTTCTATAAGCCAATCCTAAAGTGGGCAAAGAAACATTCCTACCCACTTGAAGCTCCAGTAGAAACACCACCAAGTTCCTCCATTGCTATGTTCCATGAGATAGACTTTCTTCCTCTTGTTCGAAAGAGTTCCTTGAAGTAAAGTGAGTGTTTTGTGAAAACTTTTTATGACTTTCTAAACTCCTATTCTTCTCTAGTTTGGTAGGATTTTCTGAGAAATGCAGCTCAGACAGTTAGAAACGTTATCATCTTGGCATTTCTAAGTATTTCTAGGTTGTGAACTAAAGGGCTGTGTGGTTTTCCGCTAAAAGGCTGTCCCTGAAGGGCTTGAATGGGAGTTGTTCGCTTACTGTGGGAAGACATACCTGTAAGAAACTGACTTCGTCTTCCTTGGTTCTAAGTCTAGGCACAGAGAACAACACGGGGTCTCTCACCCCAAGGCGGATCTCCCGCTTGTTTACTCCTTAAGCCTTTTAAGTCCAATCCTTTGTCAATTTCAGTAGGCTTGAAAATAAAATAAAAGAAGAAGAGTAAAAAAGAGGACATCAGATAGGTTCCTTTTTCCTTCTTCTTCGATTAAGGGAGCAGTTGCATGACAAGAAACATCTGGTTCTGAGATTTCTTTCTTTCCTTGTAAAAGATATTGGGCAGGCAACACTTTTGATTTTCCTTTTCTCAAACTTCATTTTGCTCGAGACATCATCAATAATAGGGTTATTCAGAAATTAAAAAAGAAGAAGTATAGATGGTTAGTCCGATCCCATTCACCAGTTCCAAAAATAGGAACATGAGACTAGACCAGGACCCCTTAGAATCGCTTAGAATCGGTCGGTCCAAGCGGTTCTTGTTGACACCCTTTCGAGAGTGTTGACTTGTGAGGCTAGCTCAATTTTTCAGTAATCGAATCTCTGATTAAGGCGGTGTCCAAAAATTAGAAATCATCCATGTCTGTTACATAATTCTCTAATCAACTAATATAGCTTGCAAAAAAATTCTTATTTTCCTACGTGGAAATTAGTTGTCGCTGGCCGGAGAGCGACAGAGCACAAGCGCACCGTGCCGTCCGGCTCCGAAAACGGTGCGTTTCAGTCGAAGCGCTCCGATGGAAAAACTAAAAAACGAGCAAGCTCACTTGCGCCGCGCGTGGGCACGTTATCCAGTCAGAACGGAAAAACTCCGCGGGAGAATGAAGGGTAGACCGGCGCGCGACTAGCACCGGCCGGAGCTCCGGCGATGGAGCTGTCTTCTCTGCACCCTCTCTCAAATTTCTCTCCTTACTCCCGCTTCGCCCCCGCCGGCAGCTCCCTCTTCCCCTCTCGCCGGAGCGCCCCCGCGGTTCCGCGGACCGGGTGCCGGTTCCGGGCTCCGAGGGCCGCCGGCGCCGGCCGCCGGGGCCTCGCTCTGGAGCGGCGGCGGCGGCAGTTCTGGGTCGACGAGCGGGAGGGCGGCGCCGAGGAAGGCCGGGGAGAATCGAGCTCCTATGCTGCGGATGACGACGATGACGACGATGACGACGACGAGGCTCTGTTGTTGTCGTTGAGCGAGAAGCCGGACCGGAGCGTGGCGCTGCTCGATGATTACGAGATGGAGGAGCTCGATTATGCTTCTAACCCGGATCATAGAAGCGGTACGTGGCTTGTTCATCGATTCGAAGTTCCCAACGGCTAGCGCTGGGGGGTGTGTTGGATTTTAAGTCGCGTCAGTTCAGTGGTTTGTGCCCTGTATGCCTCTGTCTCCTGAATATAAGCATGAATGGTTGAATTTCAGCTTATTCTGTTATCTCTTTCGTTGCGTAATTCGATTAAATTTGATCGGGTAGATTATACAATCTCGTCCTGATGGAAGTTCTCAGGAAATGTGTCCTCTATCCTGAAAATGCATTGCAAATTTGTCTTCTGGCGTTGGCATTATGAGGTGTCGCTTAGGCAGGGAGCGAAACGGGTGTGGGTTTTTGATTAATTGCTCAAATTTCTACTAGTATCAAACTGTAGAGCATTTGAGAGAGTATAATACATGCTGGAGCAAAAGCGGTCACATTTTATGAAAGCAATTGATTGACATGATTATTATTTGAAGTTGAAAATGTTATAACCTCATGTTTTGTTCCACCGCCATGTGCAATTGACATGTGCTGGACCCCTACTCCATGCTATAGTTTTTCCTTGGCCTTGGCCTGGTGTGTGTTAGTTGTTCTCATATGACGAGCTATCAAATGCAGGATATGTGGCTGTTGTAGGAAAGCCTAATGTTGGGAAGAGTACACTTGCGAATCAAATGATAGGCCAGAAGTTGTCAATAGTTACAGATAAGCCGCAAACCACAAGGCATCGCATTCTTGGTATATGTTCAGGCCCAGAGTATCAGGTACGATGATCATTGTGTTTTGAGTAAGATTTTTTAGTTATGATCTTCCTAGATAGGACTGAAGCAGTAAGTGGTTGTGTTAAGAGTTGACGCTATAAACGGAAGGCATAAGGGGAAAACCCTAGTATTGTCTAATGCAACAGACTATCTACAATGGGACTTTTATGGTTGAATTATAGCTTTGACAGTGTCTTGTGTAGGTTTTCAGAGTAAACTTGGTATGCTCATTGATTTGTAATCCCTTCATTTGAGCATTCCCTTCCTCGTATTGTCTATTCTTATTGTATATATGATGTGAGGCTTAATCTCCTGTTTATCTGTCTTGAGTTATTATAATCCTTCATTCACTGGAGATGAAAATGTCAGTAATAGGTTTGGATTCCTCTATTCTTCTTTCTTTGTTTTTGACATTATATGATCACCTAAGTTCATTACTCCAGAGACTTTTAGAGTGAGCATTTTCTGTTCCCTTGGTGACACTCATATGGGAATACTTTTTCATGTCCAGACAGACCATGCTAATGAAAATGTCCAAAATTTTTTAAACAACCTTATGTAATACTGAATCTGAGATTTCAGGTTGAAAGACAATTGATTTGAATATAATAATCTGCTACAGAAAATATATGAGTTCTTCTGATTAGTATCTCCACAACAAGCATCTGTCCTGCCTCCTAATCTTCAACTATTCTTGCAGATGATACTTTATGATACTCCTGGTGTAATTGAGAAGAAGATGCACAAATTGGACTCGATGATGATGAGTAATGTTCGAAGTGCTGCTATAAATGCAGATTGTGTATTAGTTCTCGTGGATGCATGTAAAGTACCTGAGAAAGTATGCATATGTTCTAGAGAATGATTTGCATATCTTGGTTTCCCTCATCAGATTTATGTGAATTTTGCTTATGTAGATTGATGAAGTATTAGAAGAAGGTATCCGGGACCTGAAAAATAAGGTGCCAACTCTGCTAGTAATGAATAAGAAGGATCTGATCAAACCTGGTGAAATTGCGAAGAAGCTCCAGGTTGGAATTTCTTACAGTTACAGGCATGACTGTGTAGACATTCATTAGATCAGACTCCTGCTGTCATTGTGAAAACATTTTAAGCAAGTAGATGGGGCGACTGATTTACTTTGCCAAATGTGATTGTGCACCTTGTGCTTTCCTTTTGCTTTTAGTTTGTTGGGAATTTGGATTTTGTCCTTGAACCCTGGAAGCTCTTATACCTCACTCGGAATATCAGTTTTCAACAATCGTCTATTGGTGATTTTGATTGCATTCATGAGGTTAAATTTCCACATGTACATGTCATTTCATACTAGCATATAGTTAGTTGCGAGGCCAATTTTTCTGTATCAATTTATTATGTCCTAGATATCATGTGTTGTATTCTCTGATTCGTCTCCTTAAAGTGTTTAACTATCCTTGCAGTGGTATGAGAAATTTACAGACGTGGATGATGTTATACCTGTGAGTGCCAAATATGGTCATGGTGTGGAAGATGTCAAGGACTGGGTTTTATCCAAACTTCCTCTGGGGCCAGCTTATTATCCCAAGGCATGTACCAGGCTCCTTCAATATATTTTGCTGTTCCAGACTGCTACTGATAGTATATATCTATGTTAATGCAAGATGTATTGTTTGCTAAAAGCATTTCATGCAAATAGTGAATCTCCAAATGACTTTTGGTAAATTACAAACTAAAATGAAGAGAAGAGGCTTCATTTTATAAGTTCTTTTCTTATCATCTCTTATGCTATACAGAGTAAACAAAATTTAAATTGTTGCAGTGTTCAAACTCCACACCTGAATTGGAGTGATTCTCATAAGATGCTTCTGTTGGTGATCTGTGAGCAAATGTCCTCAATCAATCTGAGTTCAATGGAAACTCTAGGTTAAGTAGTTGAAGGAGCAGCCAGGAACTGTAGCTTAGGTCCATCCAGTAGTTTCTTTGTTGCTTGATGATATGGTTGAGTCAGCAATTGTTGGCAGGAAATGACAGCAAATCTTTTCTTTTCATTCTGGGGGGTTTGACTACCTTTTTGCAGTTTCGCTCTATATCGTGCCACATCCTTAGAGAGATTCTAATAGCCAAAATATGCATGACATATTTCCAATAGTTAACAGTGGCGGAGTGGCAACCTATGATTCGGGATTAGGAGGTTGAGGCCAGACGTCTTGTATATGTTTTTGGCAGTTCCTCTTCTTGAGGAGCATAACATTGTAAAGCTCAGAACTTAACAAGATTATCTATCACTGAATTTTCTTATCCTGGTCCTACTTAATAGAGTGACTTGCTTCCTTTCTAATTGCCATCTTGCAGAAGTATTGTCCTTCTAAATGAACCCAGCTTGATACAGTCACGTTGGGGCTTTAGGAAAGTCTTGCTCTTGCTGATGAGTAGTTTAACTGTGTTTTCCTTTATTCTTTCAGGACATTGTTAGTGAGCATCCAGAAAGATTCTTTGTGGCTGAAATAGTTAGAGAGAAGATTTTCATGCAATACCGCAATGAAATTCCTTATGCTAGTCAGGTATAAATATACAAACTCAACTTTATCTCCTGCTTTCTGTCTCTGTCTTCCCTCACTCTTGAGTTTTGAGTAAAAGTGTTGGGGATTTGCATAATAATTTACACTTCGGTTTTTGGCTTTTGAATACTCAAGGTTAATGTGGTGAGCTATAAAACCAGGCCAAATGCTAAAGATTTTATACAAGTGGAGATCGTTGTAGAGAAGAACTCACAGAAGATCATCATGATTGGAAAAGTAAGCTCTGGATCTTGCTTATGTAAGAGAAAAAATAAGACAGATTGGAGAAGAGAAGAAATTGAAGATTTTTTTTCTCCATCTATTTGTTAATCGTTTCTGCATGATAGTTTGTAGACTGCACCATGAGTGTCTGCTCCTGTCAACTGGAGCTACATGGGCGTGCTTTCTAGGGTGAGATAGCTCCATGCTGTGTTCTGATTGGGCTACTAACAGGGCATGGACAAGCACAGAAAAGAGAAGAGGAGGATGTGCCTTAGCATTAGCAATTGTGGCTTCTTTGCTAATTTTGAGTTTTAGGAGTCTCCAAAGTCCAACATAAACTATTAAGTTGAGAAAATTGGGCTTTTGTGCTGCAGGAGGGTTCATGATTATAATTATTTTATTCCTGAGATTTGCATGAACAGCATCTGCATGCATGGCTTGTAAATCTTTCATTATGTCAGTACCGTTTATAGCTTTGGTTATGGAAAGTGTGGAGGGGCTACTCAAGTTGTTGCTTCTGATGTCATAAACAGTTGCATATTTTGATCACTTTATTCCAATATAAAACCCTAGACACTTATTGCATAATCTGACTGACTAAGGTTGTGCTGTCAACTATCAACTGCTACTTGGGGACATATTCCAACCTCATTGGTCTCATATTCCTCCTTGAGCAGATGCTTTGAGGGAGGACCAACATTTTCCTGTCATTTTTGAAAGGCTACACTTTCAATTCTGTATTTTCATGCATCATGTGGCGTGCTGTAGGTTGGCTTTGTTTATTGGTATTTCAAGAACAATTGTTATATACTTTGCTGTTAGCCCTTGCATTTTGAATAACTAGTTCTCCTTAGTTGCCCGCAATATATAAAAGAATTTGTGGCAATTCAAAACATAAGCTTGGACGATGGAGATGAAAAGATGGATGTTCTACTACGTATAGTTTTGCCTGCTTTTTCTGTTGGCTCATGCATAAGTCTGTATAAATTGGTTAATGTAGCTTTACATAAATTCTGCAGCAAGGGAGGGCTCTCAAGCTTCTAGCTACTGCTGCTCGGCTTGATATTGAGGATTTCTTGCAGAAGAAAGTATATCTCGAGGTGCCTAATTACTCTCTACTTTTTCTCTAGCCCTACATTTTCTAGTTCGTTTATATATGTAATGAACTTGTCTGTTTTGTTCGTTACAATTTCTCTTTCTAATCAATAACAGCTAAGTAGGCTGTTCCAGGTTTTATATGATCGGTGGTTACTTTCAGAACATGCATTTATCTATCCCAATATTGAAATGAGAACATGCATTGAGGCTAGCTGTGTGACAGATTGAAGTGAAGGTGAAAGAGAATTGGCGGCAAGATGAAGGACTTCTCAAGTACTATGGTTATGGGGGACAGATTCGAGCACTATGATATACATTTCTTCAGCATTGTTCTCAGCCCAACGTGCCGTTCTAGAGGTCGTGTCACTGGGAAGTCTCCAGCTGATGACCGGATTGGATAAAGCCAATTCTCAGCTCGTCCGTTGTGGATAAACGAGCGACCATCTCCATCTTCTTGGTAGCTGACCTCTGTTGATTTTCTCAGCAAATTTTGTTTTCAAAATCCAAATTTGCCTAAAATAGTTGATTGTGTCTTGGTTTGCCTGCCTTCTTTAGAAAAAGGTGCATTGCTTTTGATAGATTTATTCGGTTTATTTCTTAGAAAAGCTTGTAGTTGACTGACTTGTTTCAGTTGCTTGCTTTATCTCGGAAGAGCGAGGATGCAGACAAGGAGCATTTCAGTATCGACCGGTTTTTCTTCTAATCAAGAATTTCGTGCTAATTATATTCTTTTGCAAAGTAGTTTTGGCAAGATTGGAAAAGTTAAAGGACGTCAAAGTTGCCAATGTTCAATTTCTTTATTGCAATTTACTCGGACAAAACATCAATCTAAGGTTGGCAGCATGTGAACGACATCATTTTCATAGAGTTGGTTCGTCACAACTAATACTTATAAATATACTAAAAACCCCAATTTTTTTGGTCAAAATTTTGAAAACCCAATTGCCTACCGATTTTTGCTTTTTTCAAAAGAAAAGAAAAAGGAGAAAAAGGGCCGCAATTTGATACGCAATTTTAGGCGTGACTTGGCTACTCATGTCCATTCATATCCGAGCACTCTTCTTTTCTTCCCATTCTTTTGGCCTTTTCCTCCGTCGCAACGGAAACGTATTATATGCGATGGACATACCATGTAGAAATAATGACATGATAGAGCCAATCGATCATCATTCTTCGTGTGTTCGTGAATCTTATTTGACATGACCCTGTTATGTGTTCTGTTCCGACTTTCTCGATTAGCTTGTTATACTCAGTGTTTCCTTTCTCACTTTCTCGATTAGCTTGTTATATCATGATTATCGTATAAAATACATTCTCATAATTGAGAGCCTTGTACGGTACAGCTTGCAATTCCTTAGATTAAACGATTTGTTAACATTAAAAAAAGTCACCTCACAAGTTGACAGGCGAATTGAACTGATCTAGCAATATCTCGCGAATCGGCGTACCGACACAATCGGAATCCATTCAAGGCGTAACCCTAGTGAAGCGATCCACCAAACAACGAAGGGTCGGTCCCGAACGAACCTAACATTAGGACAGGGGGATGTGGGTTAGGGGGCAGGGACACATGCGCCTGCGGTACAAAGGATCTTCACAAAGAAATTCGTGGGGGCATCGCCATCATCAATTGAAAGCGGACATGGCTGCGTGTGTAGTTGTAGGGCACCTTCGCTTTTTGGATGCTTCTCCTGCTCTCCTACCGCGGGATGACCATGGGGAGCAGGAGCAGGAGCAGTGGCCCTTATCTTCATCCGCAGATGAAGGCGCCGCTTCGAGGGTAAAAGTCAGTGGACGAGTGGGGACACGAAGGAAGGAAGCGACAAAAAAGGAAAAGGGTCAAAAAGCGTAAAGGGAAAAGGGAAAAGGGAAAGGAATAGTGTGGTTTCGCCCTTATTTTCCCTCCTCTTTGTTTCGTATTAGGACGGTGGCCCCGACCCACGTCATGATTTCAGTCTAGTGCGAGCAATGCTTCCGTGAACCGGGTGCGCATGAGCCCGTTGAAGCATGCGGGTCTTATGCACGATCCGCGTGATTCAACGGCTTAGGGCTTATAAACGTACCAACCATCGAAGGACTTTTCAGATTGTGCTGCTCTCTTTTCCTTCGAGTGAATCATCACCTTGGCCGACCAATGGGATTCGCCCTAGTGGCCACCCTTCCAACATGGAAGGGGGAGGTGAGGAGTTCAAATTCCCACATTCTCATGGGGGATGGGATGGGGACGCGTAAGTTTCAAGAAGTAGGTTTCGCTCGCAGGGCGAGAGTACGAAAGTGAGTGTAGGATATAGAAATAAATATGATTGACAAAAAAAAAAAAAAAAAATCATGACCTTGGCCCACCAATAAGAAGTAAAAGTGTGCCGGTGGTGATTGAGGGAATAAGAACGCTATCATTTTCATATAATACTCATTTGAGTATCTTAATTTTTTTTTTTGACTACTTGAGTTCTATAATTTCTGCAAAACATTCACTTTTAGTGTCATAATTTTCAATCAATTTTAGAAATATTTACCTAAGTGCCAAAAATTTGACGTGACGTGACGTGACATGACGTTTATGGTAAATATTTTTGAAAAGTTATTTCACACTTAAATAATCGAAAAAAAAAAGTTATGGCATTCAAGTAAATATCATACTAAAATTATGGCACTTGTAGCATTTTTTTTTTTGTGTTAATTGAGTAGTCAAACGTCGGGATCATTTACCTCAAAAAGTGTCAATTGCAGAGAGTAGATTTCAATCTAGAGTACTTTAGTCTTGGCACGAATGGCGTACTCTTCATTGGATCAAAGAGATGAACTTTTAATCTGATACGGATACTGATCCGGAATAACACTTGCGCCTCTCCAGGGAAAAAGCACTGGAGGAGTGGGCGTTCCACTAGCACAGTGATAATGCCTGAAGGGCATTAAATTCTTGAATTGCAACGCTCCAGATGAAAACTACAGCTCCATTACTAGTCGGTCGGTCAGTCTAGTAGCTAGTCACTTCACCGTAGCCGGTGTCCCCATACAGGCTCAAACGGACAAGAGGCATCAGAGATCTGCACCATAGATTTGCACCCTATCTACAGCACAAATTAAACGACAAATCTCACGCAACCCCAGATTCAGTTCATGCAATGCCATAAAGGGACAGCTCCTTTAAAGCCTCCCTCCTTAACTGTACTCAACCGCATCCCCTGCTTTCTCAGATACCCCTGCACCACTCTTTTTCTCTCTCACCTTCCTGCTTCACCACTCTCCATCACTTCCATGAGCCTCGGAGAAAGAAGGAAGGCCTAGAAGGAGATAAGAAAGAATGAAGCATTTTGCTCTGCCTCTGCTCCTCGCCATTGTCACCCACCAGGCTTGTTTCCATGCCCGCCAGGTGGAAGCAGGCGATGGGTTCGTGAGGGCCAGAGGGATACACTTCATGCTGAACGGGAGCCCTTACTATGCCAACGGCTTCAATGCTTACTGGCTGATGTACATGGCCTCTGACCCTTCTCAGAGGCACCAGGTCTCGGCTGCGTTCAGGGAGGCCTCGAGCCATGGCCTCACGGTGGCCAGGACCTGGGCCTTCAGCGACGGTGGCTATAGGCCTCTTCAGTACTCCCCTGGTTCCTACAATGAACAGATGTTTCAGGTGATTTAATTAGTTCTCACAACGATTCTTCATGAAATTGGGGTTGTGGGTCTTCAAATGTCTTCAATTTTGTGGGCACAAGATACTGATCTGTCTCTTCTGTCTTCATAAAGAGGGCAAAGCAAACAACTTCCTCGTATACTAACTTCTGGGTTCTTGTTTTTTCCTCTCTCTCTCTCTCTCTCTCTCTCTCTCAAGGGGTTGGATTTTGTGATAGCTGAAGCCAGAAGGTATGGGATCAAGCTCATACTGAGCTTAGTGAATGACTACGAGAACTTTGGAGGGAAGAAGCAGTATGTCAATTGGGCTAGGAGTAGAGGGCAGTACTTGACGTCTGATGATGATTTCTTCAGGAGCCCTGTTGTCAAAGGTTTTTACAAGAATCATGTCAAGGTAAAGCAAAGGATGCATCGATCATTATTTTTTATTTTTTTCCCTTTACTTTTTAGTTTCTTTTGTCTCATTATGTCTCAGATATTTCGTTGCGAATCATGGCTAAGGAATTGTGAGCATGAAATGGTGCTATTCTTTCTAATTCAAGCAATCTCGTTTCTGCAGACTGTTCTTTATAGACATAACAGGTTCACTGGAGTACTCTACAAGGATGATCCGACAATCATGGCTTGGGAGCTCATGAATGAGCCTAGATGCACATCAGATACTTCAGGAAGAACCATTCAGGTCACAAAAAAAAATAAAATTGGTTTAACTACATCTTTTATAGTCCTTGAAGCAATGTAACTGTTCTAATCGTATAAATGGATTCGGATATAAATCTCCTGGAAATGCATTAAAGACTTATTTACGGAGTTTAGGTCCTTCTTTCTCTGGTTATCATCTCTAATTAAACCTCCAATGAATTTCTCCTGGCGTGCACACATTCATTGAATTCACATGTATTTGTCCATGCTCGTTCTGCATCGACAGTGACGACTTCTCTTCAAAAGCAAATACTTCATGACATTGCCAGTTCAGAAACTTAAAGTTCACATGTCAACTTGCCATTATCTACTTTTGTGCTATCACCATCACGAGTCGACCCCTGCATGAATGGTATGGATGATACTTAAGTAGAAAAGAAAGGGAGAGATTCTAAATGTAGTTACTGAGTAATGATTGCCAAACCTTCTTGGTTTCCTTTGCAAAAAATCTGAAGCTGATACCTAATCGTTGGTGCTTGGCTAACAGGCTTGGATAACGGAGATGGCTTCTTTCGTGAAATCAATAGACCGGAATCACTTGCTCGAAGTGGGTCTAGAAGGATTTTATGGACAGTCAACTCCTCAGAGGAAGAGACTTAATCCCGGCTTCGATATTGGAACCGACTTCATTGCAAACAATCGAATTCCTGGGATTGACTTTGCCACCGTCCACTCGTATCCTGACCAATGGTAACTCTTCTGTCCACTGTGAATGTATTGCTTAAATTAGCTCAGACTTGCTGTTCTTGAGCTGGGAAGATGAAGATTGTAGACTAGGGATTTCTATAAGCCCTAGGAACTTGATTTTTGTCAGTATCCACTGGTCTGGAAGGACAATTAGTGTAGAGTATAACAGGTACTAGTGATCTTAATTATCTTTAAGATCTTCATTATGCTACCTCTTCTGGCCTAAGAGACCTCTTTACCAATCAATGTAAGGAAGCAGTAAAGTGAGATTCAAATTATATTAAGTTCAAACATCATTTCATGAACACAAAATCATTTCACTCATAGTTTCATAACAGCTGATTTGCTCAACATTTGTTGATTAAATCCTTGTGGGATGAGCAGGGTGTTGAGTTCGAATGATCAGTACCAGCTTTCCTTCTTGAACAACTGGCTCAACACCCACATCCAAGATGCTCAGTACATCCTCAGGAAGCCGATACTCCTGACCGAGTTCGGGAAATCAGGGAAGGACCCCAGTTTCAGCACTTCCCAGAGAGACCAGCTCTTCAACATGGTCTACTCCAAGGTGTATGCGTCAGCTAAAAGAGGTGGGGCAGCCGCGGGAAGCCTGTTCTGGCAGCTTCTAACCGAAGGCATGGACTCTTTCCGAGATGGTTACGAGGTTGTCCTCAACCAGAGCCCCTCGACCGCGAACATCATCGCATATCAGTCCCACAAGTTGTATCAGATTCGAAAGATCTTTGCGAGGATGAGGGACATCGACAGATGGAATAGAGCACGGGCTGGACGTAACAGGGGAAGGCCGATCGGGAATTGAGAACGCGCATTTTAGTAAGACACTACGCAGGTTTCACAAAAATTTAGAGAGTTACAGACTACAATGATGTTATGTTTGGGAGTGGGCAACCTCTCTTTAGTGACGAGTTGCTTTCTCGTCCAGGAGGGTAAGCTAAAATTAAGAAGCATAAATGTGTGATCTTCATAGGTTTCTGCTCATGTTAATGGCATCATCCACCGCCATCTGAGAAGCTGCTGTATGGAAGCTTAAGCAGCGACAGTGATTTTATATGGTTTCAAATCAGTTTATTACCACATCATGTGTTACAATCTTCATGTTGCTACAAGATCACTTGCCGAAAGGTTACGAATAAACCACCGCTTCATAATGCCGACGACATTTGGTCCGCTAAGCTGATCAAATTACTGAATCTGTTAGATCAGCTGCGAGACCGATGTAAGCTTAGAGATCCTCTCGAATGTTCATGCGCTTCACCTTGGAAATCATGTGGCGACCGTCGGCTAAAGAAGGACACGATAAACCGGTAATAATGTCTGTCTAGGTGAAAGTATCGCAAGTAACCTATCATCCACGAAAGAGACCATCGTCCTAAAAATTATTATATCTGCCACATTTTGTCGTATCTCATATACCACTTCAAAGATTTTGAAAGACCAAGATTTGTCTTTTCGTGATCCAACAACGACCAATCCCCCCCCAAAACGGGATCCTCGGACTATAATTTTTTTTTTTTTTGGGTGGAGAACCTGGGACTCCTTGGACTATAGCTTGGAGCAGAGGTGAGCATGGTCCAAGTTGGTCCGGGTCACCCCCTAACCTTAGGACTAACTAGTATAGTGTTGGTCCTCAATTTTTAGGACCGATGACCAACTCTATTGAGCCTTGGACCAAAGACCGGACCGACCCAATGGGTTCGGTCCGGTTGGCTCAGCCGGGACCGATTGATAATTTTTTGTCTTGTTTTTATACTCCTAAAAAAGCAAACCTACAAATTCAAATTACACATCCATCGACAATGCGGCATTGAGCAACTAAACTATAAATACCAATACATATTCAGCAAATTTAAGATAACACAATAATAGAAATTTCGTACTTGCTAACCGCTCATCGAGATATGGGACAAGATGGAAAGTTCTTGTAATCATCTATTTTTAATATTCATAACACCATATGCAAAAACGTTTTCCTACATTTGAAAATGTAGAGTTCACTCAACCAAAAAATGAGCTTCACACAACTTGACTAGCAAATCACCGTAGCAACTGCAGTACTACTCTACTCTTCAAAAACTTTTACCATTTGACACAAATTGAAAAGTAAAGTGTAACTGAAATTCATTAGTAAAATATAATTAAACCATAAAAAGTTCAAAATACTTAATATAAACCATGAATATATAACTTCACATCTTGTTAATTCACTTGAACTTCTAAACACCTAAAAACAAAACAAACGACACATAATTAATACTCAGCAAAAGTTTTAAATTGAAATTACTATTAGTGCTATTGATAGAACATCTTACCATAACTCTTAGGTTTTATAACAGACATTTTACTTATATTTGAATATATAAAATAATTATAAATAATATAATGTAATATAATATATATACATGGTTGGTCTAGGGTTGGACCGACCCAAAACTCTTAGGACCGAGGATCAACCCGCACAGTGTTGGTCTTGGAATTTCAGGACCGAGGACTGACCCAGTCCCCTTGGGAACTGGACCAGGACCGACAAGGTTGGGCGGTCGGGGTCGGTCTAGGGTCGACCCTAGACCACCGCTAGGGGTGTGCAACGGGGGTGGGTACCCTATTCTCGGATCGGCCCACCCGGAAAAAGGTCGGGAACCGATTCCCATTGAAACCGGTCCGAGAACAGGTTCCCAAAATTCGGAACCGGTTTAAACCGGTCCGGGAACAGGGTCCGAGTGATTACTCACCCGGAAACTGGTTCTTGGATTGTTCCATGGAACCAGTTTTGTAAGTAGAGGTCCAAAACATTTTTTTTTCTTCTGATTTCTATTTTTACTCTCGCAATCACATTATATTTTTTCTATTGGCTCTCTCAAACACGTATAGCACTTCTCATTTGTCATTCATCTTCCTCACTTGCTTCCCTCCCTCACCAGCTCCCTCTCGCACCGTCTAATGGACGGACGGTGTTTGTCGCCACTAAATTCTTGTGTATCACATGGAAATGAGCAGCTTCATGTAGTAGTTATGGGAATAAGACTAATATTAGACCCATGTTTGATGTTAATTATTTACCTTATGATTTTATTTATTATAATTAGCCCTATGGATCTTTAATTTTTCGTTTATTCCAAATGTTCATGTATTAATTTATTACCGTGCTTAATGTTTCAATATAAATTATGAGGATTACGTTATTTTCTCGCTTATTAATATAAAATTCAAAGTCGTATAGAATATCGGAAGATTGCAAAACAAGTTCCACTGGAAATAGGGTTGACCTTGGAACCGGATCGGAAAAACATGGTGGGTCGGGTACAGGGTCCAATACAAACAGGGTCGGGTATAGGGTCCGGAAAAGAGAACCAGGTTATAACACGTGATCGGAGTACGGGATCAGGTGTCTGCAGCCCTACCCACCCTGGACCCGATCACCCCTAGCTCCTCACCCCTAGCTTGGAGGAGAGAGAAGATTCTCTGTCTTTGTTATTGGTTTTCATGGGCCAGATTTGCTTGGGCTGTGCTTCGGCCTCTCAGCTTTTTCTTCCTTTTTCAGCAGACGACAGGCCGCATAAGATCAAGGGGCCTCCCGCTCTCATTCGTCGTTTGTCAGCCACGTTACGAATCGTCTCTGTTTTCTGTGTTCCATACAAGAGCTCCATGGCTCGATAAACATGGAGGTAAACATGGGTCACCACTTGCACCTTCAATCTTAGGACCCAGTAAAAAGAAGGGGAAGCAGAGACTTCGACTCAATGGAAACGCGTGGCTGTTTTGTATGTATAACACGATGAACTCGCTGGGCAGGCCTCGTGCTTGGAGGCTGTTTTCAAGCGCGAGCATGGCGCGCGCTGATCACGGACACCTTCCGTTTCGAGGGACGATGCCGGATTACTTTCCCGCTGAGCCCAACGTCGCAGGTCGTCCGAATATGCCCGAGGCGAACTCGCGATTGAAAGAGCTGGTGAAGCTCGGTCAGTTGAGCAATGCTCGCAGGATGTTCGACAGTATGCCTCACCGGGACGAGATCTCGTGGACCACGGTGATTTCCGGGTACGTCGCTGCCATGAACGCCAGCGAGGCTCTGGGCTTGTTCTTGAATATGTGGGTGGCGCCGGGACTCAAAATGGACCCTTTCATCCTCAGTCTCGCGCTCAAGGCCTGTGGGCTCGACGTGAATCTGAATCTTGGCGAGTCATTACATGGGTATGCTGTGAAAACGGGACTGGTGAACTCTGTTTTTGTGGGCAGTACCCTTTTGGACATGTATACTAAAACGGGCAGAACCGAGCTAGGTTGTTGGGTCTTCGATGAGATGCCACTGAGAAATGTCGTTTCTTGGACCGCCATCATCACCGGACTAGTTCGTAGTGGTAATTGTAGGGAGGGGTTGTCGTACTTCTCCAAAATGTGGAGATCGAAGGTGCAATGTGATACGTATACATTTGCCATTGCGCTGAAGGCATGTGCTGATTTGGGTGCTTTGGACCATGGGAGGGAGATACACACTCACACTGTAAAGAAAGGATTTGATGAAACCTCATTTGTTGCCAATACCCTTGCGACAATGTATAACAAGTGTGGAAAGTTGGATTATGGCTTGCGATTGTTTGAAAGGATGCCAATGCGAGATGTGGTTTCTTGGACCACAATAATTACTACATACATTCAGATGGGTCAGGAGGAATCTGCCATCAGAGCTTTTCTCAAGATGCGAGAATCGGATGCTAGTCCTAATGAATACACATTTGCTGCAGTTATATCCGGTTGTGCCAATCTTACCAGAATTGACTGGGGCGAACAATTGCATGCCCATGTTCTATGCATAGGTCTTTTCAGTTCTCTGTCAGTGGCAAACTCCATTGTGACTATGTACTCTAAGTGTGGACAGTTGACTTTGGCTTCAATGGTTTTTAATGAAATGAGAATGAGGGATGTGGTTTCATGGAGCACATTGATTGCGGGGTATTCAAATGGAGGATGTGGTGAGGAAACTTTTGAGCTTCTATCACTAATGAGAAGAGAAGGACCAAAGCCAACTGAGTTTGCTCTTGCGAGCATCCTGAGTGTGTGTGGAAATATGGCCATCCTTGATTCAGGAAAGCAGCTGCATGCTCATGTCCTGCTGATTGGTTTAGAACATACGCCTATGATACAAAGTGCTCTAATTAACATGTATGGCAAATGTGGGAGTGTGAAAGAAGCATCACAAATCTTTGATGTGGCAACAAACAATGATATTGTTTCTTGGACAGCAATGATAAATGGATATGCTGAACATGGATACAGCCATGAAGCAATTGATTTATTCGAGAAGCTGCCTGCAGTGGGCTTGAGACCGGACCCTATCACCTACATTGGTGTTCTTACGGCCTGTACCCATGCTGGGCTAGTTGATCTTGCATTTTGCTATTTTGATACAATGAGTGTGAAGCACCAGATCATTCCTACAAAGGAACACTATGGCTGCATGATTGATCTCCTTTGTCGTGCTGGTCGCCTAAATGAGGCAGAGAACATTATTAAAACGATGCCATTCAAACGAGATGATGTTGTTTGGTCAACTTTGTTGAGAGCGTGCAGAGTCCAGGGTGACGTCGACCGTGGAAGGCGCGCTGCTGAACAAATTCTTGAGTTAGATCCACATTGTGCTGGAACTCACATTACATTAGCTAACATATATTCTGCCCAAGGGAGATGGAGGGAAGCGGCAGATATAAGGAAGACGATGAAGTCCAAGGGAGTAATTAAGGAGCCTGGATGGTCTTGGATCAAGGTGAAAGATCATGTATCTACATTTGTAGCTGGTGATAGGACTCATCTAGAGTGTGAAGAAATATACAACACGTTGGATTTCTTGGGTCTGGACGAAATTGATTTCAATGATATGGATATTTTTCTGGATGATGTTGGAGATTGAAGAAGCAATGCTTCATCTGTCATTACAGCTGAAGTCAGCTCCAATTTATGTCGACTGGCTCGATCTTGTCATGACACAGATTTGTGGTGAAGCCCTTGCTGGTCATGAGCAACAACTCACAATGGCGTGGAATATACTAGTCGTTCTTTGTGAAAAATCATTTTGGAGAGACTATCTCAAAGTTCGAAGCAGTTCAAGGTCATCAAATTGTCTACACAAAAGTCTTCAAAGCATCCTGTGGGGCTTCTGGTTTTGCGAGAGGGGATTGCTATCTCCAAGGGAAGCCGCAACAGTGCGAGAAGATGACACTTCTCCCCTTTGTTGCATACTAACTATGCTGGAGATTTGTCAGATTCTGGTATTAACATTGCTCATTGGACGGTAAGACTTTTTGCACATTGAAGACGATTCATAGGTTCCTTGATGCTGAGATTGTGATCTTTGTTCAAGGATGCCTCTCGGTAAACTAAGGTTTAAAAGTTGAAGCAGAATGTTTGTCTTTCAGACTTAAGGGCTTAAAGGAATTTTTTCCCCTCAACTGGGTTGATTCTATTAAATGGAATTCACATAGGATCAGCTTTCCTGAGGAAATTCATGATAATGAGTGTGATTTCTTTTCCAATTGAGTTGAAGAATTACTTTATGAAGGCTGGTTGTAGAAGTTATGGATATCTTGTAATTTAAAGGGAGGCGCTTTTTGTTTCTTCTTGATATTCGGATGTTCTGATCATAGAAGGCTGAAAAGGCATAATTTATCTTTTTATACGTGATCGTTGTAAGAGGGTCCGTATTGTTGATCAATTTCCAGAATGGATCTGTTTCTGCATTATCTTCACCTTTAAACTCCATAAGTCTTTTATTTGGTATACAACTTGTTGGAAACAAAAAGTTTACAAAAGCTGTGCTGGAACTTGATGATTTTGGATTATGGTGAAGTACTGTGTGTCCACATTTGTAGCTGTTGACAGATCTCATATACGGAGTGACAAACTTTGTGATGTTCTGAACTTTCTTTGTTTGGGAGAAACAACTCTTGAGGATGTGGTTTCCCTCGTGCTTGATGTTGAGGACCAAAACGGAGCATCCTTTCACTGTTCCATTTTGTAGTTTTCTTCATCAGTCTCATTATTTACCAGAGTTGGCAGCGGAAAAGGCGTGAACGGAAAGAAGCTGATGTCGCCCAGTATTGGTCTCAGGCCCGGGTATGTGGAAGGTGATTTTGTATGGTTGCCTTGTTCCTGGAAGAATGGATAATTTACTGATTGATGTTGCTTAAACCACATAGATCCAATCAAAATAGATATGAGAAAAAAGAAGGTACATTATGCATGGTCGTCTTCTTCCAGAAAAATGCACGATATACAACAGATCACGTTGGTTAAGCTGCATGGTTCCAATCAAATTGCAGCTCGAAAAATCTGTCGGTTACTGCAGGTAGACAATTTTCCCATGTGTTCCCATGCTGGCTTAATAGACTTGTGTCACATTCTCCATACATTTGCTTTCTGTTTGGAGCAGTAGAAATGCGGATGAATTCAGCATCTTAAAATCCTTAACCATCGTCAAGCTCAACTGCATTTGCTGATTTTGAGTACAATCATTCTTTTCTCTTCTCTGCTTTACAATTCTCCAGCATTTAGTATCGACAGGTCTTTGGAAGGAATTTAAACAATGAAGCATTTTGCATTGCCTTTCCTCTTAGCTATATTTATATGTCAAGCTTGTTTGCTTGTCCAGGTAGAAGCAGGTGATGGTTTTGTAGGGATCAGAGATATTAATTGATGCTGAATGGAACTGCTGCTTGTGCCGGGGGCTTCAATGCCTATTGGTTGATGTACACAGCTTCTGACCCTTCAGGCATATAAAGATTCAGCTGCATTCGTGAAGCTTCATGCCATGGCCTCACTGTTGCTAGAACATAGGCTTTCACTGACAGTAGTTACAGACCTGTACAGGGCTCTTTCGGTTCCTTTTAGATAGGTGTTTTCAGGTAATTTACCATCAGAATATTTTGTGAAAATTTTTTACATCTTTGAATTTCCTAAAATATTTGGCAGCACAAAATTCTGATTATCTACTCCACTCCATGTTCAGAAGGATTGGGTGAAAAATGAAATAATTTTAGAAAAAGAGAAGAGCTTCCGTATCTTTTTGAACTGAAAGTTCACTCCATTTCGGTTGAGTTTAGTATATGGTGAGAGTGGTAAATAAATAACTCTGCAATTTACAAGAAGCTAGGAAATCCTTCATTTTTTTGGTGTTTCTAGTCGAGGAAGCAGCCTCTTTGAAAAATCAGGGTAAAGGTGCATACGTCAACCTCTCTCCACTTCCCAAGAGCCTATGCACCAGGGCGTGCTAAGCATTCTTATGACGATTGCTTTGTTTCTGTTTGCTAATTATTTCACTCTTGAACACTGGCTCGACACGCATTCAAGATGCCTGGCACATCCTCAGGAAGCCGTCAGGCCTAAGTCCTGGTCAAGTTTAGTCAATCCTGGAGGGACCCTGGTTTCAGCACTCACCCGAGACATCAGCTCTTCAACACAGTACACTACCAAGTACTTCGGCTACAAGAGGCAGAGTGGCTGCAGGAAGCTCACTCTGGCAACTTTTAATTGATTGTCTCTACCCGAGCCAGTTATGAAATGAACCTGAGCCAGAGCCCTTCAAGTGCAAGTTTCATTGTATATTACCCCAATAGTTGTATCAGATCTGTAAGATTCGAGCTAGGATGAGAAATATCGAGGACTTGAGGAGAGTACTGGCTGCATGTAGCAGGGGAAGGCGTGCTGGAAGCTGAAAACGCTGGGTTTATGCGGGAAGTCACCGGGTTTCATGTAAATATGAAGAGTCGACAACGGTATATATCTTGGAAAGAGGTGACCCCTCTCTCGGATTAGCTGTTTTCAACCCTTAGGGTAGCTGAAAATAGTATAAATGGATAATGTTTATAAGGTTCTGTTCTTGTCCACGGCTTTGAAATCTGTAAGCTGTCTGCTATGAAGCTGTTTGCAGTTTCACATTGGTTTATTGCCGCATAAACTGATCTCCTTCGGATAAATCGGAGCTTTATGATGTCAACGAGGCCACAACATGATTCGTTCACTTCCATCCACGGCTGAGTTTTCATTAGGCAACAATTCCAGGGTTGCTCATTGATTAATTATGGTGTCGTTTTCCCCTTCCGTCATAGGAAAGCGGCTGTGATGGGAAGGGGATGCGACGAAGTTCTACAGTTCAAACCCTCATTTCGACAAATCTTGTCAAGGGGGGATAAAGGGGAAAGCCTTCGAAAGTTGCTTTTCAACTTCATCCTATTTTGGGTCCCAATAAAAAAAAAAAATTTCGTCCTATTCATTCCATAGAAGACTTTATGTCCATGCCATCCTATGCAAATCGGTTACTTGGTCTGTACATGCTGTTGAGAGAAAAAACTGAATTAAATGTTTGGTTAGGTTGATGTGATCTCAAGCTATCTATTTATAATAAAAGCAGGGGATCAAAATTATAATATCACGCCCATTGCTGGCGTACATAAAATAATAAAAGAAATTGATAAATATGCCCCAATTGGCCAAGTACTCTCAACCTCCTCAAGTTAATGCATAGATTTACACATGCCCATCAGTAAGTTGATCACCGGAATGAATAAATGGCATACAAATTAAATCACTCTCTAACACTTCCTTGATAAAGTGCTTGTGAAATGCTCTTTCTATTTCTAGACTGTCCAATATCTGTTTTACGTATTCTATGCGAAAATATTCCATTTTCATATGGTCTTCTTGACTCTTATTCAAAAGGTCAAATAATGTATGTATATTGTACCTTTTGAGGCAATTATAGGTCCTGGGAGGCAATTCTAATTGGTCAATAAAAATGGATTTCAATGCTATTTCTTTTTTCGTTTTCCTTAGCTTAGCCAACCTATCATGAAAAGTAAAAAAGGGTAAAGTAACCTTGTATTGATTGTTCTCTAAATGTAAGTTTTCTTCTTCTTCATGTAGAAAAGGAATAAATAAATCAATCTACACATATTTCTTATGGTCATGCTATAAAAGATTGTGAGCAACACTAATGGCAGCCTTGTTATCACAATATAGCATTAGAGGAATAGGTACAAACACAGCAAGATCTTCAAGGAATTCATTAAGCCATAATAGCTCACGAACTCCCTATGCCATTGCTTGAGACTTTGCTTTAGCACTAGATGGAGTGACCACATTCTACTTTTTATTGCGTCAAATCACAATATTTCCTCCTAATAAAGATATTATAAATAGACTTCTGATTAGAAGATCTAGCCCAATCAGCATATGTATAGGTTTCAACTTTTAAGCCATCATGATGAGACAAAAAAAAAAAAAAATTCCTTTTGCTACAAGGGTACTTCAAATATCAAAATGCTCGAAAAACAACATTCATATGAGTAGAGTATGAATTATCCATAAAATGACTCACCAGACTTATAGGAAAAAACAATATTAGGTTGGGCGTGGGACAAATAAATCAACTTGCCCACTAACTATTAATAACGACCCTTATTTACTAAATCATCATTTTTTTTCTCGAAAACAAGTATTGGCCTCAATAAGCGAATTGAAGGATGACATCTCAATAACCCAACCTCTATCAAAAGATCAAACACATACATCCTTTGGGATAGAAATATACATTTTGAAAATCTAGCAACTTCAATCCCAATAGAGTATTGGAGCTTTCAAAATCCTTTATCTCGAACTCTTGTCCAAGAAACTTCAAAGCATGCATCTCATCCATCATTACTGCCTTTCACTTCTCATCTCCTCCATGTGGTTTATATCTAGGGTTAATATCCTGAAAAACCCCAAACTAGTACACTTGTGACAAATTTACCTCAAGTGACCATAAAAAACCATAAACTTGTACATTTATGACAAATTTACTCCAAACTAATTTATTCGACCCCAAAAAACCCCAAATTAGTAAATTTGTGACAAATATACACTCCGCTAAATTGGATTAATACCACAAAAAAATAACAAAAATTGTAAACCGTGACAAATGAAGCATAAAATCTCAAATCAGTATATCAGTTAATTGTCATATGTCATTGAACTTAATAATTTGACAGTAAAATTTAACGAAAACTAACATACGGTAAATTTGTCACAAGTGTACCAGTTTGGGGTAAATTTGTCAAAGGTATACCGGTTTAGGGTTTTTGGTGGTCAAAAAAAAAGTTTGAGGTAAATTTGTCACAGGTGTACTAGTTTGGGGTTTTTCAGGATATTAACCCTTATATCTATCCATAGTACCATGGCCCCACTAGTTGCAAGTGAGGCCACCTTCTCCCTCGCCGGCTAGCCCATGGTGAGATGGCCTTGCCTACGCTGCCTACACCTTAGTCGAGGTTGAGCGAGGGCTGCAACCGAGCAAGGGCTTTGTGGCCCTCTCATAATGGCTAGTGAGCTTTGATGATCTCATTGGCCATAATGAATAAAAAAAAATAGAAAATAAGGAAAAGAGAATAGAAGAAAAAAAAAAATTGATTCAAAATTTCAAAAAAATGAAAAAAATTACTAAAAATGTCCAAGTTAATACTAGATGTGTCACATAGGACAATTAGTATTTATATTAGCAATTTTCGGTCAAAATTGATAAGATGAATCGAATTAGTACTAATTTGAAAATGTTCAGGATTAAATTAGTTCGATTGAAAAATTTAAAACTGAATTAATACCAATGTAATAAATTTAAATTTTTTTTGGTACTTTTTCCAATGCACACTCGAGAAAACATAATTAATGCACTTTTCTTGAACTTGAAATGCCATTGGAAAATTCAGAGCGTATAAAGCGCCGCATAGCAAGGAAAAGGGTCATGTTTGAGTAGGAATCTACTTTACAAATAAATGGATGCAATTCGAGACAAAGGGAATCTGAGGTACATATGCCGTTCTCTAGTCAGTGATCTATTCTGACGAACGCATGACGGGGGAAATACCGATTTGATGCCCTTCAATTCTTTTTCTCTTTACGAGCTAAAAGGCTCACATCGTGCTAATTCATGTGCAGCTTATTCCCCCTCCTTCTCTTCTGGTCCATCTGCCTCTGCATCATCCAGGATAATGGATTCCCCTTGGAAACGTGCGAGATGTCGATCTCGCCTTTTGAGCGAAGTGAACCAGCACCACGTAATCGAAATGAATTCTAGGACTAGGAAAGACACGGATTAAGATTCGACGGGAGTCCCATAATCAAATCTCTCCACTGTACCTTCACGAGCCCTTTACAGGCAAGAAAGCGGGCACTCGCGTTATCTCCTCACGAAGAAAAATTGCTGCTCCGAATCAGCAAGCCACTCCCTCGAAAAGGGGTCGTCGGGCTGGAGATCAAGTGAAATTGGTTATCATCTCCATCATTGCTTGAATCAAGGGCAACTTTCGTTGTCTTTTTACACAGTGTTTTAGGATTGCGCAGCTGCAATGTTTTTCCACCACTAAGTTTCCTACCCCCCCCACTTTTCAACCCTTTTTGCCTCATTGTGGCTTTGCTTTTTCCCCTCTCCTCCCTAATGCTTTTGAGATAAGCTAATCTATACAAGGCATGCGAACGCAAAGTGTATCCTTTTGAAACAGTTCGCCTGAATGAGAGAGAGAGAGGGAGGAGGGAATAAAGCAGGAGATGCAGAATTTATGGGGGGAAATGGAGCCCATGGACCCATCTTTTCTGAACTATAGTGGGAACTTGGGGGAGAGATTTTTGTGTGTTATATGCCCCTCGTTTGCAAAGTGGATAATGGGGTGGGTCACGAGTGCTTTTGCCTCTCTCTGTAACATGGATTCCTCTTCGGTTCTTCCATGTTTTCCTCTTCCTTTTCTTTCCTCTCCTTTTTGGCATCAAGAGGAGGACAATGATGAGACTTGAATTTACATATGAGAAGGCAGGAGCTCATCCGGTCTCCTTGATCTTGTCGATAAGAGACATGACATATATGGGTTTTTAGTCGAGAATTACGAGGCTAAAACTTGCGAATGACGAGGGAAACATAATTCATGGCTCTTGATATTTAACGGTGCTGACATTGTTGAAAAAATTATCTTTGCCAATATTAGAATGGTCGGCTCTTTTGTCGATTGATTTTAATATGGTTCAGTGATTGTGATGATCGGTGTAAGTCTTTTTCATAGCTAATGTAAGATAGTTCTTTTTTTTTTTTTTCAAAAATTTTCTCATGCACACTCGAATGTATGTGAGCTTAGCATATATATCCTCCTGATTTAACATTCCACATGTACAAGGTTCATATGACAAGGGAAACATTATTCACGGTTCTTGATCTTTAACGGTGCTGACATTGTTGGGGGAAGTTAACTTTGCTAACATTAGAACGCTGGGCTCTTATGTCAATTGATTTTATATGGTTCAATGATCGTGATGATTGGTGTACGTTTTTTCCATAGCTAATGTAAGGCTTTTTTTTTGAAAAATTTTCTCATCCGCACTAGATGCGTGTGAGCTTAGCACATACATTTTCCTAACTTAACATTCCACATGTACAAGGTTCATATGTAGAGAAAATGACACAAATGGTCCATAGATTTTGACTCGATGTACAATGTAATTCTTCAACTTTTAATTTGTTCAATATGATTCTTGAACTTCACACCCATATGTAATATAATCCCTGAACTTTTAATATATTTAATGTGGTCTTTGAATTTATGCTACACATTCAATTTAGTCTCCATACTTTTTTGAAAATGCTTAATTAGATCCATGAACTTAAATTAACGGAATGATGATATCGAACATTGTTGTATAGTTTATGGATTCAATTGAATATATTTAAAAAATTTAGGGATTACGCTGA
This sequence comes from Eucalyptus sp. ANBG9806169, assembly GCA_014182395.1. NCBI lineage: Eukaryota > Viridiplantae > Streptophyta > Magnoliopsida > Myrtales > Myrtaceae > Eucalyptus > Eucalyptus sp. ANBG9806169. The sequence continues at coordinate 28,774,487 of CM024581.1, read as the reverse complement.
ATCATGTACGAGTGCACGGTCTTATTTTATCATTTATGGAGGAAAAAAAAAAGGAAAAGGGAAAAGGAAGAAAAAAATGCAAGAAAGAAAGAAAGAAGGAAAGAAAGGTGATATAATTAGTCATGTAAGTCTTCGAAAGGCTTATAAAAGAGCATCACCTTGTCTCGCAGAGACAAAAAGGCCTAAAAGCTTTTCTTCCAAGCTTCCTCTTCCCCTTCTCCTTCTCTCTCTCTCTATCTTTCTCTCTCTACAGAGTCCATGGACACCGCCGGCTCCGACCGCAAGCCGGAGAAGCAGACGACCGGCCTCTCCAGCTACTTCCGCTTCAATGTGGTGCTGACGGCCTTCCGGTTGCTCGAGGTCGGGTTGGCTCTCTTCTTCCTCCTCCGCGTCTCCGCCTGCGTCCCGTTCGCCGTGAAGCTCTCCTGCGAGTACTCTTGCCTCCTCCTCGGCTTCATGGCGCGGCCGCTGTTCGTCTTCATCCTCTGCAATGCCATCATCGCCGCCCTCCTGACCAAGCCCGGCCGGTTTTGCGCCCAGAGGCCGCCGGCCGACGACGACGGCGGCGGCGCGGCCGAGGAGCTCTACGGGGAGATCGTCAAGATCAGCGAGAGCCGGGCCAGGCCCGTGCTTCCCCTGTTTCGCGAGGCGGAGGAGGTCGTGTACGAGGACAAGGAGATCATCAGCGAAGTCAGCACGGCCACCCGAGCTCGAGGAGGCGGCGTTGGCGCCGTCGACTTTGAGGAAGAGGTTGCCGAGGAGGAGGAGGAGGAGGACGAGGAGTGCCGCGGGGGTCGCCGGCCGCCGCAGGCCGAGAAGAGGCCGAGGACGGCGAGATCCGGCGGGGACTCGCGGGAGATCTCGCGCGCCGACTACAACGGCGGCGGCTGCGGCGGCGATGACGATGAGGAGCTGAGCAACGAGGAGTTCCAGCGGGCGATAGACGCATTCATCGCGAAGCAGCTGAGGTTCCGGCAGGAGGAGAGCTTGGCCATCGTGCTGCAGAGCCACTGAACGGGCGCCAAAACTGGTTTTCAAATCCTGTCGAATAGTGTAGAGAGAGAGAGAGCTCAGGAAGTTGCCGATGGCGAATGGCGAATCTTGTTTTTCAAGTTGTAATGCCCGTGTGTACAGTCAAAGATAGCAAGAGCTGATGAGTTTTAGAGACTTGCTCACTTCCCTTCCTTTTCTTCCACTCTATTCCCTCCCTCCCTCTCGTCTTTGAATTTTCTTTTACTTACTTTTCAGAAGCATACGATTCTCTCTCTCTCTCTCTCCTGCTTCTTCTCTTTTTCTTCTGGTGGGAGATTAGAATAATGTTGGGGAGGAGCAATGGCAGGAACTGCAGTGCCGTCAAATCGCTCGGCATTCGGCGCTGAAACCTTTGAAGAGCCCCCCTCTGAGTCGAAAGCGTGAGGAAGCAGAAGCAGAAGCAGAAGGAGAAGCAGCAGCAGCAGCAGCGGCGGTCATTTCGTCGGTCAGAAATAATTCACGGACGCATATATATTATTACTTATTTATGTAATCTCAAGGCCTGCGTTTGCCTCTTCCCAGTAAAAGAGCGAGTAAAATATTAAGCAAGCAATGCCTTTCATAATTCATGAGTGACTGGCTGATAGTTTTTGGTTTCATCACATGGGTTTCTTTTTCACAAGAGAGAAATCATTCCGGACCTATAATGGACCGCAAATGTCACAACCTTAGTACCCCTATTTTTTTTTTTTTTGTACTCTTAACATTGCTATTAATCGCATAAGTGTCGCAATTCTTAAATAACATTTGTTTCGGCACTGCGACTTTTCAATTGATCGTTTGATTGATATCACTTTTTAAAGAAGAGGTTTGCCACCAATGCCTTTAGTTTTTGATGTGATTTTGGGTTTTCCAACACTTGAGTGGTTGATTGAATAAATCATGAGTTGAGTGATCGATTGGAAAAAAAGGATGGTACCGAAACGAGCGTTTGTACAAAAGGATTGAGTGAGATCGTTCGTCAAAATGAAATAATTTACATCTTGACTGTACAAAGAGGATTTAATACTATAAATTTAGCTTTTTTATTTATTTCACCCTAAACCCTACATAGGTAGTGTAGCCGATGCAAGCTTCATTTCTGCATTTAATTCCTAGAGGGTCGTTGTAGATGTAGACCAATTTTGTTAGTATGCAAACGCTACATTGAACACCAATTATTTTGCCAGGCTAACATGTAGCATCCCTAGCTTTGTCTTGTCTCTTGGCCATATGTACTCTCAAGACAATCATATCATCTTGTCAAAATTATATTTTCAAAAAAATGTCAAATTACTTACATAGTTGCACAAGCACTTTGTCGCATTAGCCAACACATCATTTATCTAACTCATTCCCATATTGCCAATCACCTAGCTAAAGTTTTGCACCTTTTTGTTAGGCATATAGATGCAAATTTGATTCTAGAGTTTTATTATTATCAAATACATTACATGTCTTGTACCACATTTCATCTTAATTATGTGAAAATATCTCTATCTATAATGATGGCATATGATTAATCAACGTAGATCAGTTGATTGATTATATGTTAAATATTGTGAGAAATTTACTTAAAACATGTGTTACAAGAGAAGTTTCCTCTAATGGGTGTTCCCAAGGCAACATCATTAACCTCTTGTCCTTGGGCTAGGGCTTTCTTTTCAATGATTAGGACTAAAAATCAAGATCTCATTTTTAGGTTAGGGCAAGAATCATGATCAAAAAGTCTAAGAAACCACACCTATTTCTCTTTCCTTCTCCTCGAAAATGATGGGGTTGATCTTTTACAATGAGCCCTAGAGAAAATAGAATGAAAAACAACCATCAACTTTTTTTTTATGGAACATTAGGACCACTTTTTAAATTAATTTCTTTTTTGTCATCTTTAATGTGCCACTTTGATCTGTCCTCAGTTGAAAGCAAACTCCAACAAAAAGTCACTTTTGCCTTTTTTTTCTCCATCGCTCGAACGGAGCAGATTCTTCAAGAATTCTTTAGATTTTATTTATTTATTATAATATAGAGTGCACAACCTCTTTTAGCATGCTAATGACCCTTTTCTTGCTCTTTTGTCATTAACATTGGGGCGTCATCATTACTTCCACCACAGATAATTGCGGGTTGGGCCGATTATTCTATCTAATGAGGGATTCTTATGCAGTTCCTCTCCACTTTGCCTTTTTTTTTTTTTTTTTTTGTTATTCCTATTTTTTATTATTTTATGCTTGCTAGGACAAAATTTTAGGATTTATACCACAAAAAATTATAATTTGATTTACCTGTGACAAATTTAGTCAAAACTAATTTTTTCACTACCAAAAACTCCAAACTGGTACATCTATGACAAATTTATCTCAAACTAATTTATTGACCACAAAAAATCTAAACTCGTATATTTATGATAAATTTATCTAAGTTGGTTTTCATTAAATTGGATTAATATACAAACAAATCACATATTGGCACACTTGTGACAAATGAGGTAAAACCTTAAACCGGTATACTCATTACTGTCATGTGTCATCTAACTCAGTAATTTGATAGTAACATTTGATTAAAATTAATGAAGGGTAAATTTATTATAGGTGTATTAATTTGATATTTTTTGTGATAAAAAATTAGTTTATGATAAATTTATCACAGATGTATCAGTTTAGGGTTTTTCGTAATATTAACCTAAAATTATAACATATTTCACATAAAATTATAACATATTTCACATACTGTAACGAGCTTTCTCCATAAAATAGATTAGTTTTTTAACAGCTACAGAAATAAAGCTCTTCTATCTTGTCATGTGTGATTCCTAAGTTCTTCAAGGAGATTCCTTAAAATTTAGGGATATATCGGCATCGGTTTCTGTAATCTTTTGGAAATTCGAAAATTATTTATTTGTTATTTTTGTGAAAAACCGTCCGTGTGCTTTTCTAATTAATCTTTTTGTTGGTTTTTTTTTCGCCGGATTGCTCACATGCACAACTAAATTTAATTTAAAAAAAAAGGGTTTAAATTAGGTTTTTGACTGGCTTGATGCTCTGGCGTATGATCGAGCTGGACTGATTGCTCATATGAACCAAACCCAGTGACCAACCGTTATCCGATTGCTCAGACCTGGACTGATTCTTTTCAAGCTTGGCAAAGGCATGGTCGGACTTCAGGCCTTCTTTTTTTCTTGGGCAAATCCAGGCCATCGATCATGAGTAGGTTTGCTTAAATAGCTTGAACCGGCTCGAAGTATATATATATTTTAAGTACGAATAGAAAAAAAAATTATCTAGACATAGTAATAAAATCATAAACCAGTTGAAATACACCATTAAATATGAAATGATTTTTGGCTGATTTGATGTTCCGGCATTATCATAATAGGAACCACATTGAATGTTCAATTGCAGTCTGGTCAAACTGGCTAGCTTAATCTGATTTAAAAATTGATTTACCCTACACTGAGCAAACCTGGAAAGGCATGGTTGGGTTTTGGACTGTTTTCCTTTTAATTTTTTTCCTGAGCGAGTCCAAAAAAATAAAAATAAAAAAAATAAAAAAAACCGGAGAAATTCTTTCCATTTGTATGAGTTTAGTTTGACAAACGCATGTATTGAAATTGACGGTTAGCTGTCATAGTCTGTTGTAACGTTATCTTAATATAATTGAAAAAAACAGAGAAAATATTTCCTTTGATACGAGTTTAGTTTGACAAATACATGTATCTGTTTTGCGAGCGTCCATAGTTCCCAATTAAATACGGTTCCCAGTTACGTCTCTCTTATTTTCTTCCACCAAGAACCTTCTTGGCTTCTTGGATGCTCTTACTTTGGGAGTTGTGATCAATGGATTTCGGTCGAAAATATGCAAGTTATTTTCTCAAATGCAGAATTTTCCCAAATGCAGAAAAATCACTGATGCATACTGCAAGCGTCCCACCCAATCTATTGATATGTGCCACCAATGCCATTTAGTTAAGCGGCATTGGTTAAGGAGCGAGGGAAGCTCAAATCATCTACATCAGACCCTCCACTCCCAAGATAATTGTAGAGTAAGCCTTCTCTGAAAGTGTTCTTTATAGAAAAGAAAGGTTCAATCCATGTCTATTTGGGAACACCAAAGCCTCTATTAATCCAGTCTAATGGAAGTAAAGTAGAGCCTAAACTAGTAGCCTCACCCGCTCAAGGTTATATAAATTCGCCAATGAAGGGACTTTCTCAGAGAGCTCATTGCTTGAAAGTTGGAGTACTTTTAGATTTGTGGAATTGGATATTGACGAAGGAATTGATCCAACGAAGTGCTTATAAGCAATGCTAAGAAAATGAAGGTTCGGGAAAGTGAATCTTATATCTGTAAGAAGATAGTCGTGGATTTAGTTCAAAGATAAGTCGAATGCAATCAACGAACACAAGTTGAAGCCTGAAGGTGAAATGCCACTGGAGTACTTGTAGCTTGGTTACTCGACCTAGAGGTTGGGGAATAATCCCACTCAAACCATTGTTGGCAAAATATATTCCCTCCTAAGATGATAAGTTCCCTATGGATGAAGAAATGCTGCTAGTTAATTGGTTTATATTGAAGCTGATAAAATTAACATTTGACAAGGAGCCTAGTTGCATTGGACTCCCTCCAATTGTATGTGAGGTGGAGAACCACAAGATTCGAGTAACTTGATTTATTCCTGGGGATCTCGCCTGTCAGTGAATTCATGGATAACCACAAGATTTGGAGCCAATGCAATTAGCCAATTTGTGGTTCAAGGCCGAACCCGTTGTTTTGGAGCCGTAGTTCTCTCAAGAAGCTAAGGTTCCCAATGTGAGGGGAAATGATTCCCGATAATTCTTGGGAATTGAGGTTCAATATCGTGACTTTGTGGCGTCGACGACTGCATATTTCCCCAAGCCATTGGCAGAAGTTGGTGCTGTTGTTCCATGAGTGAAGCAACTCAAGAGGGTCACTAGTTATTTCAGTCTTGAAAGCAAGCAATGCAAGTTTGTTTGTATCGTTAGTAGTGGAAACAACTACACCAAAGCACAACTCAAGAAGGGCGACAAAAAGAACACAAGAACAATGGAGTTATGTGCAATTGAGATGCGAGTGTCCCATTTTACAAGCATAAATTGGGTATTAATTTGCTAAGGGATGACAAGAAGGAATGAGTGAAGTGATATGTATTGGTTGAGCAGCTTGAGCTCCATATTGAACGCCCTCACAGACAGGAACTTATATGGAAGCTGTGTGGACCCTACAAGAGTTCTTTCCGATACATGTTTGACCCACAAAATCGGTTTGAAGTATGAGGTAGTTTTTTTTTTGGTCGGTATAGAGAGAACTTCATTCATGAAATAGCAAAGATACAAGAGTTTAACACCTCGGTACTTAACATATCAAACAGAGGGGGAGGGGGAGGGGGGGAGGGGACTCGGCCCGGTTAGAGGGGAGAAGATTTTGGCCGTGGGCTTTTGCGGCCCAGTCGGCCACAAAATTCATTTCTCTTCTGTAGTGGCGAATTTGTAGGGTTGGGAAGAGACGAAGTAGCGCCGTAGCTTCAGCAAAGAGAGCCCTGTTCTCCCATGGTGTGCAATCTGGATCATGAATCGCGTCTACCACAAGCCTAGACAGTTGAATTCGAGAAGGAGGTTTTGTTGATTCCTTCCTTTGTTGATCAGATATTGGAGAGCAAAGGTGAGAGCTTGTATTTTTGCTTGCAGGGGCGAAACAGAGGGGGTTCGTTGGGCACTGCCATCGATCAGCTTACCTGAGGAATCGCGGCAAACAAGCGACAACACCTTCATTTATGGCCGTAGGGAAGGAGGCATCAATATTTATCTTTATCACACCAGGATCAGGAGGACACCAGATCATATCCGAAGGAGGACGTCGAAGAAGTGTCTTCAGTGTCGATCAAGAACAGGGTCGAGTGCAAGCTGCGTCTAACCTGTTGGTAAGTGATCTTGCATCAGTCCGGCTTCGCACTTCCTGCTGGTTGTTCATAGAAGATGGTTTCTTTTGACTCTGTTGCAGCAAGGTCACATGGCAGCTGTAATAAGATTGGGCATGGGCAAGAGCAGCAAACACAACTTGATTCGGGTTCGGGAGTTTCCGGCGGAAAACAAAATCGTTTCCGGCCTTCCAGATGTGCCATAAGACATTTGTAATTATCGCAGAAACTTGTAAGTCTTTCTCCTATTCGAATATTTGCAGTAGTCATGCATCAAATCTGTGTGTCGGAGTTTGCTGAACAGTAAATGGTAATTGCGTGTGGCACCATACTTTCATTGTCCAAGGGCAATGTAGGAACAGATATTCTGTAGTTTCAGGGACTGGGGAAATGCAACAGTCTCTACATAGCTTACATATAGGATCTACTATAACATGGCGATAGCATAGATTCTCACAAGTGGCTAGAGCATTTTGGCATAATGACCATAGAAAGATACGCAGTTTGGGAGTAGCTAGTACCTGCCAAATGTTTGTCCATAGTCGTTTTGGGGGTTGAAAAGACGATGAAGCCCAATTATGAATAACTCTGCTCTCTGCTGATCTGATCTGATTGTATCCATTTTTAACAGTATAAACTCCATTTGATCGCCCTTTCCAAATCAGTTTATCCTTTGTATATTGTGGTATGATCTGAATTTTGAGGATTTTGTCAATTATGTGATCAGCAAAACTACTATAAAGCAAAGGAATGTTCCATGTCTGTATGTATGAACATATGAAATCAGCTACCATTATAGGTTCATTCCTAGGTGCAGGGCCTCCAATTATGCCTGTTGACAGCCACCTATCCTCCCTGACTTTTATGTGCTGCCCATTGCCTACCGACCATTGAAGATTATTTGAAATAGAATCCCGACCTAGCAAAATGCTTTGCTATCCCCAAGAGGGTCGGGCGCCTCTATCCGCATGCCCGAAGTCTTTGAACGGGAAATACAGCCCTTTAAAGATCCTACTCCATAGAGAGGTAGGCTGTTGAAATAGACGCCAAGCCTGTTTGGCCAAGAGGGCTTTATTAAAAGTGATAAGATCCCTGAAACCAAGACCACCCGTGTCTTTACGACTTTTAAGGGTTTCCCAATTCCACCAATGTATGCCTGACTTGTTTCCTTGAGATTGCCACCAAAATCTAGCCACCTTCTGTTCAATAGATTTGCACAGTGATATAGGGATTTTAAAGATAGATATGGCGTACTGTGGAATAGCTTGCACAACTGCTTTAATCAAGACTTCCTTACCGCCTTTGGAAAATAACTTTTCTTTCCAGCCATCGAGTTTTGAGTGAACTTTAGCCAACATCTAGGAAAACATTTCTTTTTTAGATTTCCCCCAGTCTGATGGGATGCTAAGGTATTTGCCTGTCTTTTTCATCACTGGAACTCTGAGTTCTCTGGCGAGAGTCTCCTGCATATCATTAGGACAAGCACAGCTAAAGAAGATTCTGGATTTATTACGATTCACGTCTTGTCCCATTGCCCAGCAGTATTGGTTTAGTATATTTGCTAGATTCTGACATTCTAGCAATTTCCCATCGATAAAAAAGATAGCATCATCAGTAAAAAATAAGTGTGATAGGGTAGGACACCTGTTGTTGAGTTTAATGCCTTTAATGCTGCCTATGTCCACTACTTGATGTATGAGAGTTGAGAGAACATTCGCCACTAAGATGAATAAATATGGAGAAAGTGGGTCGCCCTGCCTGAGACCTCTCTTCATTTGAAAAGGAGGGAGAGGTTCGCCATTTAGTTTGACACTCATAGAAGCGGTAGTAACACACTGCATAACCTGTTGGACCTAGAATGCATGGAAACCCATCCTCAAGAGATAATCTCGAAGAAAATCCCATTCGACACGATCATAGGCTTTTTGCATGTCAAGTTTGAGTACAGCCTGAATCTTGCGCTTCCATTTCCGTGTTCAAATTTGATGTAGAACTTCTTGGACCACTAAAATGTTATCTTGGATCTGGCGTCCACTGACAAAAGCACTATGCTCCGTAGAGATTGGGGTCGGGAGCCAGGGCTTTAAATGATTTGCTAGTATCTTTGATATGATTTTGTAAGAAAAGTTGCAAAGACTTATTGGTCGATATTGGTCCAGCTTTTCAGGGTGAGATATTTTCGGAACCAAAGTGATAAAAGTCTTGTTAAGTGCAGGGTTTAGCACGCCCGAAGTAAAAAATTCTTTAACTGAGCTAACAATGTCATCTTGTAAAATATCCCAGTGAGCTTGATAGAACTGACCATTTAAACCGTTTGGGCCAGGTGCTTTTGTGGCTCCTAATTGAAAGGTTGCTTTGCCGACTTCCTCTGGAGTTACTTTGGCCGTAAGACATGCATTCATAGTATCAATCACCACCCCTAGGCATTAATTTAAGATGGGGCCATAGTCTCGCTGACCCACCGAGGAGTATAAATTCTGAAAGAAGTGCTGTGTCATGTTTTGTAATGATTTCTGATCTCTAACCCATTGTTGATCTTCATTTAATAACATACTGATTCTATGGCGCTGCTGTCGCTGAATGGTGGTGGCATGAAAGAATTGAGTGTTTTTATCTCCCCACTTTAGCCATTTTACTCGAGAACGCATTACCCAGTATTGTTCTTCTTGTTGCCACAGGTGCTGAATTTCATTCTTTAAAGCATCCATCCTAGATTTGTCATAATGAGTATTTGTTTTGTTGGTCACGATCTGAATTTGTTGCTGCAGTTCATTGATTTGACGATGGCTATTCTTGAATTTGGACCTACTCTAGCTGGTTAGGGCTATCGAGACTCTGGTTAACTTCTGAGGTAAGTTCAAAGTCTAATTTTGAGTAGTTTTCCAGACAGCTGATACTACTGAGCGACACTCGTGCTCTTGTAGCCAATAAGATTCAAAGATAAAGCCTCTCCGTCGCCGAGGTTGGAGTGCTGTTGTCGTCAAAAGGAGTGGGCTATGGTCTGACCCGATGGCTGGTAGGGCGAAGATTTCAGCTGCTGGAAAGGTAAGTCGCCATTCCATAGTACAAAAAGCCCTGTTTAGTCTTTCTTTAATTAAAGCATCCCCTTCTCTGTTATTACACCATGTGAAAGAACACCATTTGCTATCTAGATCCATCAGTAGACAGTCATTTAACATCTCTCTAAAAGAATGCATTTGCTGTGTAGAGGCTAGCTGCTTACCTTGTTTTTCCCACTGATACATAATCTCATTAAAATCTCCAATGCATAACCAAGGTAAGGTGTTAAAATGGTTGATGAGCTTCAGAGCTCTCCATAAGGATTGTCGTGGCTGAAAAACTGCCGGCGCGTGGAGACAAGTCAGGCGCATCATAGTTCCACTTTCCCCCTCCGCACAAACCATATCAACATAGTCTGGCGTTTGTTGATCCACTACTAGGTAGATCATTTCTTTCCAAAACACCGCTAGGCCCCCTGCAAGGCCTATTGGATGTTCCAAAATGCCGTTTGGGTATTTGAGTTGTTTTTGAAGTTTGCGAAGCACCACTTCTCGATTCTTTGTTTCCATTAGAAAGAGAACATCGGGTTGTTCCCGGGCCACCAATGCCCTTAGGGCTTGAACTGTTAGGGGGTTGTCCAACCCCTGACAGTTCCAACTGAGTATCTTCATTTGTCTTTGGGTGGCTTATTAGGGCCTATGAGGCAGCTTAAGATGGCCTTTTAAGGCTATAATTCTTGCACCAGTATTTCCACCATTATTTTTTTCCAATCTGAAAGCCCAAAAGACGTGCTTGGGCTCCCATTGGCAATATTCGTTTAATGTCAACAAAACCTCTTTATGAAAGGATTATAAGATGTTAGTAAGCATTGGACACTCCATACACATTATTTTCCATGTACTCATCGTGAATTTGAACCCAAATTGCACTTCTGTGATTAGGGTCTTTACGTGCTTATTCCGCTCAACATCCAAGACAAAAAATTGACCTTTTCATGATGGTTGAGAATTTGTATCATCAAATATGGTTTGTTTTTTTGTGCCATTTCGCAGTGATTGACATATTTTTCAATTAAATATCAGTGACAACGTGTTAATTTGTATCATCTTTTGAATCAGTTCTATGGTGTCATATAGGATTTTTCTCGATAAATCTCTAACTTGTTCAAGCTCATCCTTATCATGAATTGCGACCTTTACCTCTGTTAGTGTGACAATTTGTGGAGAGAGTGATTTTGATGATCGCAAAATCATTCTAGCAGTGCCTTATTTAAGTTAAAAAAGAAGACGCAGGAGGAGGATTAAGACAAAAGTTGATGATCATAGGAAGTTCTACCAATTGCGATTACCTTGCTCATATGATAAACATAGGAGAGAAAGATTACGTTAAAACTCTTAAACCCTTTTTAGAAATGCAATCAACTACTAAATATTTTCAAAAAGCATCCGTATGCAGTGCGATTATTGGCGGTAGTTCCGAATCACCATATGTGGGGCAGCGTGGGGCACGTCCTCCGGGGACAGCGTGAGAGAAAAGATTTTCATTAACTTTTTTTGAATTTTATTAATGTGTTTGTTAAATTTTCAACAAAATTATGAATTATTCTGCTGTAAACTTATTCATATACTCTAATTAAAAAAATCACAGTCTCATGAGCTTAATTCTACCTATCTATATTGATGCGTTTACATCGTTCACTTAAAATATATATACACACGCACACTATAAGAGTGTAGCAAATTATAGTAGGTTATATGATATAATAATTAAATCTTAATATATCACTTGTAATTAAGATGGGGTGAAATTAATAGCGACCCGCCCATCCCCATGAATTGCTCGCACTTCAATCTGTACATTTTATTCTGTTTTTCCAATTTTGTAACACACATTAAATTTACTTAATTCTCGCCAACAACATACACAAAAATAACATAGCTAAAAAAATTTGCTTAAATCAAGCAAGTATGTACAAATTCTTTAGGACCAAAATGACTCGGGACCAACGCAAGGTACCCTACGCAATCGACGATGGGTCTAGCTCATGACTACACGCAGTTGTGTCGAAATACACAATTAAACATCAATCATGCGAAATCCAACCGCTGCTATTTAATTAATTTAATTCACTGGGTGATCATATTTAAATGAAGACGATCGATCGTGGGGAAGAGGTAATTTGATGCACTCAGCAAGGAGCTTTAAACGTAGCTCCTTATGTTTAGCTTATAAATTAAATCGTGCAATAATTTATAGTTGATTAGCAATGCTCTTATAAAATAAAAGTTGCTTATAAAATTAATTGTTCGGAGTAATTTGAAGGGTAGAAGCACTTATCAATGCAAAGTATATGGAATAATCTTTGAAATGACGGAATAACTTTCGTATCACCATTCTAAGTTGTATAGAGCAAACATGTCGATTCCATTCAACGTGGAGGATCTTTAAGGAAAGCACCTATTTTCATTCTTGTCAAAAGAAAATTGTATTAATCGTTCAAAAGGAAATATGAACAGTGTATATATTTCATAGCAAAGCAAATTGAAGCAGAGCAAAGTTTGCAAAAGAAAATCATATCCAGATAACAAAGTGGATTAATAGAGCACCGATAAAGGTAAGCACACACTTGTTCTATAAGAACAAATCTATCAAGCAAAACATTTGGTGACCAATCACTGAACCTCGTATTTTTATCAGTGATGAGCATAAGCTGGAAATTTCTTTTCCAATAACTATGGCATTGTTAGTTTGCGGTGCACGCTTAGGTCTGGCTTCCTCTACACTATTGCCTTATGGAAACAACAAAAACAGGTTGCCTGAACATATAGACACTTGCGAGAGCTAATCTAAATGATTCAGTGAGACGCCAAAGCTCTTACGATCACCTTTGAAACTAGAGGAAGAGGACTTATGCACGGACAAAGCACTAGGGCATCAAATCCCAAAAACATATTTATTAAGCTCTCAAGTCTAGATCGGGAGAGAGAATAGCTCATAGATTTAGAATTAGATTGAGAGATTCAATTGGGAAAAGAGATTTGCCACATCTAGATCGAGAGTGAAGAAGAAATAAGAAAAGAACAAATATACACAAATAAAATCAGCAAGAGAGAGACTAGTTCAACCCTCTTCCATGCCGAAAGTTGACGAACAATGGAGAGAGGAGAGGAAGTGTAGCGGAAGAGACAACTAGGAAAGCACCTAATTTGAAACCTCTTAATCCATGATCTTAAGGTGTTCTATTCATGGTCTTACTTACTTATTGCGACACATTTCTCGAAAAAATTACAAATAAAAAAATTCATTTAGTTATCTCAGAAGTTATATTATAGAATTTAGAGATTGCAAATTATATTTATGAAGAGAATTGATCCGACATATGTGATAAGCAGCAAAATAAGTTTTTGCGGAAGTGTTATTTTAGGGTGCATTTGGTTGCAACGCGACCGAGTGGCGTTTGACTGCAGAAGTCGTTGGACTTGAATCGGGTTACTTCTCGGGTTCTAATATTGCATGATAATTCCATTGCTTTCTCAAACATTACATTTCAATTGTTAGCAGAAGACTACGTTAGCAGAAGGCTGATCGAGAGTGGAAAATGCGGTCAGTTTTGCTAATTGGGTTCTGAAGCCGATCGATTGTCGTGATTTGTCATCTGTTATTCAACTGTATATGTGATTCATCGAACCTTTGTTATGCTGGAGAAGAAGTTTGTATCGCGGTGAGTTTTGGCTTATGAAATCTTCATTCAAACTTACAAAAAAAAGGAAGAAGGAATGCAAAAGAGCCGAAGAAAGATAGAGAGCGAGGTTTCTTGCAGACGCAGTTGGAGCTTCAAGAGATTCCTAATTCGTGATGCAAGAGTACTGAGCAGTGAGTACAGCACAAAGCAAAAAGCACAATGCACAAAGCAAAAACTAGTTCCTAGATTCTGGGTCTCTTATACTACCAGACGATTCCTCGATCCGGTCTATTGGAACCACATGATTGATGGCTGCGATGGACCCGATCCGTCGAGGCAAGTGTTTGCCCTCGGTACTGCAGTGCAGTCATGATTTGGTGAGAGCCAAGAGGAAAGTGACAGGCCTAATTTCTTCTCTGGCCGCTTCTCCATCTAGAACTCGTGCATAATTCTCAAACAGGCTGTCCACAATTCCTTCACCAAAGTGGTGAGAGATCATGGACTCTTGGACGGCCCTGACCGTGGTCGCCACTGCTGTTCCGTAGCTTTCCCCATCTTTCTCCTCCCTCTCAAGTTCGAACATCTCGAAGCGATCCAATCGGAACGACCCCTCTCTCTCGATCTCGTCCTCCATTTCATCCTTGGAAGGTGCATAGAAGTGCACATCATAGGAATCCAGCTTCTCCTCTTCCACTTCCCCCTGAAAGAATCAAGAAGAAATTGAGCTCGTCGAAAAAAAAATGCATTTTTCCTGTCCAAAATCACCACCAAGCACACAGGCTCTTTCTCTAAGCTTTTAACCGGCAAAATTATTTGTATACATAACTACTTTGGATAAGTCAAATGTTACACATGGCAACGCAGGATGTGGACGTAATCATGTCGTTCAGACAACAAGAGGCGGAAAAAACGGACGGCCTAACAAACCAAACCATTCTTTAGAAAAAGTTTTAAGTCCTTACAAAACGGGCGAACCATGTATATTCATACTGTATTACTTGACATTAAAAAAAAAAAAAAAAAAAATTAGAGCTCGAGGATCCCTTAGGAATTGAGGTTACCTTTGCAACTAACGTGGAGACGCTTCTCGTGAGAAGCTCCCAGAAGAAAGAGTTGCCTCTATCAACATGGTGCGGGCCCCTCCTGCCCAGCAAGATCAGCACCATTCTGCCTCCAGGCACCAGCTCTTCAGATCTCAAGCGGAGGAATGATGTGAAGTCCTCTTGGAACTGCCGCAAGTAAGCCTCGGCTACACTGGGAGGGCTGGACTCAGAGATGTAGATACTGCCCTTGTTGATTGGTTCTCTGTTCTCACCATAGAGTGCTGGAGGGACCTGAAGAAAAAGACAAGGGAGTTGGCCAGTTTGTGAGGCTTGAGTCCATCTACGATTGGTCAACTTCGACATGCCTCATATTGATCTGATGATATGATGTTTTTTTCATCATTTGCTGATAGTAAGTTAAGTACATTATGCCTTTAATATCCTAATAATGCCAATTCGAAGCTACAAAAAGATACAATTTGGGCTACCAAGCCCACAAGTGTGTCCATTTCTTTCCGGGTGGTCCTTTTCATCCTTTAGTTTGGTATAATTCTTCCGCTGAGTGGTAAATGTGTCTCAGCTCAATCAAGATGTAATGCTGTAAAATTCAAGATTCTCCTTGAAATATTGTCAAAATGGGTGTTGTGACAAGTGAGGCTCTCACCAGTGACCCGAACAGGGCCAAAAAAAAAAAAAAAAAGTGAGGGTGGGATAGAATCTTGTTACCCTTGACAGCCAGTGCAAACTGTAGGATGAATAGACAAAGTGCAAGCATTTGTTGGGAAAAAGCCTCCCATAAAAGGACCCAGGATGAGCTGCCATGTACAGAGGAGGATGACATAGCCCGCCCTCTCTCCTTCTTGCCTCCCTGAGCTCTCTGTGGAAATCTGGCAAGGCCTTGAAGATGGAGTTGAAGTCATTGGTGGGGAGGTCATTGAGGTAGACCCTAAACTCTGGGGTTGGACTCGTGACCCTGTGGCTTGTCCCTTCCACTACCTCAATCACATCCCTGATGAGGGACAGTGTGTTGGGTCCTGAGGAACACCCCAAGTCAGCTATTCCAATGCTCTCTGGCATGAGACTCAGGTACACTTGTTGCACTGCTTCCATGGTTATGCTCTTCACCATTTCAGATGCCTTCTTCTGTGGAGAGAGAAAGAGAGAGAGAGTCAGGAAAGTGAATAAAATCAAATCGTGAGGTGAAAAAAAATTTCCTGTTTTGCGAGAGAGAGGGAGACCTGAAGGGAAGAGTTCTTGGCATAGCTAGTGTTGCCAACACCTCCTGTCATGTGAAAGACCTTCTCCACATCCATGATCTGGTTGGGAAACAGAACAAAGAAAAAGTTCCTTCTTTTTGATTATCTGAAGAGAGCTTGAAGAATATATGGTGTCTTATGCGCTTGCCCTCTGTACAGAGACAGAGTATAGTCGCAATGAGGCAGCCTTTTCACTTTTTTTTTTAATATATCTATTTGGTTATCATGGTAGTTCAAGATGCATTTAAACTCTAGTGTCATGATGATTTTCGATGTTGATAGTAACTTCGTGGCAGGGGACCCTGAATGAGCCCTCTCTCTGATTCTTAAGGATGGCCCCTGTAAAATTAATGCTCCATTAGTGGGTAGCTCAATACACTTTTGTTACCATGATTAATGCACGACTTTGCTTTCGTGGGCTTCTTTTTCAGTTGTCAGCTTGATTTGAGAAAGTAGAAACTCTGTACAAGTGAAGATCCGAGAGATTCTAAAAGCTTGCGGGACATGTCGGCTGGCTTCATGGACAAAGTGGCCATCTTCAGCTTTGATCACTGTAGCATGTCAGTGAGGATACCATGTATCTTCCCTATCGCAGGCCCACACTTATCTTAAAAGAATCACAAAGCGTTTTAATTAGAAAATTCGAGTCAATAGAGTTTAGGAGAGAGCTCGTGCAAGGTCGAATGGATTGTTTTGGCGCGTGGTGTGGAGCTATCGGGTACGGGGAACTTGTCCTGTCCAAATTTGTTAAGACACTCGAACCGCGGGGAAGGAAAAATCAATTATAATTTGGAGGGTCTAATCGAAAAGCAGAGCGTGAAGGTAGCGCATGCAGAAAACTAGTGCATTATCGCCCATTATCTTCCTTTTGACAAATCGCCAAAACTCTGTGGCGTTTGAACAGTGCCATTCACTACCCCGAAGAATATGGGACAACTGAACTTTGTCCCATCTTTCTTCTTTTGACTTGAAGCCATTGGCCAATAGGGTGGTGGTGCGTTCAATTAGCTCCGTAGCAATTGCCTCCTGTCTTGTGCTGAAATAGGAGGTCTCATCATTGCTCCCACTCGGCGTGGGGATGCTATTTTTTGAGTCCATCAAATCAAGGGTTACCTTGGCATGGGGAAAAGAATCTAACTCAGGATAAGAGGGGGACTCGCCGTCCACACAGAAAGATAACATTTTTTTTTTTTATTATAACCGATAAGTGACGGAATTAGACAACAATAATAGAATTTGATCAACAACTAAAGTCATTGATGAAAAAGCCGGTCAACAATTTGGAGAGCATCAATAGCCCACCAAGGAGGTCATCATCAGTGAGCAATTGACACAAAAATGTAACTACTTAATAGTTTTGTTTATCAATCGCTGGGGTTTGTTCCAGTGGCCACCATTCCAACTTGGAAATGGGAGGTGAGGGGTTCGAATCCCCATCTTCTCAGGAGGGTTGGGGTGGGAACATTGTAATTTCAGGAGTGGGTTTCGATTCCCACGCCCTGTAAGGAGGCAGGTCAAAAGTCTGAGAATGAGCGTTAGAATAGAAATGGAGTAGGACCTACCAAAAAAAAAAAAATAGTTATGTTTATCGTTGCTCTTTTAGAATTTTGTAACTTCTTATAAACGAGCATAATTGTAACTTCTTGTAACCACAAATAGGATTAATAATTTATTGTTTTGAAGAAAGGATTATGAAGTTATCTTTTCAAATTCAATATACTTGTAACCGTCGATTGTGGGCTATAAATATAGCAATTTTACTCTTTGTAAAAATCCCTAATCAATCACAAAAGTCTCGAGAATAAGAGTAAAAGTAGGAATAGAGTATGACTGACAAAAAAAAATAAAAATCACAAAAGTCAATGTTCTTTGTAAATTTATCTGTATCTTAATTTTCCGCAATTTAAATAGTGGGCCACACCTCCACTTTTCGTTTCTTTAAATTATTTGTCAATTTTATGTCCAAAATCAAGTAAAGATCTTTCATATTCTTCGTCAATTTATTTATCCATTCATTAATACTTCGGAAGATACTTCATCAACATCTTTTGGTAAAACATTTTTTTAGTATGCCTAGTGGGATGCATTGATTCGAGGAGACTATAGTGACAAGAACCGAATTCAACAAGAGTTCAATAATACTGCTGGTAACAATAATCTAGCACCACAATCGGGTGATGAAGTTGCCGCGCACTTCAACTCTTCAACTGTTAACCAAGCAGCAAAAGAAAGACAACGCCAATGGGCAGACCTTCCTTGATGTCTCATTGTTGCAACAAATCCCCATATGTTGGCCGCCATGAAGAGGTTATTTGAAGAGTAGCAGAATGATATGGCCAACTACATTGTGAGTCACACCTTCTATGTAATCAAGCCTCATCATAATGCTGTGAATGTTGTTCTCTTGAGGTTCGGATCGTCCAATCAACCACCACTATTCAATCTAGTGGTAGAAGGTTACTTCCTAATCCTTCTTCAGTTATCGATGCTAATAGTGTTGGTCAAAACAACCAAATTGGTGACAACAATTTGACAAATCAAACCGGTCGATAGGCCGGTCAATTGCCAAATATTGAAAATGTAAGCTAATGGCTTCATTGGTATCACCCAATATGAATATTTTTGTTAGGCCTAACATGCCAATTAATGTAGACAAGTCGGCAAGACTAACATCATTGCCTAGGGGGTTAAATGGTCAGACAAATCCACAATTAAACCCAATATAATTTGTCAACGATTACGGTTAGACAGGGGTGTTATCATGCTTGATTATAGGAAACTATGTTTTGAATGGGTCGATAATCAGCCTTTTCCAAGAGGTTTGAAAATGCTTGACTTTGCCATTTTTATTGGCGAGGATGAACAATCGACCATGAACACATTGTTCGATGATGTGTTCCTAAAACTTACATCGTTTCTCTTGTCTTTGTCAAAAATTGCTTTTACTCGATACACTAGTCTACTAACTAATTCGGTGTGTAATTGGGTAGAGATGAAAAGACGATTCTATTCTCAATTTTACAGAATGATTGCTAGACTCTATCGAAACAATAATGAGTTAGCCGATTAGTTTGTTGCTCGATTTAAAAAGGTTAGCAATAAATACCTTACTTCACTCTCAGAAAAAGAGTTCGCGAATTTGGCTTTCAATGGATTGAAATTCAATCTAAGAGAAAAATTCGAAGGCTAAGACTTTGCTGATTAATTTCAGTTAGTAATGAGAATGTCTAAGTATGAGAGATTCTTAAAGCTAGAGATAAAGGGCCACTTGAAAACTTTGCACAAAACATGGTCTTAATGAAAGACTACGATTCAAAATATGAATTTGACTTAAATGAAAACATTAAAATGGAGCAAGAATGATGTTCGACAAGCCTTATGGTTGTCGACCCTTAAAGCTTGCCAGAATAAAAGAAAGCATAATGACTAAGGCTAAAGACATTCAAGTTTACTTGTTCGACAATAACAAGTTGGACAAAATCTTTAATTTATTCTTAAAAGATAGCCCGATAAAAGTAACGGGATGCCAATTTATCCTGAGTAAAGAAGATTTAGTATTAAAAGATATTGCAAGTGGCACCATTCGTGGAGTCATAACATGGTTAATTGTATTGTTTTTAAGAAAGAGGCAATTTAGTAGAAAAAAAATCAAAGTCGCTGTTGATCAAGGAGCATATGTTGACTCTTAATTATCTAATTTTAAAGAATTGAATGATCGATGAATATTCAATTCTTTTAAAATGTGCATACAACAACATAAAGAAAAAACTAACTTTTTGTTAAAATTGAATAATGATATACTTAGTCAATAATAGTAGAGTTTGGAGAACAACAAAGTCACCAATGAAAAAGATAGTCGCTAACTTGGCGAGCATGGACAACTTGTCAAGGGAGTCATCAACAATAGGTGATCGACACAAAAATGTAATTGCTAGGTAGTTATATTGACATACTATTTTAGGATTTTGTAACTTCTTGGGATAAGTGTTGTTATAACTTTTGGTAAGCATTAATATGATTAGGAAGTTATCTTTTCAAATTCAATAACTACTTGTTGTTAGGAGAGGTGCCAGGCAGGTGGGCACCGGCACATTAAAATAAAGAACACATCCTTGCAGCTCGCTAGGTTACCAAATAGGCAGAGCAGTCCCCTATAGGGAGGAAACTCCACTATCTTGGTGAGGATATATGACCAAGCCAAGGATGCAAGGTAGTCTTGGTTTACTCCCACCTAAGAGGAATTGGAAATAGCAGTGTATCAGGGGAATTGATATCTTCTAGTTTTCTTCAATGTGTCCATAACATTCTTTTGCTCTTACTAATGTATCAGTCCTCAGCCGCATCACGTGCTACGCGACTTGCGGGGATGGAACATTTAACGGCGGGTAATTTTTGTCATTTTCTTGGATTATCAGAAAAGTGGAAATAATTTTATCCCTTGAAAAGAAAATTCGTAGGTTTTTCTTTGGGATTAGGTCAAATAATTTTCAAGCACCAAAATCTATAGTGCAAGAAATACTTGGATTATATTGGGTAATGCAAAGCTGCTTTTAAAAAATTCCTTCCCACGCCAGCTCTCTCAAGCCAAATTGTTCACGGGTGGGATCCTCACTCCCACTGAGATAGAAAGATTACACAGATCGATCATTTCACCACTTTCACCATCCATACTTTTCCCCTAAAAGATGTAATGTTGCTTGACACGTGTCAGTTGAGGGATGACTGATAGTTTGACCATCTCTTTTTTTTTTTTTTTTTTTTTTTTTTTTTGACCTTTTATAAGTTGAGGCCTGAGGGGGGCGGTTTGGGGGATGCATGAAGTGGCCATTTTTGCTTAACATGCATGAATCGAGTGCCGAACCTTTGGTCCCCTAAGTTTGGACCCTGTTAGTGTCGTTCGGTGGGCTTCGAAAAGAACATCCATCCTTTTACCTATTGCCTATTGGAGCATGCTTGTCAAGAAAGACGGTAGGATGTGGGAAGATAAGAGTTTCACTTTCTAGGTAAGTGATTTGAGCTTTATCTGTTTCGATTCCAAGCCGACATACATAGTCATCCATTTCTCCAAACCTCAGGTCTTCCTATTAGATTAGATCGCATTATGGTAGGTTTGACGGGGACTTTGGTCGGCCTCTTAGTCGATTCGAGTCACGAGTAGAAACCGGATCACATGTGTGCACTTTCTTAGGATCCCTGTACTTGTGATACCCAGCGGGGTCGAGGAGGGGCGAGCAGAGGTTGTTGCTCCCCTCGCGATGTTCTGCTATAGGGTTTAAGGCCTATTATGTTGAAGGATTATGGAGGTGGCTTTAATTGTTACGGCGTCCCTTCAATTGTACACCCTTATGATGGAAGATGAAATTTCTATCTTCGATTTGAGTCCATCTAAACTAGTTTAATGAGTCGAGTGATTATTAAACTATAAGGGACTCCCTAAAGCTAAGGACAGATGAGTTTAATCCACTAATGGGATGGGGAGGGAAAATTACTAATAAAAAGTTTTAGATATGTATGAATGCCAATTCAGCTTTAAAACTTTTCAATATATTTAATTTAATTCTAAATATTTTAACAATTTGCCAATTTTGTCATTCTGTTTAATTTTGACAGAAAATCACTAATATGGACGTCAGCCATTTTACGTGGCACCATTTTACAATTTTTTTATTAATAATAATATTTAATATTTTCTCTCTTTCTTTTTCTCATTGTAGCTAGCAGAGGTCGTGGTCCTTGCTGGGGACGAGCAAAGACCTAGGTGAGGGCTGTAACACTGGTCAACCACATTGAAAAAAAGGGAAAAGAAAAGCTATAAAAATTATAAAAAAATTAATAATCGTATATGTTGTAAAAATTAACAAGTTGAAGATTGAATTGGCATCTACATGATAGATTTATAATTTTTTTTTGATAATTTTCCTAATATGGGTATGGCTTGATAAGTGAGTGCAAGAGCCCCATAGGAATTTCAAAATTGTTTTATGTTAAATGGTTTATTTCTTAACTAGTTGATTTATACTTATAAGAGGTTTTGACCCCAACTGATCAGAGTAAACTGCGAACTTTAATCTCTCAATTCTATATACCTCATTTTTTTTTCCTGGTCAGATATATATCTCAGTTTAAAAAGCTCACTTCAACGGAAATCCAAGTTTCAATTTCAACTCATGAAAGATGTGAAATCCCATATAGCTCACTCAACATGAATTTACATGTTAAATCTCTTTGCTGAGGATAATAAAATGTAATCATTCCATTCATTTTTTTTTTCAAAGGTAATGCCAAAATTATTTTTGCAGTTACATTTTTATGTTTTTAATCTTGTTACGGTTTTCTTTCGTGGCTCATAATAAGAAATATTCATATTTTAGACATGGGAAGAAAAACTAGATATTTGTTTACATTTCAAATAATTTAATTTCGTTATGTCACCGCACCCGGCGCTTCAATGCACATGCTCCAACTCCGTCCGTGTCCACAAACGACCTCATCGACAGGGAAGTTTTTCACGTCACGAAGATTTGAAGTAAATTGCAGGTGGGCAACTACCTAACTTTGACTAAACCTTTAGGAGCTCCTGTCACATGTAGAACCATATTCAAAAGTCCTGACCTCATCGTGTATGCAACATTGTTACAATACAAGATAGAGATAATTGCACAAATAATTTCTAAACTTTGACCCAATATGTATGTGATTTTTGAATTTTTCATTTATTCTATGCTATTCTTGGACTTTAGTAAATGTTTAGTTTAGCATAAATGAAAATATTCAATGTTGTTTTATATTGATTTAAATTCAAGGGTAATATTAAATATGTTTATATAGTCCAGGAACTAAATTGAACATTTACCAAAAATCTAGGGACCGCATTAAATAAATTAAAAGTTCAAAAATCATAATGTATATTGGATTGAAGTTTAGAGACCACATTATACATAGGGTTAGAGTTTAAGGATTATTTGTGTCATTTTTTCTATGAACTAAGATAGTTACATCGCAATTCACACTCATGATCAATGACTTGATATCGTTAATGAATTTGAATAACACTAGGTAAATTCTCCAAGTTTGATGTGATTTTTGTAAGCCAGGCCAATCTATCGGGGAACACATATTGTCCATCTTTATTTGCTCCGTATTTTACATTTTCAGTATTATTTACATTATTGGCAATAGTTATTCTCGGTATTCTTACCTTTAAACTTTTCCCCATTTATATTTCATGTCCAAGAATCAATGACGAATCCTTCAAAGCTTTGTTGATCGGATAAGTTCGCGTAATTCGAAAGGTATATCACCCTTTTGGTGGAACAAGTATAAAATAGGAGAGTTAAATTGCAACTCACGCCCACTATCAATACCTTGATATAATTAAATATTTTGAATAATTCTAGGTAAAATTTTTATGCTATAGGGCAAATTCCCATTAGATTTTGAGACGAAAAAAAAGACTCTTATTAGGTTTGGATATGACCACTCGTTCGGATATTGACTCGCCCATGTACCACGTCATTAGTATATCTGTTTATAAATCCATTTATCAACACTACTTTAGATGTTTTATTTGATTCACCGTCGGAAAATATATCTTACTTTATAGAATCGCCTAATGCGAATTCTACTTTATGATAAGGTCCTAAATGCATTTAATTTTTTTCTTTCTCCATGATGTAATTGGAGGGAAGTTGAGGGTGGGAATGGAACTAATGATGCTGGTTGAGTGTTGAGTGGACTTTCAAGACTTTTTAAGAGTTCATTAACAGCTTAACGAATGTAGGCCGCATAGAGAGGAGCACCATACTGAAGATAATAATTATTTTGTACAAGGGAGAAGGAAGCGGTGTACCGTTGAATATATATATATATATTTCAAGTTTAAAAAAAGAAAAATACTTGACTGAACTTGATGGTGTGTGCACATGACTTTCATTTGCGCATCGTGCGTTTGATTAAAAACTCACCCTTTGAAACCTTTCGATTTCCATCTTATACAACTTTAAGACGAGGATGGTTCCACTATGCCGTTAAAAAATGTATTTTTCTTCGTGCTGATATAATTCTGAAAGAGTACGGAAGCGTTGGATAGGCGATTAGGTCACCAAATTTTCGCATAACTTACTGATAATTTATCGGCCCAACTTTTTTTAACAGATTACAAATTGCTGGTTTTTATTTGACAACTAAAATTTACTAACTCATATATGGAATTTACCAATCTTTATTTAAGTGAGTTACTAACTTTTTTCCGATTAAAACACTAATGAATTTTAAGTCACCGACTCTTATTTAAGTTACTTACCAACATTTTATTTTATTTTATTTTTTTAACATCTACCTACTTTTATTTGTCTATCTTACAAATGCCTTAAGATATATTAAGGTCTTACATGGATTTAGCAAACCTAATTTTTGTAACTTATTGGCTTTTCTTTCTCACAAGGTCACCAACTAGTTGTGGTTAAGTCTTATTTAACTTGCTTACTGACGTTTATTTGATTTATTTTTAAAATTTAACAACTTTTATTTGCATTAACTACCAATTTGTTACATTTACCAACTTTTTTGATAAATCACTAACCTTAATTGGGTGTAATTCACGACTTTTATCACAAAAAGTTACTAACAAATTTTGCGTTACGAAGTTTTATTTGAATTAGTCACTAACTTTATTTTATTTTTTTCAGGTTAATGACTTCTTTTATTGATGAAAGAATAATATTTTTCTTATAATCTACAAACTTTAAATTGCCTTTCTTACTTAAGTCTTAAATCTATCAAATATTATGTGAAATTATCAATATTTGTTTAAGTAACACTTTCATACCATTAATTATCAACGACTTTTGGATTACCAACTCTCATTTAAGTTGCTTATGGCTAAATTTTAATTGTTTATTTTTAATTTACAAATTCTTTTTGAGTTATTACTTTTATTAACCTTACATGCTAACTTTTAAATTTACCAATTCTTTATACATATTACTAACCTCAACTAAAGTGATTACCAACTTCTCTTCAAGTATCATACCAATTGCTTTTGTATTACTAACTTTTATTTGAGTTAGTTACTGAAATCATTTGCCTTTTGAACTACAAACCTTTCTCCAGTTAAATTACCAGCACTCATTTGAGTTGCATACCATATTTATTATTTTTTTTAAATTTTACTAACTTCTCTAATGAGTTACCATATTTATTTGCCTTGCTTATCAACTCTTATAAGTTTTTGATTACTCCAACACTTATAAATATTACTAGTACGGAAAAAAATTCTGTATTTGTGGGCACAGAATAGTTCTGCCTTTCAGTTTTTTTTTTTTTTTTTTTTTTTTGAGAGAGGGTTTATTTGGCTTTCAGATTTTATTTAAGCATTCGAGTTTGAAAAGGAAATTTTATATAATATTAAGTATCTCAAAATTGGAAAATTGTAAATATATATTACAATATTTTAAATCACCTCAAAATTTTTACTCATTCGGAGAAAAATCCTTAAAAAGTATTTTGGTTTTGCTAATGGGCCCACAAAACCCAAAAAAAGGAGAAAAAAATAAAATAAAAGACATTCTATGCCTCTATATTACCATGTGGTAGTGGCACGCTAAGAGGGAATCTGACTAAAGGAAGAGTTTTGAAAAGTCATGCCTCAGATTAGTTGAGATTATCGTGACTTCGTGTACTATACTATGTCAATCATACAAAGGCCCAACCAAACAAGAGGCGTGATTGAAATCTGCAACCACTTATCTAACAAACTGAAGATCCAGATGCAATTAAACCTCAGATTTTCTACATGGAGTTACACTATGGTCTTTTTTAGGTGCTTTGGTGACCATGGATTATCTCATGAGTGGGTGTTGGCTGACTTTAACGAGCCAATGAGATTCTTCTCTTTGGCATTGAAACGTATACATAGCAGGCTGCAGTCATCACGGTAACTAATTTAGGTGTCCTTTTACACTTACACATACGGAAAAAGAGAGACATATGTCAATCCCTTGCCAGGGTTGGTGCAACTTTCGTACCTTCATAGGGGTAAAAAAACAGAAAAAAAAGAAAATTGCGATCTAATTTGACACGACTCCGTTTAAGGAATTCTTTACCCCCTAATTGGCATTCGAAATTGCATGCGCTCCGTAATCATTGCTCATCAGCCATCACAGGTCGTGACCAATGAGCGATCGATGCAGAGATGATCAATGACTGTAGGTCACATGAGATTCTGTACACGGGTCTTTGTGAACCTCTTTGTGTGGAGCAGTATCTCTCTTTGGACTTTAACTCCAATTCAACAGGTGGCGAGTTCATATGGTGGTTGACCTGGCTCCCAATCGACAAGCACATAAATCCAACTTCGCAACATAGGGGGAGATGTCATATGGCACGAGGATGAGGGGGTTGGAATCCGAAGGCTTTGTGGGGGGGCTTTCATTGAGATAAGATTTGCCAAAATATGATTATAAAAAGATTGCCATTCTATGACTAAATGACAAGGGAGTTGAACCACTCTGAATTTCGATACTCAAACCCTAATGCCGGTGCTCAGGTTCTCTCCTTAAAAACCGTCTCCAGCTGATGCCAAGTTCGAGAGCTCTAAGATTGTAATCGAAGTGGGAGAGAGAACACTGTATCCGTTCCTTAATTATGGTGAAGAAGACAGCCTTGAAGGTTAGTATCCCATGCGAGAAATGCAAGAAGAAGCTCCTCAAAGCAGTCTCTTCATTAGAAGGTAAGTTACAAGCTTCCCATCTCATGCACCTTCTTGCCCTGATTTCTTTTTGTCTGCCTGTTTAATTGCACAACAGTTTCCATTCCAATGCATTTTGGAATTTGAACGTGTGTTAGAGTCGAGAAGATGCTGGCTTTTCCTGTTAATTTTCCCATCCTGTCTCCACATCATTATTTGATACTATGCTCCTGAAACATGAAGGAACTGAATCTTGAGTCTCCTATTGTGATTTCATTTCGCAAATTTGGTCTAGATTATGGTTGATGGTTAAACGGATTGCTATTTTGTGAATGCAGGGGTAGATAAAATCGAAGTGGATTCCTCCAAGGGAATGTTGACGGTGACGGGCGACGTGGACCCTTACGACGTTATACTCCAGGCAAGAAAAGCGGGCAAATACGCTGAGGTCGTGAGCATTGGGCCTCCTCCTCCTCCGCCTAAGCAAGACGGCCAGAAGAAGCAAGAAGAGAAGAAGCCTGCGGAGAAGAAGCCTGCGGAGAAGAAGCCCGAGGAGAAGAAGCCCGAGGTGACGGCGACCCATATCCACAGCCCCTACGATTGCCCCATCTGCTGGCAAATGGCGATCGTCCATGCGCCGAGATGGGAAGAGCCCGATCCGTCCTGCTCCATCATGTGACATCCCATCTACACTAGGGAATCTGCCAAGATCTAGATTTGGTAGATGGGAGAGAGCAGTCATTTAGCCACATTATTCTTACTTTCTTAGCAACCTGCGCTTTTCTTCCTTATGATCATGTAATTGGAATCCAATCAAATTTAGTCTCAGACGGCCCCCAAATCTTATTTTAAAAAGGAATGGATTGTAAAATAAGGAAGTAAATGAATAGGGCTTGTCATGGTTGCAGTTAACCTATACTCCAGTTCATAAATCGAATAATATAAAAATTGATTTTGAGTTAGCTGCATACGAGATGAAATTCGTAGTTCACGTCCAGTCTTGATTACATCGACCCGGCCAATTTAAGTTAGTCATATACAATCAACTGGTCATGCCGTGTCTTGTCTTGTGGTCAAATTTTGCTTTGGGTTTTTACACGCCTAGGAGAGCTTGAGTGATGGATCTGCTTGTCACGCTCCAATCCTCGACCACTTGCCCATCCCTCATTTGATCAATTAATAGCGACATCCCATGACGCATTGCCGACTCTTTCAATTAATATGCACATGTGAAAGCATATAATAAAATCCACATACAATGAAACAATGGGATAGAAAAGTAGGGCCATATTTTTTATAACTGAAAATCACACCCACACGTTTACACAAAGCAAACTATATAGTATACAATACAATACTATTCATGAGTGTTATCTAATGTACATCGATCAAAACTCATAGTTTGCAAAAACAGGATGGGACCTCAGTCCTCATTCGGATCGTACTCAAGATCCTCCTCGAGGTTGTCTTCCTCTTCTTCTTCTTCAAGCTCCTCATCTTCCAGCTCCTCCTCAGGTTCATTTGCCAGCTCGTCCTCAAAGTCCTCCTTCATATGTCACGCGCCGATCCTCGAATACGTGCCCATCCCTCACCTGGTCGATTAATAGCGACGTCCCAGGACGCATCGCCGACCCTGTTCATTTTATATGCGCAAGCGGAAGTATAAAGAAAATCCCCAGACAATAAAACAATGGGATAGAAACGTAGGGCCATACTTTCATATTAAAACTCATAACCAAACTTTTATGCAAAATACAAACCATAGTACTTCACAACTATTCACAACCCTTTACTCTAGTTCTATTCACATCAAAAGAGTTCACAAAAGAAGATGGGATCTCAGTCCATCTGGATTGTACTCAAGATCCCTCTCGATGCTATCTTCTTCTTTCAAAAATCCTTTTCCTTCTCAGATTTCTCCTCCTCAGCTCCTCATCGGGGTCCTGAAATGTTATCCCACAACCGGGATGAGACTACGTCTCAGCGAGTTCTACCCCACTAAGACTCAATTAGGGAGCCAATACACTACTCGGTTGCCTAAGCACAGCATGAGTAAGAGAATTTACCTTGGCCTCAGATTCCACCTGCATGTTAGCACAGATCACATAGGCATCCAAGCAATCACATCACTGATCGAAGCATCGATCAAATCAACCTAGTCGATTTCACACCAACAAGACCACTCACGGTCATTCCTATTCAACCAATCAATTTACCACATCAGACTCAAACAATGGTGTTGACACCCGATTTTTTGTCGACATTTTAAACATTTTTTTTTTGCAAAAATATAAAAAAAAATAATAATAATAAAGAGCCAAAAAAAAAAAAAAATGAAATGAAATGAAAAGATAAAAAAAATATAAAGAAAACAAGAAAAAAAAAAAAAAAGTAAAGAAATCAAGAAAACAAAAACAAAAAAAAAAAGAAAAAGAAAAAGAAACCAAAATGAAAAAGGGGGCATTTTGGATGGGGGATGGATTCTCTCCCGCGGGGTCTGGATGGTGGTCTCTCTCGGACGCTCGCTCTCTAAAAAAAAGGGCTCGGCGGCAAACGGAAAAGGGGGGGGAAGGGGCGCGGCACTCTCCCTCTCTTCCGGCGTAACAACCTCCTCTCGCTTTGGATTTCTTCCCCATCTCGGAGGTCGACGGGGAACTCTCCGGCGCTGGCCATAGCTTTGCTCCCTCCCTCGACGATCGCCTCCAGCTTCGGAGGCTCTCGATCGGACGTTTTCAGACTCATTCTCGGAAATCGGGCGCTGGCTCGCTTGATCGTCGGCTCTCGCTCTCGCTTGGCTCTCGCTCCGGATCGACTCTCGAAGACAAAGCATTGTCGGTGGAAGAATTCGAAGAGCGAGGTTCAGATCCGTGCCGATTTTGGAGGTTTTGATTCGGCTCGAGAGTAAAGATCCGGCCGATCGATCAATATCGACGGCAGCGGCGACGTCGGTTTGGATGCATGCCGAGTGTAGAGATATCGGCTCGATTCCGAAGATAGAGATACGAAGCCGATTGGCGGAGACATCGTCGGTTGCGTAGACAAGGTGTGCAAGGCGAACGAATGTAACCTAATCTTCGAGCTCATCTCACGTCCGACGCCGCGAGCCAGGTAACAACCCTTGACCAACCGCATTGTTTTGCGTCTTCTTTGCGCATGTTTTCGGACTTGCCGGACTGAGTTGCTTTGTTGCCTCGGTTCATGCGAGTTTTGGCCTTGTCTATATACATGCTGCGATTGCAAGGTCTTGAACGTTAATTGTTTTTGAATCCCTACTCAAGCTCAGTCCCGGTGCTCCCTTTTTTTTTTTTTTTTTTTCGCGCTTATTAAGTGTTCGACAAAATGCTTAAGCTAAACGCACGTTCATGGTCTTTCTTGTGCTTGATGTTTGCTGTCCTTTTGCTTGTACGAGCATAGACTAGTTGTCCCTATGCCAAGGCTGAACCTAGCTCGTTCATTATTTGCTAATTTTGATCTAGGTTTGAGTCTCGGATAAGTTTGAAGCTCCCTTTTTGCCGACGCCCTCCATATGTTTGTGAAAATGCCTGAGCTTCTAACATCCAACTTCATTACGTGACTGGAGACATTATCATACATATAGGACGGCATGTAATTGCCGAATTCTGGGATCGCTGGTCAATGAATGATGTTTTAGCATTGTAGGAGTTGTCTTGTGCCAACTACGATTCTTCCATTTCTTTTAGTGGTTTATGGTGGTGTTATATTTTTCTTATGCCTGATTCATTTGTCATTAGAACTCGATTACATGATTGAATGCTCTTTTGCTTTGCTTGGTTCATTGAATTTTTTTTCAATGTCAATGTATACGGTTTTGTAGCTCTGTTCTACATGGGTTTGGTTGTTGTGAGCCCTTTTGTCTATCTCCTCATGTGGTACAAGAACATACACTTTGTAATGTGTTCTTATGTTGAAGTTCTGCTAATTTCAATCTGTAGACATTGCGATTGTGTCAACATAAAGGCATGTTTGGATAGATTTTGTTTCTTTCTTGATATTTTGTAATGCATGCCGTGAGCTCTTGGACTTGGTCACCATTTACTAGATTTGACAATTGTTACAAACAGAGCTACAGTTTGTAAATGATTAGGTGTTCTGTTTTCATGCTCTACTTTAAATGACCTGTGTTGTTTGCCATTTTCACATGATTTTTGTGATTAGATTCTGAAGTTGATGCCTAAATGAAAGTTGTTCATTAGGTTCCAATCTATATCAAATAAAAATATCGTGATAATTGAAGGTCATTTACCCAGGTCGAATATGTCTAGAATATCCCTGACCTTGTTTGAATTTTTTTGTTCTGACTTGTGCTCTGTTTTGAATAACCTTCTGTGCAAATTACCTGATATGAGTTGGTTGCTATGTTTTTCTGTGATTGATGCTTTCATGAGAGTTGAAGATGGTTCGACTAGCTTTCCAATGAGCTATAATACACCCTGATCTGATATCATCAGCCACATGAAATTTTCTTTAAAAGTTAGGAAGTAATTCTGGAAAATTGTTATGTTCTGCTCTGATGTGCAATTTCGTATATCTGATATTCCACTTTCTGTTTTGGCTGAAACGAGATGCTAGATATGTTTTTTTTACCTCGAGCCCTTCTAGACATAGAAAATAGACTTCTCAAGCTTCGATTTGATATGTTGCACGCCCTGAACGGATGTCATTCAGTCATCAAAAAACACCTACAAAGTCTGTCAATTCTGCAGTAGTTTTTGGTTGATTTGCTGTTTTGACTTACTGCAGTTTTCTGTTTTAACTGGAACGAACTGGTAGATGATGTTATTAGGACTTAATGTCTTCTAGAGATTTGTAATAGACTTCTTAAGCTTTCCATAGACATATTATATGTGCGATTTAGTCATCATTTGCCTTGCTTCTCCATTTTTTGAATCGAGCTTTGAAATCTGGAATTTGTCTTGAACTGCAGTGCTGTCTTGCCCTTATGAATCTGACTGTTTACCATTCTTGTGTGGTCTTATGCATGATGATTTTGAAGTTGAGTCCTCAATAAAATTTTGTCCACATCATCCATGTGATCACAATTAGGTTTTGAGTTCTAAATGAGAAATGTTTGTCATCCCTTATTCTATATGACACATCTTTGGTTAGATTCATGCTTATCTCTTAGTGAGCAAAATCATGCATGTTCTCAAATCTTGTTACAGAATTGAAGCCTTGATATATGCTCATCTTTTTATACTTGATGGGTCTCTTAGAGGCCAAAGTTCATATTAGTGCCCTCTCGACACTTGAACTACATATGGCAAGTTTATTGTGCATCTTGCTTGGGTTTTATGTGCAAGTACATAGTCACTATTAGCTTGCATAATCTTCATCTCGACATGTGCTATTTGTTGAATTTGTACATTTGCTGCATTGTGAGCTCGCTAGATATGTCTACTCTTACCATACATGGCTCAAGTTTACTAAATTCATTGTTGTTCTTGTTAAACATGCTGAATTCTTGGCTATGAATGTCATGTATGTTCATAATATGTTGTCGCCACATTATAATTGTTGTTTGTGATTTGAATTTGCTGGATTCATGTTCATGTCTGATGCCTATGTTCATTCGTTATAATAATGATTTCAATGCGTTGTCTTAGTCATATAAGATGAGGCAAGGAATCATTTTTCTTAGATTAGGTTTAGATTAGGATTTCAAAGATGGACTTTGGTGTGAAGACGATGGAAGTCGATGTCCATTCCGACTATTATCTTGTACCATTTGTTTTCCCGACATATGTCTCGGGTTTCATGCATTGTATAAAACCCGACGAGTTGCGGGTTTCTTTTCTTTCCCGATTGTTTTCTCTTTCATATTTTTTTTAGGATTGCATGATTAGATTTACTGCTTTTCTTGATTGTTTACTTCATGTCTTGCACTTTCAATTTCTCGATTGATTTCTTTTATTGTTTTTTTTTTTTCTTTTAGAAATAGAATAGCATAAAAGTAACCCACCACGCGTGATCACTTAGCTTAGAATTGGTGATCTCGAAAATATAAAAAGAGATGCATGGACATGTTAGGAAAAACACAACATACTGTTAGGTACCGAAAGGGCGCTAATAGTTATATTAGCGTAACCCAAGTCCCCGAATCTAGATATCTGGTTGCGTAGGAATCGAGGGAATTCTCCCAATCCTCGATTGGGTTTTCTAGCCGACCTCCAAAAAAATATATATAAGGCTAGTGGCGACTCCTGTATGTTCTTAGGTTGTTAAATACCTAGATTGTATAAATAAATTCGCTGTCACGCGGGGTACGAGCTTGGGAGAGCTCGCGATCTTATGATCAAGTATCCCTAAACCTGACCTTTCGCCCTTCGACATCGAGGGTGGCGAGATCGGGTCGCGACAGACTTGGCGACTCCACTGGGGACTGGTTACTAGATTAAGAGGACTTGAAGCCGTTTAAAAATGGTTGTTGTGTTTTAAACTAACATGTCTTGTGTAGGATCGCCTGCATGTCAAAGTCGCGTGGAAAATCAGGTTAGTCGCTAACCTTGTGTTAAATGGTCTTGTAGGTGGGAGTTATAAGGGGAGGCGTGCTTGTAAACCCTTTGTTTTGCAGGTGGTGTGAGGATGTATGAATGTATGAGGGTTTATATTGAAGTGCTGGATGTTTAAATTTAAATGCATGTTTACAAACTTTAGCACGACACCGCACACACAACCGCGGTCTAAAACCCCGATCGCCCAATCTAGGACCTTAGGAGGGTTTATGGGTGGAATCTGCGAGTGAATACTCGTGGTAATCCATTACTTACATAAACCCGCTTATCCCAACTGATAAAGATAGCACTGACCGACGATAGTAGCGGTGGGTAAACTATTTTTATCATTTGGGATGAGGACTTGAGCCTTTAGCATCCTCACCTTAGGCGTCGACACCTCACAGTTTCATGCGACACGTGACTTGTGCTTGCCATGTGTTTGGTGGGTAAAAGATCGTTCCTTTTTATCGCTCTTATATTTTTGCTCTCCATATTTCAATTATGCACTTTATATTCCAACGACGATATGTTTTAATCATGGATGCCCCTTTAGGTTTATAGTTAGATGGGTAAACCCGAAGTGGATGTAATCCCCGTGCCTGGGAATCTCAAGACTTTATGGGAGAAGCTCGACCCAAGACATCAAGACTACGTGGAAAAACGCATAGGCTTCCTCCCGACTTTATTAAAAGTTGAACCACGTATTGCAATGGTCAAAGCATTGGTTCATTTTTGGAATCCCATGACTTCCACTTTCGTGTTTAATCGATATGAATTGACCCCTACAATTGAGGAGTTTCAAAAAGCCATTGGATTAGGTAAAGCTTCTTTAGGCTTCGTCACTCCTCCTATTGGTCAAAACCCGATTTCTCTTCTAAGTCAATTCCTTAATATCCCTACTGATAAAATTGAAGCCATTCTTAATGGAAATTCTCATGGTATGCCTTATAATTTCCTCGAGAAATATTTCCTTGACCTTAAGCCTAAATCTGGGAACCAAATTCCTCGTGTCTTCCTACTCATGTTCTTCGGCTTTGTTATATTCCCACACACCCGAAAAACAATGGATCCTTTAGTCACTCACATTGTTAATCAAGTCTGCGCCTTTAATTGTTTTACACACATGATCCTTGCTGAAACTTTTGTGTCTCTTAATCGTTTCAAAGCAAATGGTCGAGGAACTCTTAGAGCCCCATTAGGACTTCTCCAAATTTGGCTCTTTTCACATATCAAAGAGTTTGCCCCTCACATGAAGATTGTTGATGTCACAAAATATCATCATCCAATTCTTAGATTTTCCCAAAGAAATGAATCCTTTCCATCATGGTCTTTCTCTACGTGGTTTCATTTCCTCAAAAACCTCAACCCTAGCTTAATTCAATGGCATGTTCGGTGGCTTGGGAATCCCGAGGTGTGCCTTTTTAATGGAGTTGACGATCCACTCCCCCTCGTGGGACTGACGGGTTTAACGTCATATTACCCTTTAAGGGTACTCCGTCAATATCGCGCACTTCAAACGATCCCACCAATCCTTAAGCTGGGGTTATATCGTATTGATTATCACGATAAAGTCATCAAGGAAAACCAAATTGACCATATCAAGGCCACAATTCAAGCTGCTATTGGGATTTGGTACTCCCATTCCTTGCATTACGTGGTTGCCGTCGATGAAGCTGATTTGGAAGGAGAGATGAAGACTCATCAAGCTACCATTGATTACATATATCGTCAAGTAGAACCTGAGCTCGAGGTTCAGTTGCCAGATATTCCCGAACCTCAAGGTTTTTGGCGAGCTCATATTCAGGAGCAAGAAGACAATGTCCTAATCGATGAGGAACGCTTGGCCCATGAAAACAAGCGTCTCCGCAGGATCCCACCTAGTCCTTAGGTTTCCATTTCATATGCTTTTCTTGTAAAGGGATTTCCTTTGTGTTTCCCTCTTTTCTATTGAGGTTTACTTGTATTCATTTTCATATCCCATGTAAATATCACATGTAAAATCGAACCGATTTGTGAGCTTCAAGAAAGCAAGGTTCTATTTCCCTTGTAATTGTTCGATTGAAATGAATGAAATTCATGAATCATTTCCATGTAATTTTTAGAAAGGGGCATTCGATTAAATATTTGTTGTCGTTCCTTTTCAATTGTATAATTTCTTTTGAAGAAATTTTGATAAGAGGATGTTATATGATACTTTGGGATCATATACACTTCTTATCATTATTTCATCTTAAGAAAATATAAAATTGACTAGGATTTGTACCTCTAATGGTTTCTTTTAATTGGTACTAATTTGAGTCATTTTCTTTTTCCAGGAGATTTTGAAAGACGGCTGAAGAAAGATTTGTTATACGTACTCGTCGCCAAACAAAAATGGAGAACGAAGACACCCGAGCCCGTGTCATTAATATGGAAAATCAAATGGCGCAAATGATGGCATTATTGGCTGATCTCTCCAGCCAAGTCAGAAACTTGACGTCTGTAACTCCTGCTTCGTCTACCATGAATATTCCTACCGCGCCCGCTGAAGCGCCGATGGTAGAGCCCGTGGGGAAAGGGCCTGCTGAAGAAATTCCCATTGCAATCCCAATAGTTATTGGTCCAGAGCCTCCCTCCAAAGAAATTCCAACTTCACACTTCGATGAAGAAAATGCAAGGCGCCTTGCAAAAATTGAGGAGCGCCTTTGCATGCTGCAAGGCTATCAGATTCAGGGGTTTGATAAACTTTCTCCCTTTGCTAAAGTTAGTGTCCCCGAATACTACAAGGAGCCTGAGTTCACAAGGAAATACGACGGCATCGGATGTCCTAAGACTCATTTGAAGTATTATCTGGGCAAGATGGCCCGTTATTCGAGATAATCCCCCACTCTTGATCAATTCATTCCAGGACAGCTTGGTTGGTCCTGCGTTAACATGGTTTATAGAGTTGGACATGGAGAAGATCCGTACTTGGGAAGATCTCGTTGATGAATTCCTTCAGCAATACAAATTCAATACTGAAATTGCTCCGACTCGAGAAGAATTGGTCCGAGTTGAGAAAAGGAGAACCGAATCATTTAGAGCCTACGCTCAAAGATGGAGGGTCACTGCGTCTCAAGTAAAACCGCCATTGTTTGAGAAAGAGACCATGAAATTGCTGCTTCAAGCTATGCCCCGTGATTTTTTCGAAAAGATGTACAACCATACTTGTATGAACTTTGCCACATTTGTGGAGTTGGGTGAACGCATCGAGGGGATCATGCGTGAAGGAAGGTTGATTTGAGACCACAAATCGTCGATATGCCCCAAAGAGGGATAAAGAATCGACTGTCGAGATTGCTTATATACAAAACTCCTCTTATCAGAAGCCATATAATCCTCAGGCTCATAGATCTGCCATAGAGACAGGGAATTCCTCTCGAAACTTTGATCGCAAAGGAAAAGCTCCCCAAAGGCAATTTACTCCGTTGCCTAGACCAATGTCACAACTACTTCCAATGTTGATCGAAAGTCATCTTGTGGCAAAAGAGATCCCGAGGGATAATCCGCCAAAGTTTGCTGGATTCGACCTTAACAAGACATGTGATTACCATATGGGTGAAAAAGGTCATCATGTGGATAATTGTTTTGTGCTCCGTTCTAAGATTCAGAATTTGCTGGATAAAGAGCTGCTCACCTTTAAGGACTCGGCACCAAATGTCCAACAAAACCCCTTCCAAAGCATTCTGAAGATGTCAACATGGTTGGCATTATCGATGGAAATGAAGAACCCACAATTCCCACTATGTAAGGGACGTTCTTAGTTCTTGCATTTCATTTTTAGTTGTATTCCATTTAATTCTCCCCTGCGAGGGAATTCCATTCATTTCTTTCCATTCATTTCTACTTGTAATAATCTGGATCACAAACTCTATGAATCCAGGATAATCAACGTTGTAATGCAATTTTTGCATATTAATAAAAATTCACGTTTTATTAATAGACGTGTGAGACTCGAATCAGTCCTATGATGATGCTTTGAGGCCCGAGCTTCCACACGATCTATAGTTTCAAAATGTTTTAGTGGAACGAGGACGTCCAATGACATGAGGGCTAGTTCCCAATAAATTTCTTCAAAAACTTGAATTTGAAAACAAATTTTCATGACATTTATATGCATTGCATTCATTAACCATTTTTCGATTGTATCTCGGCATGACATTTCATATCACCATGGTCATTTGCATGGCTCAGATTCGCTCCATGAATAAATTGAAAAGCCTTTGAGCCATTGTTGGATTGAATCCGAGCCACTTTAGGATAATTGCATCATGCATCGCATGCATACATATTGCATCTGCATTGTTTGTTCATTTTGCAGGATCTCTAATGAAGATTCTACATGTCCATAAGAGGTTCATCTCAGAAATGCAAAACTTTCAAAAGTTGCCATCTTCTTTAGAACTTAGAGGTGACCCTATCCCTTAGAATGCCGAAGAGTCAGTTAGAACTCTAGAGTTGGTTAAAACTCTAGAAAGTGAACTCTTGTCTTTGGGCAAAGCCTGTTCTGTCCACAAATTT
The DNA here is from genome assembly GCA_014182395.1 of Eucalyptus sp. ANBG9806169. Lineage (NCBI taxonomy): Eukaryota > Viridiplantae > Streptophyta > Magnoliopsida > Myrtales > Myrtaceae > Eucalyptus > Eucalyptus sp. ANBG9806169. The sequence goes on along the minus strand of CM024581.1, from coordinate 28,736,825 downwards.
TATTCAACATTTTCAAAAGTCTCCCCAATAGGGTCAAAGAAAAATGTCATTTCAAGCAAAATTTTAACATTTTCATTCCCCAAGGAGTTGGATTTAACCAAAGTGTGCTTTGGAAAACCTGAAAAGGATTGTTAACTATGCCAGGTGGTAATGCCTAAAATGATGAGAGGCAACCCCTTTACTAAACACGTCCTTATACACTCCTTGAGAGAATTGAGTGAAAAAAAACAGGTCTTAGGGCATAGGATTCATTCACGGTGAATACATGATTTGAGATGATAAAGGCATTTCATTTCTCAATCCCAAACACTATTGATATCCCTTGCAAGCCACTTTGAGCCAAATAGGGAGCATTTCCAAAATAACCCTGTCAAGAACAACCCCACATTGGGGCAAAATAGGAGGTCTTGGTTGGAAATTATGGAGCAAAAGATCAAGAAAGATTTTATTGCTTTCACTTGTATCAATCTTCTTGTGTTAGCTTCAGGTGATTTCTTATCAAAACTCGAAGCATCCCGAGATGACGAAGAGCATTCCGTTCACTACCACAAACACAAGTACCCTTTGCTTAGCCAATTTGAGCCTTATGCAATTCTTTCACAACCCCAGGTGATGATTATCTCCCCACACTGGGGCAAGGCACATGATTTACCAACAAAATTAAGAATATTGGTAAATGCCACTCGAGAGTCCTAGATGCTCAAAAGAGAATGAAAACTAGGGGGCATGAAAAAACAGTGTGCCTGGTAAAAGCAAGGCCAATGCCCATTGAAAAAAAACGCAAAGAAAAGCAAGAACGCGAAGAAAAGCGAAATCAATGGTCATGCAAAAGACCGTCCGTTGAAAAACAAAAGGAATGTCTTGCAAGAAAAAACATGTATTGCAAGCAATATCATTAGAACAAAGAGCGAAGCTCTCATGTCTCAAAACAAATTACCAAAAGGACTCTCGAGATAGGTTAAATTTCAAGAGTCAAAATTTTGAAAAGTCGTGTGATGGTAATGATGCCAAGATAATCACTCACTTTTTAACCCTTCAACGTTTGAAAATTTTTCAAGCCTTTTCTAAGCCTCACCTAAACCAACATTACAACCCTTATCCGAAGTCTCTTCCGATTGGGATGGTTCAAGTTGAGATGAGAATATCACATAGGAGCTACCGCTAGAAGGAGTGGAAGCAATCCTATCTTATCTTATCTTCAAGGTTCTTGACTTGTAAACCCGATGAAGATATTGATTGAATATTCATTTCTTGGCCTCAAAATGCATACCCTTTGTGTAAGCCCATGACCAAGCCATCATTACGGTCCCTTCAAAAGACCTTTTGATCAATGGATTGTATTCACTGTGAACGTTTCCGAAAGCCTTAGACATAGGTTGAGTGAGACTTCTCTAGTGAGATTTAAACAGTTTTCCCATATCAATGGTTGGGAACAAAAGCCCTTTTTGAGAGCTAGTGTGAAAGACCTCTTTTGATTAGGATTTTTCCACTTGGCATATTTGATTTAACCCTTTAGATGGTTAATCAAATTTCATTTTGTTAAAATTCTCTCTGAAAGGATTTGACAATTGGCATTATTTCGCAAGATTGGCTCTCAAGTAATCTTGAAACTCCTTTTCAAAATATTTGTTCCTTAGTGAACCGGTTTTTGGTCATCCTAAACCATATCATTGTCCTCAAGTTCTAGGTCATCTTAAAACCTTGTCCCCAAGTTCTAGGTCATCTTAAAACCTTGTCCCTAAGTTCTAGGTCAACTTAAAACCTTTGTCTCCAAGTTCAAGGTTATCTTAAAACCTTGTCTACTAGGTTCGTGGGTCCATCCTTAAACCACAGTAAGACTTTTCGGTCAAAGCCCGTTATTACACGGTAAGACCCTTTTCTCCCTGGTCGAGACCGTTATTACACGGTAAGACCCTTTTCCGGTCAAAGCCCGTTATTGCACGGTAAGACCCTTTTTCCCGGTCGAAACCCGTTTTTACACGGTGAGACCTTTTCTCTCGCCGAAACCCGTTTTTACACGGTGAGACATCACCCGGTCGAAACCCGTTTTTACACGGTGAGACATCACACGGTGAGACCACCCGGTCGAAACCCGTTTTTACACGGTGAGACCTTTCCCTCAGTCGAAACCCGTTTTTACACGGTGAGACATCACATCCAGTCGAAACCCGTTTTTATACGGTGAGACTTTTCTCTTAGTCGAAACCCGTTTTTACATGGTGAGACATCACATCCCGGTCGCAACCCGTTCTTACACGGTGAGACCTTTCTCTTAGTCGAAACCCGTTTTTACACGGTGAGACATCACATCCCGGTCGCAACCCGTTCTTACACGGTGAGACCTTTCTCCCATTCCACGGTTCCAGGTCATCCTTAAACCTTGTCTTCCAAATTCTAGTGATTTCATTGCCTTCATTCCATTCCACGAGAGAGAGAAACAAAGACAGTGTGAATAAATCTCAACAAGAGTTCAGATACCCCGATGAGCAAAGGTAAGTATCAGGTACGTTTCTGACCAACTATTATTGCTGTTATCTCTTTCCATTTTTAAAGTCGAGTCGACTAAAAATTTCGGGTATCAATTTTATCTTTGAGTGGAACCTCTTCGAGCTCCCACTCAAAGAGGGGGGCATTTGTTGACACCCGATTTTTTGTCGACATTTTAAACATTTTTTTTTGCAAAAATAAAAAATAATAAAGAGCCAAAAAAAAAAAAATGAAAATGAAATGAAAAGATAAAAAAAAAATATAAAGAAAACAAGAAAAGAAAAAAAAAGTAAAGAAATCAAGAAAACAAAAAAAAAAAAAAAAAAAGAAAAAGAAACCAAAATGAAAAAGGGGGCATTTTGGATGGGGGATGGATTCTCTCCCGCGGGGTCCGGATGGTGGTCTCTCTCGGACGCTCGCTCTCTAAAAAAAAGGGCTCGGCGGCAAAACGGGAAAAGGGGGGGGAAGGGCTCTCTCGAGATTCTCGACATACGAACTCTCTCTCGGTGACTCTCCTTCTTCCGGCGTAACAACCTCCTCTCGCTTTGGATTTCTTCCCCATCTCGGAGGTCGACGGGGAACTCTCCGGCGCTGGCCATAGCTTTGCTCCCTCCCTCGACGATCGCCTCCGGCCGGAGGCTCTCGATCGGACGTTTTCAGACTCATTCTCGGAAATCGGGCGCGGCTCGCTTGATCGTCGGCTCTCGCTCTCGCTTGGCTCTCGCTCCCATTGACTCTCGAAGACAAAGCAGCTGTCGGTGGAAGAATTCGAAGAGCGAGGTTCAGATCCGTGCCGATTTTGGAGGTTTTGATTCGGCTCGAGAGTAAAGATCCGAAGCCGATCGATCAATATCGACGGCGGCGGCGACGTCGTTTGGATGCATGCCGAGTGTAGAGATATCGGCTCGATTCCGAAGATAGAGATACGAAGCCGATTGGCGGAGACATCGTCGCCGTAGACAAGGTGTGCAAGGCGAACGAATGTAACCTAATCTTCGAGCTCATCTCACGTCCGACGCCGCGAGCCAGGTAACAACCCTTGACCAACCGCATTGTTTTGCGTCTTCTTTGCGCATGTTTTCGGACTTGCCGGACCGAGTTGCCGTTGTTCGGTTCATGCGAGTTTTGGCCTTGTCTATATACATGCTGCGATTGCAAGGTCTTGAACGTTAATTGTTTTTGAATCCCTACTCAAGCTCGGTCCGGTGCTCCCTTTTTTTTTTCGCGCTTATTAAGTGTTCGACAAAATGCTTAAGCTAAACGCACGTTCATGGTCTTTACTTTTGTGCTTGATGTTTGCTGTCCTTTTGCTTGTATGCGAGCATAGACTAGTTGTCCCTATGCCAAGGCTGAACCTAGCTCGTTCATTATTTGCTAATTTTGATCTAGGTTTGAGTCTCGGATAAGTTTGAAGCTCCCTTTTGCCGACGCCCTCCATATGTTTGTGAAAATGCGAGCTTCTAACATCCAACTTCATTACGTGATTTGGAGACATTATCATACATATAGGACGGCATGTAATTGCCGAATTCTGGGATCGCTGGTCAATGAATGATGTTTTAGCATTGTAGGAGTTGTCTTGTGCCAACTACGATTCTTCCATTTCTTTTAGTGGTTTATGGTGGTGTTATATTTTTCTTATAATTCATTTGTCATTAGAACTCGATTACATGATTGAATGCTCTTTTGCTTTGCTTGGTTCATTGAATTTTTTTTCAATGTCAATGTATACGGTTTTGTAGCTCTGTTCTACATGGGTTTGGTTGTTGTGAGCCCTTTTGTCTATCTCCTCATGTGGTACAAGAACATACACTTTGTAATGTGTTCTTATGTTGAAGTTCTGCTAATTTCAATCTGTAGACATTGCGATTGTGTCAACATAAAGGCATGTTTGGATAGATTTTGTTTCTTTCTTGATATTTTGTAATGCATGCCGTGAGCTCTTGGACTTGGTCACCATTTACTAGATTTGACAATTGTTACAAACAGAGCTACAGTTTGTAAATGATTAGGTGTTCTGTTTTCATGCTCTACTTTAAATGACCTGTGTTGTTTGCCATTTTCACATGATTTTTTGTGATTAGATTCTGAAGTTGATGCCTAAATGAAAGTTGTTCATTAGGTTCCAATCTATATCAAATAAAAATATCGTGATAATTGAAGGTCATTTACCCAGGTCGAATATGTCTAGAATATCCTTGACCTTGTTTGAATTTTTTTTGTTCTGACTTGTGCTCTGTTTTGAATAACCTTCTGTGCAAATTACCTGATATGAGTTGGTTGCTATGTTTTTCTGTGATTGATGCTTTCATGAGAGTTGAAGATGGTTCGACTAGCTTTCCAATGAGCTATAATACACCCTGATCTGATATCATCAGCCACATGAAATTTTCTTTAAAAGTTAGGAAGTAATTCTGGAAAATTGTTATGTTCTGCTCTGATGTGCAATTTCGTATATCTGATATTCCACTTTCTGTTTTGGCTGAAACGAGATGCTAGATATGTTTTTTTTACCTCGAGCCCTTCTAGACATAGAAAATAGACTTCTCAAGCTTCGATTTGATATGTTGCACGCCCTGAACGGATGTCATTCAGTCATCAAAAACACCTACAAAGTCTGTCAATTCTGCAGTAGTTTTTTGGTTGATTTGCTGTTTTGACTTACTGCAGTTTTCTGTTTTAACTGGAACGAACTGGTAGATGATGTTATTAGGACTTAATGTCTTCTAGAGATTTGTAATAGACTTCTTAAGCTTTCCATAGACATATTATATGTGCGATTTAGTCATCATTTGCCTTGCTTCTCCATTTTTTTTTGAATCGAGCTTTGAAATCTGGAATTTGTCTTGAACTGCAGTGCTGTCTTGCCCTTATGAATCTGACTGTTTACCATTCTTGTGTGGTCTTATGCATGATGATTTTGAAGTTGAGTCCTCAATAAAATTTTGTCCACATCATCCATGTGATCACAATTAGGTTTTGAGTTCTAAATGAGAAATGTTTGTCATCCCTTATTCTATATGACACATCTTTGGTTAGATTCATGCTTATCTCTTAGTGAGCAAAATCATGCATGTTCTCAAATCTTGTTACAGAATTGAAGCCTTGATATATGCTCATCTTTTTATACTTGATGGGTCTCTTAGAGGCCAAAGTTCATATTAGTGCCCTCTCGACACTTGAACTACATATGGCAAGTTTATTGTGCATCTTGCTTGGGTTTTATGTGCAAGTACATAGTCACTATTAGCTTGCATAATCTTCATCTCGACATGTGCTATTTGTTGAATTTGTACATTTGCTGCATTGTGAGCTCGCTAGATATGTCTACTCTTACCATACATGGCTCAAGTTTACTAAATTCATTGTTGTTCTTGTTAAACATGCTGAATTTTGGCTATGAATGTCATGTATGTTCATAATATGTTGTCGCCACATTATAATTGTTGTTTGTGATTTGAATTTGCTGGATTCATGTTCATGTCTGATGCCTATGTTCATTCGTTATAATAATGATTTCTATGCGTTATCTTAGTCATATAAGATGAGGCAAGGAATCCATTTTTCTTAGATTAGGTTTAGATTAGGATTTCAAAGATGGACTTTGGTGTGAAGACGATGGAAGTCGATGTCCATTCCGACTATTATCTTGTACCATTTGTTTTCCCGACATATGTCTCGGGTTTCATGCATTGTATAAAACCCGACGAGTTGCGGGTTTATTTTCTTTCCCGATTGTTTTCTCTTTCATTTTTTTTAGGATTGCATGATTAGATTTACTGCTTTTCTTGATTGTTTGCTTCATGTCTTGCACTTTCAATTTCTCTGATTGTTTTCATTTATTGTTTTTTTTTTCTTTTAGAAATAGAATAGCATAAAAGTAACCCACCACGCGTGATCACTTAGTTTAGAATTGGTGATCTCGAAAATATAAAAAGAGATGCATGGACATGTTAGGAAAAACACAACATACCTGTTAGGTACCGAAAGGGCGCTAATAGTTATATTAGCGTAACCCAAGTCCCCGAATCTAGATATCTGGTTGCGTAGGAATCGAGGAAATTCTCCCAATCCTCGATTGGGTTTCTAGCCGACCTCCAAAAATATATATAAGGCTAGTGGCGACTCCGTATGTTCTTAGGTTGTTAAATACCTAGATTGTATAAATAAATTCGCTGTCACGCGGGGTACGAGCTTGGGAGAGCTCGCGATCTTATGATCAAGTATCCCTAAACCCGACCTTTCCCCCTTTGACATTCGAAGGGCGGCGAGATCGGGTCGCGACAAATGGTCAATCACATTAAATCACACTCAGATCAGATCATCGATCAAACGGACCATCTCTCGGTCATTCCTTCCATCTCATATAACCTCAAATATTGTACTCGGTCACAGAGCCACATCAGTGCTCTCGGGCGTCAAGTTCGCCAAGGTGACTTATCCACTGGACAATCGTGCGTTCTTTAAGGCGCCGTTTTCGCCAGTGATATCCCACATCACCGAACCACGCATGCCTATAACCATGTACTCACTAGACAATTGTGTGCGTTCTTTAAGGCGCCGTTTTCGCCAGTGATGTCCTTAATCACCGAACCACACATGCCTATGATAATGTGTTCAATAGACAAGTGTATGCGTTCTTTAAGGCGCCGTTTCGCCAGTGATCTTCCCCATCACCGAACCATACATGCCTATAACGATATGTTTAATAGACAAGTGCATGCGTTCTTTAAGGCGCCGTTTTCGCCAGTGATCTTTCCCATCACCGAACCATGCATGCCTATAACCATGTACTCACTAGACAATCGTGTGCGTTCTTCTTGCGTCGTTTGGCCAGGTGATGTCCCACTCACCGAACCACACATGCCTATAACCATGTACTCACTAGACAACTGTGTGCATTCTTTAAGGCGTCGTTTTCGCCAGTGATGTCCCACCTCACCGAACCACACATGCCTATAACCATGTGTTTAATAGACAAGTGTATGCGTTCTTTAAGGCGCCGTTTTTGCCAATGATACCCTTAATCACCGAATCATACATGCCTATAACGATATGTTTAATAGACAAGTGCATGCATTCTTTAAGACGCCGTTTTCGCTAGTGATCTTCCCCATCACCGAACCATGCATGTCTATAACAATGTGAGTACTTGACCGATACGTGCGTTCTTTAAGGCGCCGTTTTCGCCAGTGACATCCTTAGTCTACATACTTTACGACTCAATAACGCATAAGAATGCTAAATAAACAAACTTGGCCAATTTCCAAACAACAATTCAATCTCAATCAATTCCAAACAATTTAGGGCAAACCCCTAAAATATCACAATTTAATTAATTCCAAGCGACATAGAGCTCAAATAAATAAACGGGCTGCGCCACGACAATCAGCATGAGATTTCGGTCGTCGGCCATCTCAACCTTAATTTCCGAAAAATAATTATTTAAATAATTAATTTCGAAAATTAAATAATAAATATTGGAAATTCAATTTAGCTCAAAATACAGTCCGATTAAATAAACGGACTTCATCACTGTCATCAGCGTAATATTCCGGTCGCTGGCCATCCAGTTGAATTTTCGGAAAATAAATAATTATTTAATTTAATTCCGAAAAAATAATATCTAAATGCCAAAAATTCCACTTAGGCCCGAAATATCAAATTGAAGCCCGATAAAGGGTCGGAAAATTCCCGAGCTACCCTCAATAAATAGTAGACCATGTCTACTTGCTAATCACACCTTCAATTTAACTAAATCACATTAAAATCAACTAATAAACCCTAATCAAAACACATAAGCTTAATTAAATAAACTAAACAACCAATTAAGCATAATTAACCCACTAAGCAAGCATTAGTGTGGTTACCCACCGGAATCGCGCGCAACTGGTACCAAATCGACGGGCTCGGCGCGGGGAACAACAAACTCCAAAGCACGGCACGACTCCAAGGCCCGGAAACGGCCCAAAAGCGGGCCTAAAGCCGCTGGAATACCCACTCGTGGGTTGCTGTGTTGGCTGGCCGGAGGGCTTCCGGTGGCCAAGGGGGCAAGGGGAGGGTCGGTAGAGGTGAGGGGGAACTTCGGGGAGGTCGGGCGACAGCTGGGCGGCAGAGGCGGCGGTCGGAGGCGGCGGTCGAGATGGGCAGCGAGCCGGGAGTCGCACGGCACGGCGAACGGCGGACGGCAGAACGCGCGGTGTGCGGGCGGTGCGGCGGTGAGCTGTGGTGGCATAGGCGGCGCGGGCGCGATGCGTGGGCGGTCCGGCGAGCTGCGGCTTCAGTCTTCTTCAGTTTTCTGGTTTGCTGGTTTTTCACCGAGAAGAAGAAGAGAGGGGGCTTCGTTCATGTGGGGTTGGGGAAAGGAAGAGAGAGGAAAAAGAGAGAAGAGAATAAAAGAAAAAGAAAAAGGAAGGGATAAAGACATTGGACTAGTCAAAGATAGGAGGGGAAGGCCAAATTCAATTTGGCTTGGGGGAGGGGCTCGCACGGATGGGTGAAAGGGGAGAGGAGAGAGAGAAAAGAGAGAAAGAAAAAGAAAAAGAAAAAGAGAAAAGGGAGAGAGAGAAAAAGAAATTTAAACAATCATTCTTTTCTCTTTCCCTTTCTATTTTCTTTTGGTCTCCGATTTTCCTTCCGATAATTTCTTTCTCGAAATTTCGGACTCGTCAATAAATTGACGGACGATGAGACAAAGTCCTAAAAATAAGAATTATGACACGCTTAAAATTCGATTCCCGAAATCGAGTTCAACTTCGTAGTTAAAATCGACCGAACACGATTTTAGTCCGATCCGACCTATCGAGTAGCTTTTAGGGATTTTACCGTGGTTATATCCCTTAACGGCTTCACTCAATAGATGGGTTAACTCATGAGTGATCAGCTCAGAGAAAAAGGACCATCGGCGCGTCGACGAGATGCCAATTTCATATATTCGGGACGGGTCGAAAATTCGGGATGTCACATCATAGGCTCATCTTCCTGTCCCTCCTCCTACTCCACGATCTCTCCGTTCTCTATGTTCCGGTTGTTATCATCAATCGAGTATACGGGAGTATGAGCTTTGTCCTCAAGCTGTGGATCCCTAGCATCCACTACTGACCCATCATTATGATTGGCCGTTCCTTCCTCGAACGCCTCTTTCAGTACGTGTTGAGGCACATCGCCCTCGGGTATGGGACCCACTCTTTGCCCATAAAAATACTCACGGTACCACGACCGATACTCGTGGGGTCTCAAGTCCTCAACACTTACGTCAACCCAGACGGTTGACTTAACTAATACGTACTCCAGTCCTTGCGAGTGAGGGTGGATGTGAAAGTGGTACTCTATCTCGCTCATCTCCTGGGGAATACCAAAATGCATCAGAGGACGAGGAGGTGAAGGTGCTGCCATCTAACAGCCTGAGATAGTTATACAATAACCAATGAAATAACATTTCAGCGAGTTCTACCCCCTAAGACCCGATTAGTAAACCACTACACTTGAGTTGCCAATGCACACACGGGTCAGAAGACTTACCTTGGCCTCAGATTCCACCTGCGTATTAGCACAGTTCAATAGGCACCCATACAATCACATCACAGATCGATGTATTGATTAATCGACCTAGTCGATTACATGTCAACCAAACCATTCCCCACGATGGAATATCTAGACGTCAGGCCACGTGCATTCTCCAGGAAGACATACCGAGTCTTTGAGTTCACGTGCCTTCTCTAAGGCGACCTCTTCGCTAAGATGACATACTCAATCTTTGGGCCCACGTGCATTCTCTAAGGCACTAGTTTGCCAAGATGATGTATCGAATTATCTAGCGCACGTGTCCCTTTCATGATGTCGTACTCAACACTAGACCCACATGCATTCTCTAAGGCACTAGTTTGCCAAGATGATACATCAAATCACCGAGCCCATGTGTCCTTTTAATGATGCCACATTCAAATTGTTGGGCCCACGTGCATTCTCTTAGGCACATATTCGCCAAAGTGATTCATCAAATCACCGAGTCCACGTCTCCTTTTAACGATGCCATACTGAAACATTAGGCCCACGTGCATTCTCTTAAGCACAAGTTCGCCAAAATGATGCATCAGATTACCGAGCTCACGTGCCCTTTTCACGATGCCATACTTAATCACCAGTCTACTTTCGATACTAACAACCGATACCTGATTATTTTTCAATCAAAAAATCAAAATTAACTCATTTAGGAACATATCCTAAAAATCCATAATTAAATAAATTCGGCATGATTCGAAGCTTAATTAAATAAACGGATTGCACCACGACAATCGGCATGAAATTCCAGTCACCGACCATCTCGGTTGGATTTCCGAAAAAAAAAAATTCGAAAATTAATTAAATAAATACTAAAAATCCAATTTAGGCCCGTAATGCCTAATTGGAAGCCGGAACGAACTGGGAAAAATCCCGAGACACGTTCAATAAATAATACCACATGTCTACTTGCTAATGACTATGTCTAACCACCTAACATGCATTGTTAAGTCACTAATTTAATTGATCTAAACTAATCTAATCACCTAATTGCACTTAATTAACACTAATCAACCCCTAAGCATAATTAGCAAACTAAGTAGGGATTAGTGAACTAAACTCACTTGATTAAAGATCCGCTCGGATCAAATCGACGAGCGCATGACAAAGCTCGATCCTTTCCAAAGCGGTTCCACCAACCGGGATCGGGACGGCTCGAAACGGGCCACGGGACCTTCAAACCCTTGCTACAAAATGAAGAAACAGGCTGCTGTGGGGTTGACTTGAACATGGCTTGAACTAGGCTCGACGGTAGCGAGTCAGAGTATGGGTCATGGCTGAAACGGTCGTGAACCAAGCCAAAGTTGAGCGTGGCACCTGCTGGAATGGCTATTGTTTGGGCTTCAATCGGTGGGCTTTGAGGACGGCCCGACGCGGATGGACCAAAGGATGTCTTCGCTGCAGTAGGGGCGGCTCTATGGAGAAGCAGTAAATGAACCGCACGTGAAGCAGCAACAATTGAAGACAAAAGGGGTGGGGGCTCGAGCAAATTGGTGGGGGCATTCGTGGGGTAAGTCGAGTAAAAAGAAATAGACAGCGGTTCCGAAAAAGAAAGGGAAGAAGACCGTCGTCTTCGTGGAGCAGCAAGACCTGTCAAAGACATGTGCAAGGAACAACAATTAAAAAGGAAGAGAGAGAGAGACGATTAATGAACATCAGCCAAGGTAGAAAAATGAAAGCAACCGTTAAAGATCAAGAGGGATTTGTGGGGCAATTGGCGTCATAGTCTAAAGAAGATAACACCGTTTGTTGGCGTGTGTGAAGTAGGCAGAGAGAGAGGAAGGTGAACGGTGAATCTCAGCCAAGGAGAAATGAAAATGAACGGTTGAAGATTAATGGGAAACGTGGGGTAGCTGTCCGCACGAGTGAATGGGGAGGAAGGATAAGGGTTGTCGGCTAAAGACAAGCAAACAAGCAGAACTAATAAAAGAAGAGAGATATGCACGCATACGGATAAGAAGGAAGAGAGAAAATTCAGATAAAGAATTAAAAGAGGAAACGTGCGTGAATTTGAAAGAATGTTGGCTAAAGAGGGAAGTGGGTGTGCGTATAAGGTGTGGGACCAAGAATAAGAGAGAGAAAATAAAACAAAAAACCAATTTATAATCTTGCCCAACTTTAACACTTTGCCAATTGGTCATCCTAGGGCCAATTTCTTCACAAATTGTGCAATTTGAAGTCTCAAAGGCGACCGGGATGAGTTGGTTCTTTCATCTCACGAATTTCCTTCAATTTCGAATTCTCTTTCATTTTTCTTAGAATCCGATTTTCTAAATAAATAAATCCGATTGAGGTCCAATTTGAATGTAGAAAAAGTCCAAACAACTTCCATTCACCAATTCACTTACACCAGATGTCAATAATCCCTTCAAATTTGAATTTTTGTTCGTTTTTTGAATTGTTCGATTTGATTTTCCTTAAAAATCCCGAACTCGTCAGAAATTCCTTGAAAGGTGAGTCACTTTCCTAGAATGACTCATGACACGACTGAACTTCCAATTTCCGAAATCGAATTCAAATTCGCGATTTTTTCCAATCAAACGCGCTTTTAGCGTAATCTAGTCTACCGAGTAGCTTTTAGGAATTTTTGTTGCAATTGACCCGTGGTCAATTTTCTTCGAGCCACACATACCTCTTCGACACATTGGCGACTTCAGTGGTCGTGAAAATCTCAAGGTTTCAAATACGGGCACAAGGTACCTAAAACGACAGAAAATCGGTTTAGTATTGATTGACGAGAATTTTGCAGTTATGTGGCATCACCCACATTTGATCACATATCTTAGTCGAATCAACGTATCTCTAGTCTCTGATCAATTTTGACAATGCCGTAATGACCCTTGCAGACTAGCATGGTCGAGTAGTCAATTCCTAGTCGAATTCTCAAGTCTATTGCGTTTAAAATCCCTTAATGGCTTCACCGGATAAGTTAGTTATCTCGTGAGTGGCCAACTCAGAGAAAAACACTATAGTTACGTTGATGAAAGACCCATCTTATCCAATCGAAATTAGAACATGAAAATCAAGATATCACAACTTTTCCCCTCTTATAAAAATTTCGTCATTGAAATTTAAACATTTACCAATCCTTAAACAAAAAGGTGGGGGTGTTGTCGTCTCATCGAGTCTCACTTTTCCACGCTATTTCTTCGGTCTCGTGGCGTTGTTAGACCACTTTGACCAATGAGACCATCTTGGTACACAAAATATGCTCCTTTTTGAACCACCTATTGAACCAAGCTTTCTACATACGATACTTTGTCGTTCACGTGTGATTCTCCATGATTCAGCACGTGCGTCGGGCCAGGCTCATATGTCTTCAACCTCGACATGTGAAAGACGTCATGCACTTGCGCCTACTTTGGCGACAATGTAAGATGATACGTTAGGATCTTGATTCTTTCTCTAGAATCTCTAAGGAACCTACGTACCTCGGTCTCAGCTTTCCCTTCTTGCTGTAGTGCAAGGTATTCCTCATTGGTGACACCTTCAAAAAGACGCAATCACCAATTTGGAACTTTAAGGGCCTTCAATGCTTAAAGATTCGACTTTTCTGGCTATTCCGTGCGGTCTTTACTCCGACACTGATCACGGCAATTGCAATCACTGATTACTGAGTTGACTATGGCCTATGATCTTCCTTCACTTCACTTTCTTCTCACCACAAAAATTTTGCGCACTCTGCTATGTAAGCTTCAATAGGAACCATCTAAAGGCTCTGCCAAAATTGGGAACTTCTGATCTAGGTTTTAAACAAATTTGTCACCGGGATTCTAGGTAGACAACTTTCTGACCCACATACACTTCTGTACGCCTAATCAAATCGAGGTCAATTCGTACTGTACTGAAGCGAGTCGGCTCCATCTATTTGTCAACCACTATCCCCATTGGGATCTTTGCCTCTCTGATCTCTTGACAACTCTTTACAACGTCCCTTACAATATACCTCCATTCCCACTCGGCACTCCTGAGTGCCTGTAAAAGTTATCCTTGTTTGCATTACTGAACTTCCACTCACTAGCACATCTAACATTTGCAACCTGTCCGGTAGTATCTTTCTTTATATCAATATATTAATCGAGTTGATATCGATTTCGACTTACTTGTACTATCTGGTTGAGTGTTGCAAGTGCTACAATGAATTCCTGACAAGGTCTCTTCCCTGAGTGCTGCATTGTCAAGTACACCCAGTTACTCTCGGAACTCGAGTGTTCCGTCCTCAAAATCTGAAAGTTAGTCCCTTTCTTATCAGTATCCTCTTATAGGATTTTCTGAACATCCTGGTCTGTCAACTGAAGCGTCTGATTCTAACTTGAATATCCGGTTCAAGTTTGAGGGCGGCTATAGAATTCAAAAGGTAGCCTACCTCAAATTTGAAACCAAATTTCGAACTTTCTCAAGTAAGTTCTATACTTTAAACAACATATGCACCGTTAAAGACTCTTGACTCAACACATCAGTGACTTCTTTCTTTCCTCCAGGGTGATACCATATAACACCATTTTAGTCCTGCCCAGGTTCTGGTTCACGACACCGTATCATATTCAACTCATTAGGTCTCAACTGGCGGGACGTGTATGCAATGATCTTATCATGTCGCATTAGTACGCACCTAGTTCTCCACACGACACATCACTATAGATCTCGTTTTACTGATAACTATTTCGGTCTTCATCGGGTCCACGGAAGTTCTTTCACCATTCTTAGATGTCTCTTGTACTCCTTAGCATTCCTCGAATGCACCAGAATGTCATTAAAAGATGCGAGCACAACCGATCTAGATATTCCTTGCACACTCGGTTTGCCAAATCCATGACAACAGCTAGAGTGTTCACCAGGCCAAACGGTCTTACAATACTCTCGTAAAGACCATATCAAGTATGAAAAGCTGTCTTCAGTATAACCTCTTTCCTGGTTCTCAACTTACGACATCCTGTTCTCAAGTCGATCTTTGAAAACATTGACACTCTTTGTAACTGGTTACACAATTCGTCGATCTTCGATAGTGAACACTTGTCCTTGATCGTTACCTAATTGAGTTGACGATAGTTGATGCATAATTGCAACGAGCTACCTTTATTTTTCTCACTACAAAATTGATGTTCCCAATAATACTATACCGATATGCATGAATTCCTCATTTATCAATCCTCACATCTACACCTTCGGTTCTATCAATTCAAACAACAACAACTAGTAAGAAGCCTTAGAAAGTGGCTCTGTCTCGGGTGTTAGCTCGATTGCAAATTCTCTCTCTTTTTCTGACAATGGTCTGACAGTTCTTGTGACAACATCTTTAGAAATTCTTAGACCACTAAGATGTCCTCCATCTCTAGTTCTCCAATCTGTCTTATCTATAACCATCACTAAGTAACCTTAGCAATCTCCGTCTAACAAGCGGGTTGCCTTCGACCGAAGAGATTAATGAAATCGAAGATTCTTTTCGACTCCCAATAAACTCGACACTTTCATGTGCTAATGGACTAGCTGGATTACTCCATGACCATAATTTGATACCACAAGATGCTCCATCAGCCCACGTTACTCCTATGGCGTCAAAGTTATACCTCAGCAACTAGTCAAGCACAACTATTGCTAGTGATTCCCTTTTTTTTTTTTTTTCACTTTATTTAATAGACCGAAATTCCCCAAACTTCACCAAAACTCTACTGTGATACTTTGATAAAAAAATCTCCTTCAAGAACATTCTTCCTCTAACTGGTGCATGGACGGTTCTATTCTTGTCCCTTTTGCCAACCTAGGGGCGTCCTAACTACGGTAGTGGCAGTTGTGCTCCTTTGGATTCTCACTGACCGTCCCTCACTTGATGGCTGTGCTGGTCACAATTACGTTGCATTCTAGCTATACCTGGGCACTGGATTTATCCATGCTTCCTTCCACAATTTTGGCACCCATCTGGTGAGTCTTCAATCTTTTGTTAGGAGGTAGCATGCACTCTTTCTGGTACCGTAGGTCTGCTCCAAAAACTCTATGGTGCGTTTTATGGCGGACTCCTCCTGAACTGTCCTATCGACGGTGACAGTAGTTACCGTTGCCGAGGTTCCATCTGTCCGTGCGGACAATCCATAAGCCAATATTTGTGCTGGCGGCACCTGCCACAATTTCTTGTCCTCAGAAAACACGAGACTGATCCATATCATCTTCCAAGGGAACAACATGTCCCATTTTACCTTGATGCTGACCCGACTATCCCACCTTTCTTATTGGGTGGAATAGAATATTCTTCTCCCGGCATCGGTCTTTTCCCTGACCGCTTTCCAAATCTGCTAGAGTTGAATCTTGACTCAGACATTGAAATCTGTTCCCTGGTCACCCTTCCTAGGTTAGACCTCAGCAAAGGTGGCAACAACAACGGCTTGATCTCGAGCTTATTGACTCGACAAGCTCCTTGGGAAAACTTGCGCCTGAACGATCCTACTGGACATAGGATCACTCGGTGTTGCTACACTCTCAATACCGACCTACAATTTACACTTGCGCTGGCCTGAGCCGACGCCCTGCCACAACCACCTCGGGTACTGACCGTTCTTAGCATTTTAGCCCGAGTCACAAAGGATATTGTCCTCTTACTAGGAGTTCTCAGCTCCGGATCACTCATACTACAGGCTCTTATAGACACCTGTTTTCAAATTCTAATATCATATTAGAATTCGAGTAATCCACACCAAACAAGCTACCAATCATCTATCACAGACATGCACCAGCATGAATTTAATGGTCATTCCTACCACTATCCCATGACTCATCGCATCTTATCACTCTAACTAACGACCGTGCTTTGATACCACTTAAACGGGATGTCACGCCCCGATCTTCGAACGTGTGCCCATCCCTCACCTGGTCAATTAATAGTGACGTTCCAGGACGCATTGCTAACCCTTTCGATTAATATGTGCATGCGAAAGCATATAATAAAATCCTCAGACAATAAAATAATGGGATAGAAAAGTAGGGCCATATTTTTCATAACTGAAAATTACACCCACATTTTTACACAAAGCAAACTATATAGTATACAATACAATACTATTCATGAGTCTTATCTACTGTATATCGATCAAAACTCATAGTTTGCAAAAACAGGATGGGACCTTAGTCCTCATCCGGATCGTACTCAGGATCCTCCTCAAGGTCGTCGTCGTCGTCGTCGTCCTCTTCTTCTTCTTCTTCTTCTTCTTCTTCTTCTTCTTCTTCTTCTTCTTCTTCTTCTTCAAGCTCCTCATCTTCCGGCTCCTCCTTGGGTTCATCTGCTGGCTCGTCCTCGAAGTCCTCCTCCATAGGCTCATCCTCCTGTCCCTCCTCCTCCTCCACGATCTCTCTGTTCTCTATGTTCCAGTTGTCGTCATCAATCGAGTATACGGGAGTGTGAGCTTCGTCCTCAAGCTGCGGATCCCTAGCATTCACTACCGACCCATCTTTATGATAGGCCATTCCTTCCCCGAACGCCTCTTCCAGTACGTGTTGAGGCACATCGCCCGCGGGTATGGGACCCACTCTTCACCCATCAAAATACTCACGATACCATAACTGATACTCGTGGGGTCTCAAGTCCTCAACACCTATGTCAACCTAGACGGTCAACTTAACTAATACATACTCCAGTCCTTGCGGGTGATGGTGGATGTGAAAGTGGTACTCTATCTCTGCTCATCTCTTAGGAAATACCAAAATGCATCGGAGGATGAGGAGGTGGAGGTGCTGCCATCTAGGGGCCTGAGATGGTTATACAATAACCAATGAGACAACGTCTCAGCGAGTTCTATCCTCTAAGACCCGATTAGTAAACCAATACACTTGAGTTGCCTATGCACACATGGGTCAGAGGACTTACCTTGGCCTCAGATTCCACCTGCGTATTAGCACAGTTCAATAGGCACCCAAACAATCACATCACATATCGATGTTTCGATCAATTGACCTAGTCGATTACATGTCAACGAAACCATTCCCCATGATGGAATATCTAGACGATGCGCCATGTGCATTCTCCAGACGACATACTGAGTCTCCGAGTCCATGTGTCTTCTTTAAGGTGACCTCTTCGCCAAGATGACATACTCAATCCTTGGGCCACGTGCATTCTCTAAGGCACTAGTTCACCAAGATGATGTATTGAATCACCGAGCCCATGTGTCCCTTTCATGATGCCGTACTTAACACTGGACCCACGTGCATTCTCTAAGGCACTAGGCATGACGAGATAATTTTCTAAGTTAAGATAGGATTTAAATTAGTCTATTCCTAACTTAAAATAGATAATATCTCACTTTAGTTAGATTTTTATTTTTTTAGCAATTTTTAATTACGAATTTTTATAAAAAAAATACAAAAAAAAAAAAATCAATCATGTGCATGTCATAGAATTAGGTTTATGAAATGTACGTCATTTAGTGATTGTTGCTAGGTCCATTTAATTGGAAATTGCCCGTCATTAGAATTAGGTCATTTGGTTAGTTTAGATTGCACATTTAATTAATGGACAATTTTAATTTCGAATTTCATGGAAAATACCAAAAAAACTGTATTTGAATAAATTCATTTCATTATCTAGGATAGATTGCATGCTTATTAAGAAAACACAAAAATATCGCATTTGCATCATATAGTTTAGGTCATATTATTATGTCATATTATTATGTCATATTATTTTATGTTAGATTAGTAGCATGCATTACATAAAGCATGATTCTCATCAAATAAGTGAAAACAAAAATTAAGACATTATGTGTTAATTATAAATCATATCTAGGACTGTCGATGTGAATTCTAATCTAATACTGCAGATGCTTTCGATGCCATGAGGTAAGTCTTGCAATTTATTCACTACTTTATCTAGGTGTTAAATTAGTGGTTTGCGCACCGGCATGGTCACCTCACATGTTAGGGAAATAAGTTAAAATCAATTCAACCTGCTTGCTAAACATTTTCAAAATAAAAGAGAAAGGTACTGAAAGGGCGTTAGAGAAATCTAGCGTAATCAAGTCCCCGAACTCACAATCTCTGGTTTGTAGGAGTAAAGTAAATCTCCCGTTACTTTACTTGGGTTTCTAATCGACCCACCGAAAAATAGATTAGTGGCGAAGCCTGATTGAAAAATCATTTGCATATTAAGAAATTAAACCTAAGTCGCGAATTGGTATGGGATTGGGAGAGCCCGAGCTAAGTTTAAGTTTAGTAATCCATTAGCCAAATCCTAGGTGGTGCACTCGAAAATTTGGTCGTGACACACTTGCAAGTTGAGATCCTTACATCCTCCTCTTTACCTACGATTGAATGAAAAAAATAAATTAATTAGTCAAAAGAAGTAAAGTGCAAATAAGAACACTTCTAGGACAAAGTCAAGGGCAAATGGATACTTGCATCTTTGTCCTTCCTATAGATGTCGACAAGCTTGAGATGTTACCAAAAGTTGAAGCAAGAAATTCAACTATCTCAGGTTGTGATTCTGATGGGGCTAAAGGGGTTGAAGATGCTGATGCTACTGTTGTCATTGTCGCTGTCATCGATACTATTGATGGATTATTGCAATGATACCTGTTATGGCTTATGCCGCCACATTTCCCACAAGTGATTGTAGTATTTTGTCTCTTCAACTTTGTTCCCCCGGGCTCTTGCACAACTTTCTTCTTTCTTGTCTTCAAATTTTTATTAGTTGTTTCATTCACTGATTTTGTTCTTTGTTTCTTCTTTCTACCAACTTGCTTGGGCACATCTGGTGGGAGTAATGGCTCTCTAGCAGGCCATGTGTCCATAGAATCTACAACATGCACAACATGGCTATAAGTTTGCATGAATGTTTCCTTACTAAAACTTATGTGAACCCATTTTTTAGGTTCTTCTCTCATATATATAAGAGCTGCCACAGCATGATAGCAAGGGATTCCGCTGATGTCCTATCTTCTACAACTACAAGATCTATGTTTAATATTACAACTCTCTTGTCACCATATGAGCCACTCAATTCAAATTCATCCTCCCCATTCCAGCTAGGAATCCATGATGCTGAAAATTGTTTTTGAAGATCTAATATCTTTTGGATATTAGGACATATCACACCAGTGTACTTAGCGATCCCATCTCTTTGCTTATGAATTCTTTCCATGAGCTGTACTTTTATAGCTTCAAGCATTGTGATGATAGGTTTGTCCCTTGCGTCAATGATGCTTTTGTTGAAACTTTCACACCAATTGTTCAAGGAAATATCACATTGTGAGCTTGTCCTGAAGTAGGACTTGCTCCATTGCACCGGAGGCCTCCGAGACAACCATTCATAAGCTTTCTTATTAATTGCCTTCAGCTCTTCCATTGCCAAGTCAAAATCACATACCCTAGTTGCCACGGCAGCCTTCCAAAGGAGCTTTTAAGTTCTACCCCTCTGTGATGCAGCTTGAAGTTTTCATAAAGATGCCTTAAGCAAAAACAGGCATTAGATTTGCTAGTGCTTGTACCAATCCCTTCTATTTGTTACACAAGAAAGTCCAATACTGGCAGAAGAACAGCCCAAGTGCCATAACTTGGCAAGGGAGGACACTTAAGTGCCATAACTTCGAAAATGTACACTTAAGTGCCAGTTTCGAAGTTAAATGGAACACTTAGGTTGCGCATGGTAACCTTCCCCGGCCAAAGTATTTCTATTCTTTTCTTCCCGGAACAAAAAGGAATAGAAACCGTTTGATGCGCGCACATTATTTTTTTGTTCCCGGGAATAGAAACTTGGCCCGGAATGGTTTTGGAACAGAAACGAGAAGTAAAAAAAAAAGTTACTTCTCATTCTCGGCCAAGAATTCCCAGAACAAAAATAAGAAACAAATCGGGCTAACCTAATTTCAGTTTTCACGAGCTTCCACTTTCACCTCTCCCTTCGTCCGCTTGCCCTCACCTTGATCTCATCTCCGATCGCCTCTCTCCGGTCTCGTCGCCGCCGGTCTCGTCGCCGCGGTCTCGTACTCGGTTGGGTCGCCTCTCCGAGCGGTTGCGTCAGGCCTCGTCGCCGCGGGTCTCGTCGCCGCCGTCTCGTACTCCGGTTGGGTCGCCTCTCCAAGCCGGTTGCGGCCCTGGGCCCCGTCGCCTCCGCCTCTCTTCGGTGCCGTCAATCCCGCGTCGGCGGTCTCGTACATCACCCACTCCATCGCCCGGAACCGCCTCCAGATTTCCGTGAGTCTCGTCGCCTCCTCCTCCTCCTCCTCCCCTCCTTCCTCTACCTCCTCTCCTTCGCCCTCGCTTCGTCCACGATGGTGGCGATCCTGCTTCCGGACGTTGCCCTCGCTCTCCGCCCTCTGCATTTCGCGTCGCCGCGAAGAACGAAGCGAGAGAGCGGAGATCTCGGTGCCGCCGCGGTTTTGGTCTCGTACTCGGCTGGATTTTCGTCTCTCGCGGCTGGATTTTCGTCCTAGGTTGTTCGGTGCGCGCTCCGAGTGCCGCTTCGCCGGAGCGTGTTGCGCAAAGTGTGAAGCGTTATTTTAGCGGACGTTAGGTTAGGTCAATGAGATTTGAGCCTACCGAATCGGCGGATAGGAGATGTTGAAGAGGTTTTTCGAATCGCATCCGCCGATTAGAGCTTTTCCTATTGTCTCGTTTGTGGTATTGGCGGGGGAGGATTACGACGCGACACTCCGGTTGGGTCGCTCTCTTCAAGCCGGTTGCGTCCGGTCCCATCGCCTCTGGTTACCTTTATTTGGCTCGCATCGCCTCTGGTCGCATCGCCTCGTGGTCGTCTTGCCCTAAATCAGGTTTGTTACTTTGATTACTTCTCATTGTACATGTTCTAGTTTTCCTGTGCTTTGGTGACTGATTGAACTAATTTATTTAACATCTTCACTTGAGTTGAAGATGACATCGATTGTCCTTGATACCTTATAATGATTTGTAGATGAATTAAAGAGGTTTCTATAGACATCTTGTTTGTTAGATTTGGACATCGTTTTCTAGGTCAAATAATTTTTACAAAACCGAAGTTAGATATGTAAAGTTGACATGCTTCGTTTTAGTGCTATGTTTCTATGACCTTTCCTGTTTGTCAATTTCCTGTAATTTTTTGTGCATAGATTCTTAAGTCGTGCCTTAATAAAAGTTGTTCATTAGGTTCATATCTACATCATATAAATTTCCATGATGATTGAAGCTCATTTACTTAGGCCGATTGCCTTTAGAACATATGCACACATTGCTGTGATTTTGCTTTGCCTTGATTGACCTATTTGGAGTCGAAATTTGTGATTGAATCTTCTTGGAAGTTGTTCATTACCTCATTGTTTACAAAACATAAAATTTTCATAATGATTGGACATAATTAGGTCAGGTTGATCATGCTTAAACTAAACCTATTTGTTGCTGGAAATTGGTCGTTCTGATTGATATGCACGCAATCAATATTTTTTGTAAATTCATATGTTTTGAATCTAGATGTGATGTCTTCATGAAAATTATAGGACACTTCTTGATGTACTTCTGTGTTGCTGGTTCTGCTGAATGAGTGATGCTTGTTCATTGATTTTTACAAATTCATGTGTTGATAATTGAACGATAATGTCTACATGAGATATGTTTGGGCCATGCTCAATTTTATTATCAAAAATATCTAGAAAATAAAAACTTGATTTACTATTTTTGCCAACCCTCTCAAAGTTGCTGGGCTCATTGCAATTCATTTTACAGAATTGATTTGTGTGCATTATTGAGTTTTATACATGCATATAGTCCAAATCTCTGGAAGCAAGACCAGAGTGAGAGGAGGATTGCTGAGTTGGGAGTTGACTTTTCCTTGATATTGAGTTATATGCTTCAAGTGATGCATTGTGTCATGCTGGTGATTGTGTTGATTTTCTCTTCCTTGTGTGTATCATGAACTTGAGGTTGATTGAGCTTAATTTGTATTAATCTGCAATTTCGTATCTTTGTGATGGACTTACTGTTTTAGCTGAAACGAAGTGCAAGATGAATTTTTTTGACCTCGAGCCCTTCTAGACATAAAAATACACTTCTAGAGCTTCGATTTGATATATCGTACGCCCATAATGGATGTCGTTTGGTTGCTGAGAAACACATTTGAAATCTGTCAATTCTGCAGTAGTTTCAGCTTGATTTGTGTTTACTGATTTTGTTGTTTTCCTGTTTTGCTAGTTCTGTTTTGCTGATTTTGTTGGTTCTTTGTTTACTAATCTTTCTGGTTCTTTATTTTGAGGAGCATTGAGCTTGTGTATATCATGAACTTGAGGTTGATTGAGCTTGATTTGTATTAATCTGCAATTCGGATCTTTGTGATGGACTTACTGTTTTGGCTAAAACAAAGTGCAAGATGAATTTTTTTGACCTCGAGCCCTTCTAGACATAAAAAATACACTTCTAGAGCTTCGATTTGATATGTCATACGCCCATAATGGATGTCGTTTGGCTGCTGAGAAACACATTTGAAATCTGTCAATTCTGCAGTAGTTTCAGCTTGATTTGTTTTTACGATTTTGCTGTTTTCCTGTTTTGCTAGTTCTCGTTTTCCTGATTTTGTTGGTTCTTTGTTTACTAATCTTGCTGGTTCTTTATTTTGAGGAGCATTGAGCTTGTGTGTATCATGAACTTGAGGTTGATTGAGCTTGATTTGTATTAATCTGCAATTTCGGATCTTTGTGATGGACTTACTGTTTTGGCTGAAACGAAGTGCAAGATGAATTTTTTTGACCTCGAGCCCTTCTAGACATAAAAAATACACTTCTAGAGCTTCGATTTGATATGTCATACGCCCATAATGGATGTCCTTTGGCTGCTGAGAAACACCTTTGAAATCTATTAATTCTGCAGTAGTTTCAACTTGATTTGTGTTTACTGATTTTGCTGTTTTCCTGTTTTGCTAGTTCTGTTTTGCTGATTTTGTTGGTTCTTTGTTTACTAATCTTGCTGGTTCTTTGTTTTGAGGAGCAAATTGTCTCGAAAAAATATACAATAATGGAATGAAACATTTGAGAATTCAAACATTGCACTGAATAGCTACCCAATGTTTATGCATCGAATAGCTATCCAATGTTTAGAGCTATAAAGATATTTTGATGCTTGTGTCTTTCCTTAGTCTAAAAGATGGTGATGAGAAAAGAAGGCAGCAGCATGTTGCACTTTCTTTTTAATTGTCTTGAACTCATATGATATTCAACTAGTGAAGGTTACATGGCATCCCAAAAAGAGGCATTCATCGCAAAGTGAATCGAGCCTTTAACGAACTTGTTCGTTAGTTTGTTGGTAGAAGAGGTCAAAAAAGGAAATCGCACTCTTCTACTTTCAACAAAGCAGGGTGGAATAACATACGGATAGAATTTAACAAACAAGCAGTAACTTCAATATACTGCAGTACAATTGAAGAATAAGGTGAACAAATTGAAAAAGCAAAGTATGCTAGTTTCAAGAAGCTTCTTTCGCAATCCGGATTTGGCTGGGATAATGTGAACAAGAAAGTTGTTGTTGATGATCCAAGCATATGGGAATCTCATATCAAGGTATGATTTAACCTTTGATCATTTTCAAAGCACTATATATGTACATCCAATATGTTTAATTGTATTGTTGATATATGTCATCATTGTGAAAATTGCAGGATAATATTGAGTGGGTGAAATTCAAGAAGGATGGGTTTCCTCAATATCCTGAATTGTGTATTGTATTTGGTGATACATATGCTAGTGGGGACTATGCAAGAGGGAATGCTGAAGATTTGGTGATGTCGGATGAACTTAACATTGGTGGTGATAATGGAGACAATGAACCAGGAGGACTTGGTGCACAGCATGTTAATGAGGAAGATTTTATGTCTGACAAAACTCCTAATCCAGTTCATGACAAACATAGGATGGATAAAACTCCAAATACTAAAAGGAGAAGGAAGAGTCAATCAGTTGATGTTGCTAGCACTTGCAAAGCCTTGCAAGAGATGATCAAAAGTAGGGTTAATCAATCTGTGAGTGGTTCCGTCAACTCACAAGTGACATCACAACCTACAGACCCATTCTCCATATCCGTGGTGATTGATGCCCTACTTGCCATGCCCGCGTTGGACCCAGATCTCTATAGCAAAGCGGTGGAGCGAGCCTGCGATAATGCCACGTGGAGAGAGGCTTTTATCAAAACCCCAACTGAAATGAGATATTGTCTTCTCCAACGTCTTTAGTGGATGTTAGGAAATGTGTCGTGGATTGCATGGAGTTTTATTAGACTATGTTTTTTATGTTGTTGGTTAATATTTTGTTGTTCAAGATATTGATGTTGAGACTTTTGCATTTGTGTTGTGGTTTGGATATGATGGATTGTGCTGAGTTTTTATATTTGATTTGTCTTTTCATTCTATTACTTATGTTATTGGTTTCTATTGTTTTTTTATTTTAATTTTATTTTTACATATATCTATATTGATTTTCTTATATTTGTGTAATGTCATAGGTACTATGGAAGATGAATCAAATAGTGTGTCTAATGAAGAGGTAGCAGCAAGTTGAATGGTATTTGGATGACTTTGATATTGACATAATAATAGCATGGTTAACTCTTGTTAATTTGGACATGTCTTTGCATACGAAAGAGCCTATTAGGGACAGTAAATTATCGTGGAGCCGAATGGGTAAGGGAAATTGTTTATGGACATTCAGATAGGATATATGAAGCATTCGGGTTAGAGAGACATGTTTTTCTTAACCTATGTGATCTAATGAAGGCAAGAGGTTGGCTGAAAGATACTCGATATATAAAGGTAGATGAACAAGTTGGGATTTTCTTATCTATGGTTGGTCACAAAATCACAAATAGAGATTTATGTGAGAGATTTCAACATTTGGGACAGACAATCAGTAAGTTATTCACTATGGTATTAAAAGCGTTTCTCAAATTATCAAAAGAGATTATCAGCTGCCTTCTTTTGATCTTATTCCGAGGAGATTCTTGTCGATCCTAACCATGCACGTTACTTCAAGGTATGATTTTAATATCAATTGTACATTATTAAAATATATATAGTTGATAATATTGTCTAACGCTATAATTTCATAAAATCACGGGGGCTGCATTGGTGCTATTGATGGCACCCACATTAATGCATCCGTCCCTTTAGCAAAAACAAATCCCATTTAGAGGTAGGAAATGGACTACCATTCAAAATGTGTTGTGTGCTTGTTCATTTGATATGAAATTTACTTTCGTATATGCTGGGTGGGAAGGATCTGCAATGATTGTCGGGTTCTCTCGGCAGCACTCGAGACTCCTCGATTGCAATTTCCTCGACCACCACCAGGTATTTGTTTTGTCTATATTAAGTGATTTTCTTTATGATTGTATAGTTATTGCATATCATAACAAATTTATGTATATATTCTTGTAGGGAAATACTATGTAGTAGATTCTGGTTATGCATCACTTCCAGGATTTTAAACTCCATTTAAAGGTGAACGGTATCATTTGAATGAGTATAGGGGTAGAACGAGACGGCCCAGAACAACAAAAGAATTGTTCAACTATAAGCATTCTTAGAGAAATGTTATCGAGAGGTCATTTGGGGTATTAAAAAATCGTTTCTCCATTTTGAGAAACATGCCTCCATTTTCAATTCGAAAGCAAGCATATATTGTAATCGCATGTTGTACTCTTCATAATTATATTCGCGACCAAGACAAGATGGACAGGAACTTTGCCCTTTATGGAGATCCGGATTATCCACTTGAATCTACGAAGACGAGGTTGTAGATGATGCATCATATGATGAGGCGACTGGGATAAACATGATCAGGAAAATATTGCAAATATGATGGCAAGGGATCACAATATGCAAGAGATTCCATGACGTTTTATTTCTGACTTTTTGCGACGTGTTTTTTGTTTTTTGGGGAAAACTTTTTGCGATGTATTTGTAAACTATTATGAATACATTTATATTAATAGTATTAAGGTCATCCAATTCTATCTCCATGAGCATAAATGCCATTGAATGTATCATAAATGTGGACAAATAGAAGAGAAGCAAATGGTAAGCTATTGTATAGTTGACACTTCAAGACCTACAAACCGCCGTTGGAAGCTTGTATGCTAGTCAAGAAAGAAAAAAAGCAAAAGAGGAGAAGAAAAACACCTCCCTTTATCAAAATTAGACAAAACTAAGAGCAAAAACTTAGTCCCAACAAAATGAGCATAAATTAATTTGGCTGACAATATCACGTGTGCTTTTTTCGCAATATTTGCTATACAAAATATTAAAATTCGGAAAAAGAAAATAAATTCAATACTCTATAAAACATAAGTAAAGATCCTCACACATAGATATAAAATAATAGCTCACGTTCCATTATAATACCACCTATGTTACAAGCATATTCGACTAGAATGCTTACACCTAATCAAATGTATTATTAATCTAATAATATTTTGATCTTGTCAATTTTTATGTAATATCTAATTTATTCATTTTTCTTATTTTTAATTTTTTTAAAATAAAATTTGGAATAGAAATTTTGTGCGCTTACCAAACGTGTTTCGTTCTTTTTCTATTCCGTAAGTAGAAATTTTATGCAGCTTATCAAACGTGTTTCGTTTTTTTCTATTCCGAAATGAAATTTTGTACGCTATCAAACGGGTTTTTCGCCGTAAAATTGTTCCCGGTAATGTAAATGAAAAGTTAACTATTTCAAAAAACTCTTCCCAGCCGGTAAGAAGTGTTGTCATGCGCAGCCTCTTCCGGGCCACTCCGCGAAAATCCGGTCAAATGGGTGACGTAACAACTTTCCGGCGGGGTTTGGACACAAAACTACGCCGTTTTGCATGCCGACGTAATGAAAAAACGCAAAACGACGTCGTTTTGTGTCCGATATGTAAATAATTAATATAAAATTAATTAAATTAAATTAAAGATTAATTTTATTTAAAATATTAAAAAATAAAAAACTTAAAATTAAAAAAACTTAAAATTAAAAAAATTAAAAATTAAAATAACTTAAAATTAAAATAACTTAAAAATTAAAAAAAAAAAAATAAAATTAAAAATAAAAATTTAAAAAAATTAAAAATTTAAAAATTAAAATAAAAACTTAAAAACTTAAAATTTTAAAAAAATTAAAATAACTTAAAAATTAAAAATTAAAATTAAAAACTAAAAAAAAATTAAAATTTAAAAACTTAAAATTAAAAAAAAAAAAAACTTAAAATTTAAAAACTTATTTTTTAAAAGGGGCCGAAGGGGCGGCTGAGGTGGCAATTTTAATTTTTTTTTTTTTAATTTTAAGGTTTTTAAATTTTAATTTTTTCTAAATTTTAAGTTTTTTAAAATTTAATTTTTTTTAATTTAAGTTTTTTTTAATTTTAATTTTTTTAATTTTAAGTTTTTTAAATTTTAAGTTTTTTAATTTTAATTTTTTTAAATTTTAAATTTTTAAAATTTTAAGTTTTTAAAATTTTAATTTTTTTAAATTTTAAGTTTTTTAAATTTTAAGTTTTTTAAATTTTAAGTTTTTTAAATTTTAAATATTAAATTTTTTAAATTTTAAGTTTTTTAAATTTTAAGTTTTTTAAATTTTAAGTTTTTTTAAATTTTAAGTTTTTTAAATTTTAAGTTTTTTAAATTTTAGAATATTTTAAATAAAATTAAGTTTTAATTTAATTTAATTAATTTTTATATTAATTATTTATATATAAGATGTAAAACGACATCATTTTTGCATTTTCTCTCCACGTCAGCGTGCAAAACGGCGTCGTTTTGTGTCCAAGTCGCCAGAAAATTGCCACGTCACTCATTTGGCCGGATTTTGGCCGGAATGGCACTTAAGTATTCCACTTTACTCTGAAATTGGCACTTAAGTGTACCTTTCCAAGTAATGGCACTCAAGTGTCCTCCCGTGCCAAGTTATGACACTCCATGTGTCCCAAACTCGTCCAGTACTTTGAATTTTTAGGGTCGGTAATCCCCAAGTCTTCTGCAATTAAACTAATAAACCAATGCCATGTCTTGTATGTTTCTTGTCCTACAACTACCAATGCAAAGGGATACATTTGATTGTTGCCATCTATGCCCACTGCTGCTAGAAGTATACCCCTATAGCCTGATGACAAAAGGCAACATCAAAACCCACAAAGCACCTACATCCTTCTACAAAGCCCCTTCTTAATGCATCCAGACAAATATAGAATGCCTTAAACTTGCATTGGTCTTGATATTGCTTGGTTTTGATTATACACGTGGATCTAGAGTTGGCATCAAGAAGTGCTTGACAATAGCTCTTGAGCATCCGAAATTGCTCTTCCTCATTCCCAGTGATCATACTCATTGCCGTTGCCCTAGCTCTATAAACCATTGTCCTCGACAACTTTAAAACATTCTCAGACTCCATTGTTTTTTTCATTGAAGCACCTGGCCATGTAGGATTGTTTCTCGACCTATCACAGTACTTGTTTGCTAACCATTTAGTGCTTATTTGAGAAACATGTAAAGCTCTATTACATGTATGTATGGGGTTAAAGGTTTTGACTTGTAAAGTATGCTCCCTTTACACTTTGGAAGCATATATAAGCCAATCACAACCATTAGAACACAATGCCCTCAATTTATTAGGTGTATTCTTAACAAACCTCACATTTCTCCCATTTTTTATGGCATGTTTCCTAATGGCCTTTCTAAACTCGTCAGTATTACCAAAGCACATTCCTAACTTGAAGACAAAATTTTCCATATCAACCTCAGCATTAAACTCGGGATGTGTATACTCATTTTTGCCATTCATATTTAAGAAATCTATATTGTCAGCTAACACATCTATGTACCGACTGATGTCTCCAACCTCCATATCCCTCTCCATTGAACCATCACCATCAGCACAACTTACATTTCTTATGTATAACTCGTCAAGATCAACAAAGGCGAACCCATCTTCTCTAGCAACGCCATCATACCCACCATCATACATTGAATAGTTTAGTTCTTCCCATCCCTCAACTGGTGCAAAATGAAGCAAAAATAAAGTCAATATATTTCCATGAAAAACATACACCGGGAAAAAAAAAACAAAAATAGTAAACAATTGCAATAAATTCGTACCATGCTTTGATTAATGAAAGAAAACTAGGCACACTAGTGACTAGATACCACACTTTTATTGGATACCGTTTGTCAAAATATTGTGCATTATGGAATTAAAATGTTTTCGATGTTGCCATAATTTTCTCCTTAGGCGAGCCAACCATGGTGGCCCGAGAACCAAACTTAGAGATATATACCATAAGGAAAAGAAAATTGATCCCATTCAAAGCATTTCTTAGGCTCATATGTTATCGGCTTGAAAATTATGGAAATGACTACTAAGTTTGGTTGACTCAACTTTTGTCTGGATTCTCTCTTTCTTGTTCAACAAACAAGGCTGAAACATAATCCTATCAAGAAGACTTAATTGCAAATTTACTAAGTAATTGTGGAATGATAACTAGCAGGATCTACGATGCATCTTGACACAAAGATTAAATAGTCTTCATATTAATAACTTGGGAAGAAGAACTTCTAACAAGTAATCTAACAAATTGCTACTTTAGAAGTTACGTCCATTATAGTGCACAAAAACTGCAGAAAACAAGACACCTCCAGTTCCTAATAACTAGTGCGCACAAAAATTATTGGAAACAAGATGCCCCATGCTCTGACTGTAAACTCATGCGCATGTAGACTCAAATTGATTTTGTCTAAATGTGCTTCCACCAAATTTCCTCCTCTAAATACTTTTCATCAGAGAACCCATATCAGAGTAATTATAGCTTTTTATTTTTATTTTTTTATTTAAATGTCTATCTACTTTCCCCGTGAGAATCTATGTGGGCTTTTAAATTCCATGACAGGCCATGAGCTCCGACCATCAATGACAAAATATAAAATCCATAGTGGACACAACATGTAGGACCCCAAAGGCAGTAATATCTAATTAAAAACAAGGACCACCATCACAACATGTAGGACCCCAACGGTAGTAATATCTAATTAAAAATCCATAGTGGACACAACTCATATGCATTTTTTCGGACAAAAGAGACATTAAGTAAGAAATCCGACAAAACAAGCAAAAAGAACACCATAAAACAAAAGAATTCATCATACCATCACCATTCTTGCTGCCATCTGTGTGATATTCCACCACATGCCCGTGCCTTGTCGACATGTTTCTTCGACAAGTTACAACCACTTTGAACGAATGAAGGATTGATTGCACCAATTTGAACGAAACTGACCTCGGTTGAACATGAGTGTGAATCAAAGTGTATAGCAAACCTAGGAAAATATAATGAAGAATCGAGGCCCTCGTGTTACACACGAGTGTCTCAATAATGAAAATGTGGCTTTACTCGAGATTTGTCTTCTTCGTTGGAAAGAAACAAAGACAAAAAACAAAAGAAGATGTGAAGAAACAAAGGTAGGGGTTTCTCATTGTGTTTCAATTCATGTTCCATTAACAAAAATTTCGGTGCTCCAAGCGAGAGAGGACGGTGCGTTTGGTTAAGCATTCCCAAGGAGCTTTCAACCTCTAAAGCCCCTTGGGAAAATGTCAGACTGTTTGACAACAATTTTAAAGTAGCTTTTAAGTGAAAGTCAGCATTGGGAAGGCTGAAAGCCCAATGCTAGTAAGGACTAGCTTTGAGCTTTCAGCATTTGGCCAAATGCTGAAACTTATTTTTTTTTTTCCAAAAATATAATCATTCATTCTTCAAATTTCTTATTTTGCCCTTGTTATTATTTTTCTAAATGCCAAAATATTGCTAAAAAATCAAATTTATATAAATGCTAAAAAAATTAAATATATTTTGGTCTTTTAAAAAAATATTTATATATTTGATTTTTTAGCATTATTTTCAAAAATTATATTTAAAAAGTTGCATACATTATTATTTTCAATTTTAAACAAATAAAAATTAAAAAATTTCGATGAAAGGTTTGGTCTTTTAAAAAATTATATTATATAATAAAATATATATATATGTATTTGATTTTTAGCATTATTTTCAAATTTATATTTAAAAAGTTACATACATTATTTTTTCAATTTTTTAAAAAAAAAAATTAAAAAATTTCGACGAAGGATTTGGTCTTTTTTTTAAAAAAAAATTATATATATGTATTGTATTTGTTTTAGCATTATTGTCAAATTTTATATTTAAAAAGTTGCATACATTATTTTTTTTCAATTTTAAACAAATAAAAATTAAAAAATTTTGATGAAGGATTTTGTCTTTTAAAAAAAAATATATATATATGTATTTGATTTTTTTTAGTATTATTGTCAAAATTTATGTTTCAAAAGTTGCATACATTATTTTTTTTTTCAATTTTAAGCAAATAAAAATTTAAAAATTCTGATTAAAGGTTTGGTCTTTTAAAAAAAAAATTATATATGTATTTGATTTTTTAGTATTATTGTCAAAATTTATATTTAAAAAGTTGCATACATGAAGAGTTTTTTTAGGTCAAAAGAACGTGGATTTTGGGGGGGTTTTGTTTTTAGGGTTTGTTAATTTCTATCTATATTTTTTGTGGACAAAATTGCCCATATTCCAACCACCGGAAATGTCACACTTTCGCTGGCCGGCGGGTTCAGGTCCTTATTTAAGATTTGTTAGCTATTTCGAGTACTTTTTTGGGACAATGACCACTTTGGATCCTTATTTGAGAAAATATGCTCACTTTGGGTCCTTATTTGATATTTTCCCAAAATTTTATACCATTAATTACCAACTAGTTTTGGGTTACCAAATCCCTTTTAAGTTACTTATACCCAACTGTTATTTGTTTCTATTAATTTACTAACTCTTTTTAGCTATTACTTTTAACCTTACTTGCCAACTTTTTAAATTTACCAACTCTTTTTAAATATTATGATAATAAAAAATTCTTCTTAGGCATTACCAGCCTCAACTAAAGTGATTGCCAACTTTTCTCCAATTACCATGAAACTACTTTTGTAATACTAACTCTTATTTGAGTTACTTATTAAAATTATTTGCCTTTACCAGTGTGACCTACAAATCTTTCTCCAGTTAAATTTCCAACTGGATTAACAACTCTCAATTGAGTTGCATATCATGATTTATTTCTGTTTCTTAATTTTACTAACCTCATTAATCAGTTACCACTTTTATTTTCCTCACTTATCAACTCTTATAAGTTTTCAATTACTCCCACCATTTTAAATATTACCAGTACCGAGAAAAATCTATATTGTGGGCACAATATAAATCTGCCGTCAAAAATTTCATTAGGGTGTTTATTTGGCCTTTAAATTTTCTTCCATCTTAGTTATATATATATCTTACAAGATTTTAAATCACCTCAAAATGTTTACTCATTTGGAGAAAAATTCTTATTAAGTATTTTAGCTTCGCTAATGGGCCAACAATCAAACGAGAAGAATCCAATTAAAAAAGAAAAGAAAAAGAAAAAGAAAATACATTTTATGCCTTTAGATTATCATGTGCCCCACCTGAAGAGGAGATCCGACTAAAAAGATTTTTTTTTTTTTAAATTCCTACATAAGATTAGTTGAGATTATATCTCACGGACTTTGTGTATTATAGTATGTCAATCATGCAGATGATGCATAAAATACTTATTTCCCAACCAAACAGGAGGCGTGATTGCAATTTACAACCACCTATCTAACAAACTGAAGATCCGTATGCAATTAAACCTCCGATTTTCTTCATGGAGTTATCCAAGGAGTCTTTTCAGATGCTCTAGTGACCATTGATCATCTCATAGGTAGGTGTTGGTTGACTTCAATGAGCCAATGGGATTCTTCTCTTTGGCATTCGAACTTGTACAAAGCAGCCATCATGATAACTAATTTAGTTGTGCTTTTACACATATAAATATGATAAGTTAGAGACAGAATATGTCGATTTCCTCATATCTGAACACGTTGACATCCATTCCCTATTTGCTAGGGTTGGTGCAACTTCCATATCTTTATGGGAGTAAAAGCACCAACGAACATAATTCGACACCTGCTCCATTTAAGAATTTCTTCCCACCCTAATAAGCACATAAAATCGCATGCGGTCTAGAATTATCGATCATCTGTGATCATGGGTTGTGACCAATGGGCAATCGCTGCACATATGATTAATGGCCATAGGTCACATCTAAGATTTTTTACCCGGGTCTTCGTGAACTTTATGTACGAAGCAGTATTACTCCTTAGAACTCAAATCCAGTTCAACAGGTGGTGAACTCGTATGGTGGTTGACCAAGCTCGCAATGGACCCAAGCACAAAAATCCAACTTCGCAACATTGGGGAAGGTGCCAATATGGTATGAGGATGAGGGGGTTGAAGTCCCAAGGCTTTGTTCATTGACATAGGATTTGCCAAAATAAGGATATAAAAAGATTGCAATTCTATGACTAAATGACAAGGGAGTTGAACCACTCTGAATTTAGATCGTCAAACCCTAAAGCCGGTCCTCAGGTTCTCTCCTTAAAACCATCCCCAGCTGATGCCAAGTTTGGGAGCTCTAAGATTGTAATCGAAGAGAGAGAGAGAGAGAGAGAGAGAACATCGTATCAGTTCCTCTATTATGGTGAAGAAGACGGTCTTGAAAGTTAGTATCCCTTGCGAGAAATGCAAGAAGAAGCTCCTCAAATCAGTGTCTGCATTAGAAGGTAAGTTACAAGCTCCCCATCCCATGCACCTTCTTGCCCTATTTTCTTTTTGTCTGCCTATTTAATTGCAGAACTGTTTCTCTTCCAATGCACTTTGGAATTTGAATGTATGTTAGAGTCGAGAAAATGCTCGCTTTTCCCGTTAATTTTCGCATCCCGTCTCCACGTCATTATATGGTACTATGCTCCCGAAACGTGAAGGAACTGAACCTTGAGTCTCGGTCTAGATTATGATTGAGGGTTAAATGGATTGCTAATTTGTGAATGCAGGGGTAGATAAAATCGAAGTGGACTCCTCGAAGGAAACGTTGACGGTGACAGGCGACGTGGACCCTTACGATGTCATCCATCAGGCGAGAAAAGCCGGCAAATATGCCGAGGTCGTGAGCATCGGGCCTCCTCCTCCGCCGCCTAAGCAAGACGGGCAGAAGAAGCAAGAAGAGAAGAAGCCTGAGGAGAAGAAGCCCGAGGCGAAGGCGACCCATGTCCACCCGCCCTGCGATTGCCCGATTTGCTGGCAAACGGCGGTCGTCTACGCACCGAGATGGGAAGAGCCCGAACCGTCGTGCTCCATCATGTGACATCCCATCTGCATTAGGGAATCTGTCGAGATTCAGATTTGGTAGATGTGGGATAAGAGTCACTGGCCACGTTATTCTTACTTTCTCAGCAACATGCGCTTTTCTTCCCTGTGATCATACAGTTGGAATCCAATTAAATTTAGTTTCAGATGATCCTCAAATCTTATTTAACAAAAGAATATATTGTAAAATAATGAAATAAAGATAGGCTGCATCTGTTTGCAGTTCAGCTATGCTCCAGCTAATTAGTCGGATAATATATAAATCACTTCGAGTCAACGGCATACGAGATGGAATTAGTACTTCATGTCCATCTCAATTACATCTATCGACCTACCCAATTTGACTAACTGAGCCCGTCGCGTCGTATCTTGTGGTCCATTGTGTCCAATTTAGGTCTCCACTCGCCTAATAGAGCTTGAGTGATGGATCTGCTCATTGACTAAGCATTTATATGTACCATTCTTTTCCATGGAGGAAAAAACAAGAGCAGTTTTCAATTTCCTTGAATGTGTGCTTGCTAAGTGAAAGTCACTAAATATTTAGGAATATTTGACCATACAACGCCAGTGTATAGAAAAATTTACGGGAGGGTTTCATTCGCCTTTGCAACGAGGATTGTGATTATTTACTCTCTTAAATCGATATCGTATAAAGTTGCTTGTGTACTATTCTTTTTCGCACCATCATGGTATTCTATATTTACTTAAATATCTTACTAATAAAAAGTAATAAAAGTGCTTTATGTTTCGACAAAGTTACAGGAGACGCTGTTCTTTTGGAATGAAAATAACATATATTAGTTATAATAACATATAAAAATTAATAAAAGTGCTTTATGTTTCGACAAAGTTACAGGAGAGGCTGTTCTTTTCCAAGCGGCCTTGTTTTCATTTTGGAATGAAAATAACATATATTAGATTTAGAGTAGCTTTTTAACTTCATTTACCTTGTTCTCAGTTTATTGGTATTCGAAATTCGTAGGTTGTATAACTAAGATAAATATCGATTAGTTGTTTTTTTTTTTTTTGGTCGGAAAAATATTGATTAGTTAGAAATAGCAAAATCAGCAAATCCATAACATCAAAAAAAGTACTCTGAATTCTAAGCAATACTATAACTATGTATTGGACGTAAGAAAATTTTAGTTGCCTATAGACGAGCAAAAATCTCTATGACGCTAATAGCTCTTGTAGCATGTTAGAAGAGGAATCAATATTGATTGTAACAACGGGTGACTACCGTTGAATTAATTATTTCATCCTTCATAGATATTTCAAAAGAACCTAAAAGAAAGAAATTTATGACACATTTAGATAAACTTTTATCATTTACTCTTTATTGAATTTAAATATTACGATGGATACACTTTATTTATTGTCTTCAATAGAAGGACCTCAGACTTTCATAATATACAAATGTTGACATCTGTATTCGCATGTAATATCTTCAAACAATTTAGGAATTTGAATAGTATTTGAAATTTTGGCAGGAAATTAAGAAAATGCTTTGTCACTTTGCTTAAGTGTAAACAAGCACATTCCTCGAGTTCTTTAATAGAAAAGATCCGTAGTGATTTCTTCTATCAACTTAAAATTACATAAAAATCAGAATTGCATTATTTGATATTGATTTTTTTTTAAAAGATGGTTATCTAAATGGTAGTTATATAGAATATATATATTTTACTTTTGAAAACAAAAAAGAAACTTTATATGTAAATGCAATTAAGGCTTGTGCTTTTTCCATCCCTTTCCGCTTCTCACATTCTCTATCATCTTAAATTAACTACAATATCCCTTGCATATCCTAGATATGAGATTATTTTTTTACTTTTTTTTCCTATTTCTTTGGAAAATTATAATGAATTAGAATTGACGAATAATATGCTTTTGCAAATTGAATAGATTGTCTAACAATGCAATTGCAACTATCATAATTTTCTTGTTAACAGCTAATTATTCCATGTAATCAAGGTAAACATAATATTCTATAGAATGTTTTAAAGAGCATTTTCTTTTAAATTTTCATGATAATAATGGATGTTTATAATTTTTAATATAGTTAATTTTGTCATACTTTTAAATATTTTGAAACTATCTTATATAAAACCATGAGTGATGGCATGAAAAAATAAATAAAAGTTGGAATATTACATTCACCAAATAAAACAAAGGTGGAGCAGTTAAAATACACAGATTATAAATTAATCCCACATATTATAATTATAATTAAGCTGGATACATTCATTAAAATTAGCAGATGATTTCTTCACTTTTACTTGTGCTTTGGTTATTTTTAGAATAATGGTTTCCTAGTAAACAAAAAGTAGAACTATACAACTCATTAACATGATAATTTATTAGTTATTTGTGGAATAAAGTATTATTTTGAAAACGAGAGATACCAATTTCGTTCCAAACAAAAGAAAAACCAAAAAGAAAAATGAAAACCAAAAGAGAACAAGAAAAAGCTAAAAAAAAAAAAAAAATAAACAAGAGTAAACCCCATATCTGACCTTCTTAATCATTTATTTTTAAGGCTTTGTTTGTTTTACTAAAATATGATTTTTCTGATTTTTTTCAAGGAAGCCATTTTCTAGGAAAATGATAATATTTTTTAGTATATGATTGAAACTTAAAAATGAATTAATTTTAGGAAAAAAATATATATATATATATATATATATATATATATTCACCCCTTTGGTATCTCATTTATTTTATTTTTATGAAGAGAAAATTAACTGCAAATTCAATTTTCTAATTATTTTTTATTTTAAAACTATTTTTTTCCTCGAGGTGGAGCTCGCTTGAGGCCAATGAGTTGGGTGAGGCAACCTTAAGCCTTAACACAAGTTGGTGAGGGTTGAGCTCATTTGAGGCCGATTAGTAGCTCCCGCCGTGGTTAACTACCGGTCGAGAAAGAAAAAAAATAAAGAAAGAAAAAGAGAAAAAAGATAAGAAAATATTGAAAATAATTAAAAACTCAATCGTTTTACAAAAAATAAAAATAAAAATAAAAATAAAAATAAAATTAAAAGATGTTTGTTGTAAAAAAAGTGCTTGGAAAAAAGTAAAATTGAATGAAGGAGAATGAAAACTTTAAAACCAAAAAAAAAATGAAGGAGAATGAAAAAGCAAAAACTACTTTCCCTATTTTTTAAGGTTTTTTTCTATTGGCGGAAAAAATGTTATTCTAGATTATTTTTTTCTTTTGTAAATCAAATACTGAAATATTCAGAAAATTATTTTCTTAAAAGTTGTTTTTCGTGAATCTAACGGAGCTTCTTTTAGTGGATTTGAAGCGAAAGAAAAAGGAAAAAAAAAAAAAAAATGCATGGAAAAAGTGTAAGGTCGATCGTCCCTCTCAATATTCCTACTCATGATTTTCACTCTCCTGTCTTCACCATTTCTTCAGCCAACCGCTTCCGCCGCAGCGGAGTCAACCACCGACCCATCGCCAACAACCGCTTCCTTCTTCGCACCCCTCCTCGCTCCCCGGCCAAACTCGAGCTCCCTCCGCCCGCCGTCTCCGATCGCCGCGAGATAATACGGAGGAGGAGGCAATGGCGGCGGCGGCTCCACCGCGAGTCTTCTGCATCGGGACGGCCGACACGAAGCTCGACGAGCTCCGCTTCCTCGCCGCCTCCGTCAAATCGCACGTCGCCGCCTTCGCCGCCGGCTCTCGCTCTCCGGTACGTTCGCTTCCCCGCTTGAATCCGAACGGCGTTCGCATTGGTCCGAGAGGACTTGATCCGGCGAAACGTAGATATCTTCCTTTGAGATGATGATGCTTCTGCACTCCGTCGCGAATAGCCTGCCGAGTTTGATTCCGGCTTTTGAGTATTGCAATTGTGTCAAACGACAGGTAGAAGTAGCCGTTGTCGATGTATCGGCCGGTCCGGATGAGATTCAGAGTGTCGAAGGCCTGATGTTTACCTCTCGAAAGGAGCTGCTCTCTCAGTACTTCGAATTCAGTGACCAAGAGCCGCAGAAACTTTCGGACGACAGAGGCGAGGCGGTCTCGTTGATGAGCAAAGCGCTGGAGATTTACCTGAAAAGAGCCAGCGAGGATCGGATTCTAGCTGGAGCTATCGGAGTCGGAGGAAGCGGAGGCACCTCTCTGAT
Source organism: Eucalyptus sp. ANBG9806169 (assembly GCA_014182395.1). Taxonomy (NCBI): domain Eukaryota; kingdom Viridiplantae; phylum Streptophyta; class Magnoliopsida; order Myrtales; family Myrtaceae; genus Eucalyptus; species Eucalyptus sp. ANBG9806169. The sequence goes on along the minus strand of CM024581.1, from coordinate 28,697,408 downwards.
ATCAGCAGCATTTAGAGCTCTTCCACTGGGTTTGCCCAAGGTAATTGTGTCGACCGTGGCTAGCGGACGAACGGAGCCTTACATTGGATCGACGGATATGGTGCTATTTCCTTCTGTAGTGGATGTGTGTGGGATCAATAGCGTGAGTAGGATGGTGTTTTCCAATGCTGCGGCTGCTTTTGCTGGAATGGTGATCGGGCGGATTGATAGGTGCAGGGAGAAAAGTAAGGCGGATGCGAAGTCAACTGTGGGTATTACTATGTTTGGGGTTACGACTCCGTGCGTGAATGCTGTGGTGGAGAGGTTAAGTCAGAATGGTTACGAGACCTTGGTTTTCCATGCCACAGGCGTCGGAGGCAGGGCTATGGAGTCTTTGGTTAGAGAAGGATTCATACAGGTATGTTCTGATTGCAACTTTCCGGCATGTAGTCTTTGAATGTTGTTAATTTAACTAGTTAATGTCCCGTGTTTAAAAGAAGAAACAACGGGACACATAGTTATGCTAAGGGGAGAAAAGACTATTGGTTCCAATGAGTGCGTTGGTATGGACTAAATCTTATTTTTAGCTCCACTTTTTGTGTTGTTCAGGGTGTTTTGGACATCACGACAACTGAGGTTGCTGATCATATTGTCGGAGGTGTTATGGCTTGTGAGAGTTCCCGTTTTGATGTTATAATAGAAAAGAAGGTTCCTCTAGTCCTCAGTGTGGGTGCTCTAGACATGGTGAATTTTGGAGCTAGAGATACCATACCTTCTAGTTTTCAGCAAAGAAAGATCCATGAACATAATAAACAGGTGATGAGACTTGAATCTTTTTTCCCCTTCATTAGTAGCTGGCATCATGTTATTCTGCTCATCAGTTTTTTTTTTTCTTCTTTTTCTGATGCCTTAGTTTGTACTTCATTTTTTCGACACAATGTTATGTGATTATTTTATGAGGAAGATGGACCTTTCTGTTCATTCAAATCACAACAGACAAGATGAGATGCCTTTTCCTATAACCAGAGTACAGAGCAAGATCTCATAAAAGAATGAAATTTGGCAGGTCTCACTTATGCGGACTACAGTTGAGGAGAACAAGAAATTTGCTGATTTCATAGCGGACAAATTGAACAAATCATCATCAAAAGTTTGTGTTTGTCTTCCGGAGAAGGGCGTTTCTACTCTGGATGCACCAGGAAAGCCATTTCATGACCCTGATGCTACTGCTGCTCTTTTAAACGAACTACAGAAACTTATTAACACGAACAATGACATAAAGGTATTTGGTTGCTTACCAAACATGATCAATTGAAATTTGATGCAGTTGTATTTGCTCTCCTACTCCAAAGACGCAGTGTATCTATAATCGAATTGACTTTATAGTACCCCATTGTTATTTAACACAGATCAAAGTGTATCCTTACCATATCAATGATGTGGAGTTTGCAAATGCAATTGTTGATTCCTTCTTGGAGATTGATAAAAACAGTGGCAAAGAATTCAGTCCTCAAACTTCTGTAGCTGTATCTACTGAAGATTCCAATGTGGGAGCAGTATCGACGATGGGTTATTCAAGCTTCAAGGCTGCTATTTACTCTCCAAGTGATTTCCCAGATGCACATCCAGGTGAAAATTTGATCACTTTACTGTTCTGTCAGATGAGGGGCATGACTAGATTAACCTTTATGTGTTGCTGGAAGTTGTTTTAGGTGTATTATTTGGCTTACTGGTAGATCTAATGAGTAGTGACAGATGAGAAGTGCAAAAAAGATAGCATAAAACAGAAAGAATGCTTGCTTGAGGTTTTTAACAGCCTTTGTGTGGTGTCCCAGATTTCAATTGTGGATTTGGTTGACGTAGCTTATTTGTCAATACATCACATTCATTTGAAAAGATGGAACAGTTGTGGCAGAGTTTCACATCTTCCAAACAGTCATGTAGGCATGTAAAATATGGTGATTCTATATGTTATTGTTGGAAGCAGCCCAACATGTTCGGGAGTCAATTTGATATATCCTGATAATTGCTCATCAAGAATGCCTAATGGGAAGGAGTCCTATTATGGTGGGATGCTGAAAAGGACGAAATCTAAATAAGGACTCTCAGTTTGGAAGAATACCAGGATGAAGTCAATTCTGATGATTGCCCAAATAGAGGAATTGCAGTCAATTGGGGAGATTTCTAATTGGGAGGTGATTATTAATCAATTAGGGAGGATTCCTACTTGGGTGGAGGTCTACCACTATAAACAGAAGGGCTTGAGTGGAGGTTTTTTTGTGCACTAGAAAATACTGGAAAAAGATCACAAGAATCTTTAATAATGTGTGTAAACACGAGAGATCTTGAGAGTTCATCAAGTGAGGATTTTTTTTTGTGATAATTGTGAGGATTTATTGTGAGAGAAACACTGTTAAGAGTGTTAACTGTAATCCTTTGATTATAGTAGAGTAGTTCTTGGATCAGCTTCCTCTGGTTGTTGCCATTTGGGATTTTCCACGTAAAAACTTCTGATGTATTGTGTTATTTACGTTCTTCTGTAAAGAGAATATATGGCCGCATATTGCGTGATTCTGATAGTTAGAATTCCGCTACGATCAGTTGCAATCCGACTTAAATTACAACAGTTATTTGGCTAGCAATTATTACCATAGTTATCCCCATCCTCTATGGGCTTTTATTTCTGTTCTTATATTTATTTATTGTGGCTGCAAGGCAACTATATATTACTAAGCATCTCTCATCTTCTTCCTGCTTTGCCTACACGACTAGGAACTGCATGCAGTCCTAATCTCAAAGTATGATATCTAACTGTTTAAGTAGGTTCTATGTTGTTCAATGGCAGTGATACTTATGTAAGCAATTGATTGCAGAAACTTTGAAAAGAACACAAGCTATATTGCACCAGCTGCAAGATCAAATAAATAGAGGGATTCCAATAATAGGGGCTGGTGCGGGGACAGGCATCTCTGCGAAATTTGAAGAAGCAGGGGGTGTTGATCTGATAGTTTTGTACAACTCTGGACGCTTTCGCATGGCAGGAAGAGGTTCTTTGGCAGGGTTGTTGCCATATGCTGATGCCAATGCGGTTGTGCTAGATATGGCTAATGAAGTGCTGCCTGTAAGTCTTCTTTCCAGTGCCATTGATAAAATAGAATCATTTGTTGTCAAATTTTGAATGAGCATACTTTAGTGCCTTGTAAGTTTTTCACTTTTCTATGGTTGCCTTCTAAAACCGCACTAACCTTGAAGATATCTTCAAAGGAAAAAAAAAAAAAAAAAAAAAAAAAAAAGAAGTTTATTGGAGAATGCAATTAAGATATGGCATTCGGTATATACGTAGATAATGAGCGGGGAGATGAAAATTTTATGTTGTGTATGGCCTCACTCAGTGAAAAGATAGGATGCAAGCTAAGTGTCTTATTGGTGGATTTGCAATGGAGAACACTATGAAACTGTTTTGAGGTGGTTTGTTGATGTGTAACAATAGCCATTGGATGTTATGGTGAGAATATGTGACTCTCTCATTGAGATGCACATGAAAAGGGATGGGATGATCTTTAAAAAATGTGACGAGATTATGATGAAAATGTGACTCTCTAGCATCTGGATCTTTCTATAAACTCAATGTGAAGTGGAGTTCAACAGCGCAAGAGGATCTACCAAGTCGACCACACTTAGTGGGATAACCTTGGTGGCTGTTGTTGTTCCTCCTGTTGACAGCTTGTATAATATCTCATCTAAGACACTGAGCAAGAAAGGGGGAATGCAAATTTAAATAACGTGTTAGAGAACCTTGGCAGCACTGGTGGGCAAAGTGGAAAAGGTGGACTCTTCTCATCTCACTATGGGTATTTTCATTCAGTTACAGGGATATTTGGAAAGATTGAGATGGATGAGTGAAATCTGTCAAGGTGGATTGGTTAGGAAAACACCTTCACATGCTCACAGAGTTTCCTTGGGAAGCCACAACCTAGGATGGTGCTAGATATGACTGCCATACTTGGGGAGAATTTTCAAAATTTTGCTTATTTGATATCTATCCATGCCTGTGTCATCTGAATATATCTAATTTATCCCCTGTTACATCTATTAGTATCAGAAACGTTATTCTTCCATGGTTATATTTGCTTTTCTTCCACATAATATGCTCAAATGAATTAATGGATGCTTAACCTTTAAATTTAGTTTTTCATTACCTTCTCGAAATAGGTGCCATCATATATCGAGTCTATATTTACGCAGGTTGTGAAGGCTGTACCTGTTCTTGCTGGAGTATGTGGAACTGACCCTTTTCGTCGAATGGATTACTTCCTAAAGCAAGTTGAGTCCATCGGATTTTTTGGGGTGCAAAATTTTCCCACAGTGGGGCTTTTTGATGGTAATTTCAGACAGAATCTGGAAGAAACAGGAATGGGATATGGGTAGGTTTTCCCAGATAACATCTCTTAGTTCTCCAACTTGATCCCTTATGGCTTAATGAGCAGTTTCTCTCTCTGATCTTTGTAGCTTGGAAGTTGAGATGATAGCAAAAGCTCACAAGAAGGGTCTAATAACAACTCCTTATGCTTTCAATGAAGATGAAGCTGCAGAAATGGCAAAAGCTGGAGCTGATATTATAGTGGCTCATATGGGCCTCACAACTTCTGGCTCGATAGGTGCAAAGACTGCTTTCACATTGGAGGAAAGTGTAGTTCGTGTACAAGCTATTGCAAATGCCGCGCATAGGATCAATTCCCATGCTATTGTCTTATGCCATGGAGGTATATCATGAAAGCATCTTTTACGTTGTTTCTGTGCTATATTCCTTCGTTACCTCTGATCACATCTCTCTGGAGTATGATTATGAGTGGCAATTTTTTTACTCTGCTAATGCCCAACTTGTTGTGGTTGAACCATTATCCAAATCATTCCGGCACCTCAAGAGTAATTTTTGTGCAGCATGACTGGAGAGATGTGTGCTATTAGTCATTTCTCTTTTCTAGGCGTTCTTAATTCCTTGTGCATTGTCTTTGTTTCTTCCTTTGAGTTTTCTGGTTCTTCCACTTGTTTTGCTTGAGTTCATTTTCAGCTCCTTTTTTTTTTTTTTGGTAAAGAAATTTTTTTTTTTGGTAAAACATCAAATGCTATTCGCTGTTCTTGCTTCGGCCTTTGAACACTCTGTCCAACTTTACTTGTTTTGCCTCAAATAGTTTATGTTCTGATCTACACCTTGGGTGAGTAGTCATATTGGTGGTTCTGTTGTCGCTGATCATCCAATAGTTCTGGACATCTTGGAAAAGTGAATGAATTTTGTTGTGAATGTGCAGGTCCTATATCTGGTCCGAAAGAGGCAGAATTCATACTAAAGAACACTGAGGGAGTTCATGGGTTTTATGGTGCATCAAGCATGGAGAGGCTCCCTGTTGAGCAAGCAATTAAAAACACAGTCCAAGAATACAAATTGATATCCCTGAAGTGAGGTTCAGTGCATCACTCTGTACACTAAGATGTTAGTTACAAGTTTGTACTAACCTACATCTGAGTACTATAACAATAAATTAGCTGTCAATTTTTTTGTGGCGGAATAATCAATAATATCCCTCTCTATCACGATTGGGAGCTTTTTGAAAATGAGTATGCTGACTGCTACTTTATATTTTTCATTAATAACTGAAGGCTGGTGAGCGATTCTATACTTTCTTCCATTCTGATTGAAAATGAAAATTACTCTTAGCTTCTTTGTTTTCCTGCTTTCCTGAAGTTTCTTTCTCTTTGAAATTGTTAAAATGGAGGAAACACTTTTAGCGGGACTGGTGCCCTGTCACTTCCTCCCACTTCAGCATGATTCGTGGACTTCTCTTTTGACACAAGAAGCAAGCACAGTTTTGTTCCTACTTCTAGTGAGCTGGTGTTCCTGACAAGCGCCAGCAGAAAAAGGCTAAGGGTGCCTGATTATGATTTCTTCTCGGAACTGAAATTAGATCTTTTGATTGACATGAAAGCCCTCGTTGCACTAATAGTACCCACAAATATCACCAAGTTTTTTTATATCTTTTCAAATATGGAGCTTCAGCTTGTTCTATCTGCTGATAAAACACGGTAGGCACTTGTTGCACCACATCACCGCTAGGTTTTCTGAGCCATCTTTCTTCTCCTTCTCTATCATATTGCCTTCAAGGTTATGGGGCAGCCACTCCTCAGCCTTGGAATATGTGCCTTCTTTTCTAAGCTGGTATCTGGGTCATCAACTGTCCACCTGTAACAAGAGGAAATCAAATTTCATGCGATAAAGACGAGGATTCTTCTAATACTCATAAATATTTTCTTTTGTTTTATTTTTTTGGCTATTTGAAAGGGTTATATGATAATGCCAAGATCTCTTCCATGAATGATATGGTAGACAAAACCGATCATACTGAAGGCTACGTGATTGTTGATTGATTTGTGATGGGCTGAATCTTTTAGAAACGAGTTTATACAATGAACTTTTGGAAGTGTTAGAATATTTAAATAATAAATCACGCCTTCATCTAACAGCTTAAGCTTTTAGAACAGTTGGCAGTGGTCTCACAAAATCTCACATGGTATCAGAGTTAAGAGGTCTTGAGTTCGAATCTTCTAGGCCCCTATTTGCCTCCCCAATTAAATTTCCACACTTAGTACTAGGCAAAAAGACCAGACTAAATGTGAGGGGAGTGTTAGAATATTTAAATAATAAACCACACCTTCATCTAACGGCTTAAGCTTTTAGAACAGTTGGTAGTGGTCCCATAAAATCTCACAGGAAGGAAACATTGCTTAGTGGAGCTGCAGATAGACATACCTATATCCACTCGTCAGCCGGTGCAAGAAGGCCAACATGGTAACTTTTGCCATGTTCATTCCCAAGCATGTTCTTGGTCCGGACCCAAAAGGTATGAAACTGTATGGCTTTTGCATTTCCTGAAGATTTGTAGCAGGTAAAGCAATGGTCAGAGCTTTGAAATGCTTATCAGTCACATGCTGATCAAGGAAATTGCAAGACAGAGAAACAAAAGGCGGTGAAGATGGCATATTTACATCAAATCTCGAAGGGTTAAATTGAACTGGATCCTTGTATATGCTGGGATCATAGTGAATGCAAGTCGCATCGACATTCACATGCCATCCTTTCTTGATACTGTGACCTGCATGTTCCACAGATGATTTAGTACGTAGTTTTCAGGTAAAGCTTCTCTGCAAAAGATAATGTTGACTTGCCTTCGATAGTACAGTCCGTGAGTGCCACCCGAGGGTACCACAGGAGCACATTTGACATTCTAAGCGTCTCTTTAGCAACCTGGAATTTCATTAAAATGTCAGCATTGCTCTGATCACACATGCCGCATTGTCCACGGAAAGAGGTCAAAATCTGCACCCACGCATGTGATAGGGAGATTGTCACCTTTAAGCCGTATGGCATGCTGTTGAGATCTTCAAGAGTGAGGGCAGCTCCTTGAGGTTTCTTCCTCAGAATAGCCAACTGCTCTTCCTGAAATTTCATCTTCATATCAGTTTTGTGTTTCAGTGAGTTTACACCAGTCGGTCTCTCTCTCTCTCTCTCAAGTAAAAAGTGAAACTTATAAGTAACATAGCAAGTATTTCTTTGGATGACTACAGAGAAGGCATTTACTCATATTTGAAATGTCTCATCCTGATCAAACTGAAATTTTTGGTTCATATGGCTGTCTAATCTCTTCAATTTGGTTTGGCTTTCAGTTCGAAAAAGATTTGCAAATCAACATTTTGATTCCGTTCAAAACTTACCCTGAGCCTATCCTGAGCTTCTGGGTTCTCATCCAGGAACTTGACACTCCACATCATGGCAGCTGCAGTGGTGGTTTGCCCAGCAATGATCAGGGTCAAAAGATTGTCCATGATCTCCGAGTCATCCAGCTTCTCTTCAGGAGGCAATGAATCTCTGTCCAGCATTGACTGCAGGAAGTCCTCAGGAGCTCCCTTCCCTCTTCCTCTTCTCTCCTCTATCATCTCTCTGAATGTTTCCATCAGCCTATTTCTTGCCTGCATCAACCATTTCACCATATTTATCAGTTTCTTTTACTTTTGTATCTTTATTGCAATTTTAAATGCAATTTCAGGATTCAAATGGCTGGCTATGATAACTGGATTGAACATTTTTTAATTGTTTAAACGAAATTATTCAAAAATTCCCAAGTAGGAGAAAAATTTCTAACCAATAGACATGCTGAACAATATCGTGAAAACAAACGAATTTAGTGATATCATGAGGTCTAGTGTGATTAAGTTAAACATAGGAAACTTGATGAACTTAATGCGGTACTTTTCTAACTTCTTTTGAGTTTATATCTCTTTTTTTATTTTTTATTATATACCTTGAAAGCCGATTGGTTTGGGAACAAATCATCGACCAGTCCAATTTTATTGACATTTTTCCCCTGAAAGGCATTTGTCAATGTAGTTCGGGAAGTGGGACTGGAGTGCACCTTTTTTTTTTTTTTTTTTTTTTAAATTTGCTGGAGTGCACTTGACTTCCCTCTTCTCGTTCTCTGTTTTTTTTGGAAGGATTTGAATTGTTTTCTTCCTTAAGGATGCTAATGATATAATGTAATGAATGAAGAATGATGTTCTTCTGGCCAGGAAAAAAAAAGAATGCACTCGACTTCCCTCTCAACTTCTAGGGTCATGAAGAAGTTTCAAATTCTATAGCGAACTTCATTTCCTAGACAGAGTCTACCCTCTGCTGTTTAGTTGGGTCCATCTACCATCTTGGACAGTACCATATATTGCTTTCATGATTCAGCCTAGTTCCTACTCTAGTCGTACCATGCATGAATGGCCCAAAAAACTTGTTACCTTAATTCCCCTGTAGTACCGAGTGCCCGGTATCATGACCGGGAAGGACAACATGGCGTTGGACACGTCCGTGCAGTCCTTCTCTATCTGTCGCAGCATCGATTCCTCCGTCACGCTCATCAGCATTTCGCACATCGCATCAAAAGCAATCTGTTCATCATAATTCACATGAACAAGTTGTGACAATACGTTAGAAACTTTTTAACTAACGAATCTTGTCTTCTTTGTCACATTCTCTATCTGTTACAGAGATCCATTGGTGGATTGAAACAATCATATAGTTTGAGCATTGTTCACCTTCATATTGAAATCCAGCACCACAAAGCTTTTGCCATGCTCTTCTAGCTTCTTCAATCTCTGGCACAGCATCTTGTCAAACTTGGTAACGAACTTGGATAAAGAAGGCATCGAGAAAGGATCGGACAGAAGATGCCTCATCCTTTTGTGGCTCTCATGAGGCACACAAAGCAAGCTCTTCTTCCCGACAGCATCAGCCATGGACTTCACATACCCCTTGTTGAATTGCGCAAAGTCGTTTGCAAACACTGTTTTCGCGCCCCCGTGGTTGGAATAAACACATGGACCTTCCCGAATATCCTCGTCTTGAACCATTTCCCGTACCTGCACTTTCACCAACAAATGGGTTGTAAATTTGTTATCGGTAAGCCTGGAGAAATCAAGTCATTAGTTAGTATTATTCCCACTTCATATGATTCGAAATTAAAGTGGATTTTCCTGGTTTCCCAATGATCTTCTTCATATCATGGTTGATGTGCATTTTTGATATTAAGAAGCCTCCATGTTTACATTGAAGGTTTGTGTCTACAGCGGCAGTGGTAAACCAGTATGCAAGTTTCGATGGTATTAGGTATGATTTCATCGAAAGATCCCTTGTAGTTGAATTTGAGATCAATATATATACCAGAACGAGTAAGTTTAAACCAAAATGATCAACATGAACTAAATTGGATGATCATGATAACATACAGACTAGTTAGGGGTCAAAACTACATCTCATACAGATGATATAGAAAATAAAAAATGGAACAAAATGAGAAGAAGAATAATCACTGACCACAGTCTCCTGAGTCTCACAAACTCATAGCATCCCTTAGTGCTGTTGGTGGCAGAGAGAAAAGAGAAGGTCTCTCCTACGAATGGTACTCCCAATCTACCAGGAATATGGTCTCTCTCACCTGATATTTTCTTGGCTTTTGCTGAGAAATAAAACATGAACCCAACTGAAACAAGGACAGCAAAGAGAACATCATAGTAGCTCCTCACAAAGAAGATCAACTCTTCCTTTGACCTGATCATCATGGTCCTGTGCTGACTTGTGCTTTAACAAAAAGGAACTCTTTTTGCAGATGAAGAACATAAAGTGATCTACAATGGGGATTTAAGGAGAATCCAATCAGTGAAATCTTCAATAAGTGGACAGATAGAGAATAAAAGGTTTTGAAAAGAGACAAGATGCTTCGGGCGGCAAGAGTTATAAAATGCAAAGGGCATCTTTGCTTAGGTCTTGACAAAAAAAGTTGGCAAGATTCATAGAAGTAGAAGACGAGTCCTCATTCTCATTCTTGTTAGAAAGCCGAACCTACAAATTTAAATTTGTTAGCGGAGAGTGACCGGCATATAAACCGTCGTTAACAGGCCATGTGCCATGCTTTAACCATTCTTTTTGGGACTCTAGTAAAAAAAAAAAAAAACGTGAGATGAGTGACACTGCAAGCAATAAAATAGTGCACTGAAACTGAAATACTTTTAGTTTCTTGATTATTATTCTGATGTGGACCTTGGACAATTCAGAAAAATGCTCCATAGTGATCCAGAGATGCTTTGCCGAAGCGGATTGCATGCTGAGATGTCCTCTCTCTCTCTCTCTCTCTTCCCCCCAACTTCGTGTGTATGTTGGGGCACTACAACTGCACATGATGAGCCAAAAAGCTCTACAGTGAATTAATGGTGACATGAGGTCTAGTCACAACGTAAGCCACCCCCAAGTTACTTTGGGGAAGGATAATTGGCTCGATACACCGTGTTCCGCCCTGACAAGTCAAGTAGTCAATTCATACAACCTTTTCTCTCCCCAAATGCACCACCCACGAATAAATGGATTACGTTCCTCACTTTATATCCCAAGAGTGATCCTAGCAATGCAAAAAATTTAGTTTGCAAAGCTCTCTGAAAGAGCTTTTTTCCAATCTTATGGGGCTCAGTGAAAGATTATATACCTGTCCTTGGAGTGAAATATTTTCACTGGATACATGACTCCCCCCTTTTCTTTAAGAAATTCACCGATGATTCATCGTGTTATTTATTTTGTAAATCAATCGTTGTCTTTCTAGTGTTCTTATATTCGTTTGTTACTCATGTTCGAAGAAATTTGATGATTGGAAATGGATAAAGAGATGATATGTGAGGCTTTGGTGGATGTTCTATTCTGCTTCTGATACGCATGGATATCGAAGGACCCACGTAAAGAGAGGATTGGACATCCTGAATTAATGGGATACTGTCCCTTTACAGGTCCAACGTCAAAAATCGAATATTCATCGATCTCTAGGCATAATTATTGCCACCTTAGATTGATGGACTTCATCTTTATAGAGACGTACATTTGATTAACATCCACAAAGTAGGCATAATCAAGGAGTCCAAAAGAACGCATGACCAGATTCCAATTGAAGGTGCACCTCCCTCCCTCCCTCTCAAGGATGTACAAGTCTCAACCTCACCATCTTAGCAGAGAGCGTGTGTGGAGAGAGACAGAGATGAGGACGGCAACAGCGAGGAGAGGATGACCAAGCATGGTCCGAGACTATGGTTGTGCACGATGCGTGGCTGTGACAAGGAGAGGAGAGCGAGACGAGAGAGCAAAGGAAAGAAGATAAAAATAGGACTCCTTTTGTTGGATTTATTTGGGGTTTTTACGGGCGTGACTGTCACCTAGGTTCATTTATTTTATACTTAAATAGCCTCTCAAACATAATCAAGCAGCAGCATTAATGATAGAGATTAGTTGCTACCCAAAATTAGACTCCCCACAAAGGGCAGCCTTTCATATAATTGAGAATTTGAGATGAAGATTTTCCCCTAGAGGGCAACGTGGGATAGTTTTATATACTTACCACCAGATGGACCTTCCATCGTAGAGCTTTCAAGGATTGGAGGTTGTTGCTTTTGGTGATATATCCTCGTTCAAATTCATGTTGTGTAGCTTACTCGACAGGACCAGATCCTAATTAATCACGCATTATGCAAGATTTACTAATACATCCTCATGACCATTGGAGTCCCCACTCCCGCCACGTGGCAGTCTTAAATTGCTTGATAGCTGCTTAATATGATATCTTGTACGTTATTACTCTTGATTAAGAAGAGATTAAGTTCTATAAATTTACTAGCTACTAAATAGTTTGGATGATTAGGAAGAAATATAGTGCCTCAGGAGATGGGGAGAGTGGCAGTGGTAAGTTTGCTCGCACGGACTATGCCATGTGATATTTATCTTCAGCAGATCCACACACAAGGCGACTTTCTAGGCAGCTACCAGTACAAGCTTTACCCATATGCTTTTTTAAATTGGATCAATTAGACAGATAACTCTCAGAAGACGGGGAGAGTGGCACTGGCAAGTTTGCCCGCATGGCCTATGCCATGTGATATTCATCTTCAGCAGACCCACGCACTCGGATATTGAAAAGGCGACTTTCTAAGCAGCTATCAGTACGAGCTTTACCTGTATGCTTTTTGGAATTGGATCGATTAGACAGATATATATCTCTCTCTCTCTCTCTCTCTCTCCTTTTGTTTTCCTTTTTTCCTTCCTTTTCTCGATTAGTCAGTTTGAAAAAAGATCAGAGACTTTGAGAGGAGAGGTTGATGACGAACTAATTGATATGCATGACTTCTTTTATGGATGCTGGCATTTAGGTACCTGATTCATTTGGGACACTAGTTATTTGTTCAATCTAAGAGAAATTTAAAGCATGAAAAGCAAAAAAGAATAAAAGATTCTCGAGAAAGATTGGGAGTTCAATTGAAGAAAACACACTTGTTTATTAGAAGCACTCTCTATAATATAGATTGGGAGAACTTCTTACACACTAACACAAATGAAAGCACTTGGCCATTTATATCCTTCATAAAATCATGGTTCACTTCTCCTATATTATTTTAGGCCGCGTTTGGTAGTCGGAATAAACTTCGGGATGTGATAGGATATGATTTATCCTATTCTACGTTTGGTGCTCACTCAAGATAGGATAAAGTCGGATATAAGATGGATATAAATAAGATAAAATTATCTCATGGGGGAGGTGGAATAAATGTGGATATGATTTCTAATGTCCATAATATGAAAGTTATTTTTCTCGAATAACAAACTTATTAAATTTAAAAAATTAAAATTATATTTCAATATAAATAATATTTGAATTCTAATTTAAGAAATTAAAAATAAAATTAAAAATTTATTTTTAATTAATCTTATTTTAATTTATATATTCAACTTTAATTCTATCAAATAATAAACATTCGATCTATAAATTAAATATTTATATTTATTATATATAATAGGTATTTTTGTATTTTAGGTATGTTAGTACAATTTACTATTTGATAAAATTTTATTAAAGAATGATGAAAGGGGAAAAAATAAATAATAAAGAAAATAATATAAAAAAGAGGAAAAATAAATTAAAAATAAATTAAGGAATAGTGTTATGAGAGATTTTCACCATCTCCATTTTTGAACATTTATGTTCATTTACAATGATATGTCATTTATATATAAAAAAAAAATGTACATGATATGATGTGAACATATCCGACTTTAATATTGTGATTCACCAAACAATGGACAAGATATAAAAAAATCTATGGATTTCATATCCTATCCTATCCCAATTAGAAATCCGGATGACCAAACATAGCTTTAGAGAATGTGGTCCCACCCCTCCCCCTCCTCGAGAAAATATTAGGTGCAGCTCTGATTCCAGCGTTTACTAGTCAGAGTTCACTCACCAGGCGACACGTGTCGCTCGATGCCATGCTAGAACCGAAGTAGATTTTGGAAAATAGATATATTAGTTTCTCTCTTGTTGGCCTACCAATCCCTAGGTTGAATTTAAAAAAGCGAAGCGCTCTCTCTACTACACACGCTCTCTCCCCTCTTAACCTGCACTCTCTCTCCTCTAAAATACATTTATTATGGGAAACTTTTTTCTTTCTTTCTCAAGAAAGAGAAGCAGTTGTTCCTTTCCATTTCTTTCTCCACATACTGAAATTTTGAATCCCAAATTCTCTCTCTACGCTTGTTGCTCTGATGTTCATCAAGCGGCGGTTCCCCCGCTATCTCCAACGAAGCATATTTATGACTGCCCTTGCTCGGGCACTTGCTCACTTCTGTCTCTGTGCTCGTTGCTGCTTCGGCCAAGGAGGTGGAGATCCAAAAGATTGGGAAGCTCAACTCGGCGTTGGAGAAGTGGGTGAAGTCACCGTGCATGGAAAATAAGATTTGGAGGACCTCGCCGAGGCCAATGAGGCCATTGCGAATGCCATCTACCCCAACCTCGAGCAGGTCCTAGCAAAGGTCAACAAGGATGATTGCCCCTACGGTGGGGCCTCCCTCGAGGATGAAGTGGACGTGGTGTAGTAGGTAGGGCAAGAAGGGAGGCACAAAGGAGGGGAGATGAGGAAGTAGTAGATAGGGCAGGGAGGGTACCAAGAGATCGGGTGCAAGGGTAGGCTAAGCACCAACGATGAGTCTGGCAGAGAAAGGGCGGCTCGCGAGGGCATATCCATCGATGAGCCCAAGTTCAAAACCAGGAGCTAAGTTAAAATGTAGGAAAAAAGATAGGGAGATGTCTAATATTTGCGATTGTCGAGATTTGTTGTTGTAAGGCAGCGTGTCTAGGTTTTTTGTTTTTGCCAGTTCAAGGAGCGCAGCATGGTTCTTGTATATTTGTGCTTCTTGATCGCGTAGGGCAATCACCGTAAGTACTCTCGTACTTTCTTTTTCCACCTTATGGAAAAATGGCCACTAGGATACAATGTTGGAAGATATGCAAATTATTCTTGTAATATATCGAGACCTTGATTGATACATATTCTGATTATAGAAAATCAATTAGATATTAGATTGATTTGTAGAATATTACATTGCCTTTCTTTGTATATACACTCTGTATTATAAACAGATAAGTCATGTACATTTCAAAACATCGAATACAAGAAAATCTTCCACTTGTTCTTCTTCTCTTCAACATCCGTTTCTTGCTTGCCTTCAATTCTTGACATGGTATCAGAGCACAGGCTTTAAGCTCCATCTTCCGCAATTGATTGCTTTCGAAGCTGCAAGACAGATCAAAGTCTTGATTAACAAAAGAATCAAATTCTGAAGGAAGAAGAAATAGAATCTTACCATGAATCCAGAGAATCTGCTCTCTGGAACATCTGCCCCTCCTCCCACAGGTGAAGCCACGCCAACAGAAGAGACACAATGTCACAACGCCCCTGCAATACCTACAATTTCCACAACCCAGCAACCAATCCAGACTCAATGGCAGATATTACCAGCTCAGGCGAATATGGGGCAGCCCATTCCGGGCCATCCTTACCAATGGGTACCTTATCCATGGTACGTCGGGCAAGGCCCGAATCCATCATTGCCGGGGGTAACGAGTTACCAAAGCAACGTTCAACCTGACGGGAGTCTACCAGCCGCAAGCGGGGCAAACTCAGCCGCCGAGGCAGAACGAACAAACGGGTTTGGAGAAGCGGGTTCAGGAACAAACCCTCATCCGGGATTTTTCAATGCGGGTCTTGGGACGGATTCAATGGGTCGGGTACAGGGACGAATCCCTACCCGAAACTATCACCCGGATTCTTACCGTTTCCAATTGCGGCCATCACCGGCCGACCGGAGCCAGGCGATCCCTTGCACGTATCAACTGCCGACGGTCCAGAGTTTCGACTGATCAGCCTGCAACTAACTGGGCTAGAAAAATACAACAAATGTTCGCAAGACTTCCGGCGAGCCCTGGTGACCAAAGATAAAGACGGTTTTCTTGATGGAACGATACTCATTTCGTCGGATGAGAGGCTGGCAAGGCACTGGCGAAAGTGCAATCACCTGATCCGCACATGGATCGGCAACTGCGTCTCACCAGACGTCGCAGCAGGCCTCCCACCGACGGAAGATTCAAAAACCATGTGGGACAACATAAAAGAAATGTATGGGAAGCTCGATAGAGCAAATTTTTTTTGTCTCATGCAGGAACTCACGGATCTCAAGCAAGGGAATTTATTAGTCACAGCAGTATACAATAAACTGTCATCGCTCTGGAACGAGCTCGAGGCTACAGAAGAGAAACTCGAGGGAACCCCAGAAACCCTCAGGCAGTACAAATCCATGAAGGAGAGGGAGAAATCCACTCGATTTCTTTTGATATTGAACGAAACGTACCTAACCTTTCGTTCGCAGATCCTGGCGATGGACCCCGTGCCGCCTCTCGGCCGGATTTTCCAGTTGGCCGTCCAAGAAGAGAGCCAACGGCTCATAGCACCGGAGACGACACGAGGGAGCGAGTCTGTTGCCCTTGCCCTTCGCGGAGAACGCCGCGGACGAGAATCGGGGGCAAGAACCCTAGCCCGCGAGAGAGAAATTCGTGAGGGGCTAGGGTTCGCAAATGGAGAAAGAGCCTTTAAAAGAGAAGGAACCAACGGCGGGGATGCAATCCGGCGATCTGACGGCTCGGATTTCTCGCGAAGATCCGACGGTCTCGATTTCACGCGGAGATCCGACGGTCTCGATTACCCGCGGAGATCTGACGGTCTTGATTTCACGCGGAGATCTGACGGTCCGCAAGGAGTTGATCCATACGCTGCATCGGACGGTGGAGATTATTCCATGATCAAATCATCCGACGGCCAGATTTATTCCGCATCAATTAGGAATTTTGGTCAAAATTTCAGGGGGCGAGGTAAATTATACTGTGAGAATTGCAAACGTCCACATCATACCATATATAATTGCTAGAAATTACATGGAAAGCCAGGAGAAAAAGGCAAAAAGAAAGAATATTATGCAGCTTACCAGGTAACTGGACCTATTGGATCAAGCACTGACCGGCCGATTACTTATGGGCAATATCAATAATTGATGTAGGCATTGCAGAAAACAGATATTGGAAATAAGGGAGCAAGTTTTTCAGGTATATCCCATTGCCTGATTAATTCAATTTCAAAAAAGGCATGGATAGTTGACTCGGGAGCTAGTGATCATATCATTTGTGATATAAAGTTTTTCTCAAAAATGCATAGGCAATTGGCCACACCTATTTCTGTGCAGCTTCCAAATGGGAATATTACTCATGTCACATTGATAGGGACTGTCCAACTTAGTCCTCAAATCATCCTGAAAAAATGTCCTTTATGTCCCACAGTTTCAATTCAATCTCATTTCCGTATCCAAAGTCTGCAAGGAAAATTCCTGTCAAATTCTCTTCAATGCTGACAAATGTTTTTTTCAGGCCCTTTCGACTAGGAAACTAATGGGCTTGGGTAGTCTTTCTGAAGGTTTATATTTGTGGACCAGTATTCCAAGTCATCTAGATTTGAATTCAATTCCTTTCAATAAACTGTCATTGTGTAACGCCATTGCCAATGATAAAGACTTTCTTTTACATTCGAGAATGGGACATAGTATTTTCTTTCCTTATTCTAAATGTCCTATTTGTCCACTTGCAAAACAGTCTCGCAAATCTTTCCCTTTGCATACAACGCGTTCCACCACTATCTTTTCTTTAATTCATGTGGATGTCTGGGGACCATATCACACACCACATCGTGATAGTTCCCGATATTTTCTAACAATTGTGGATGATCACTCCCGGGCCACATGGGTGTTCTTGATGCAATCAAAGGCATAGGTTCCATCTCAATTGAAAACGTTCATCACTCTGACTAAAAATCAGTTTGGGAAGTCGATCCAGCGGATACGAACTGACAATGGGAAGGAATTTTTTAGTCACGATTGCAGATCACTTTTCTTGCTTCATGGCATTTTACATGAAAGCTCCTGTATCTATACTCCACAACAGAATGGAGTGGTAGAACGCAAACATCGTCATTTGCTGGAGGTTGCCCGAGCTTTGAAGTTTCAAGGATCTATTCCGGCAATATATTGGGGAGATTGTGTCCTCACTGCAGCCTATCTCATCAACCGTATGCCTACTCGAATATTAGCTGGTAAATCACCCTTCGAATTACTTTATGAAAAAAAACCAGCAATAGATCATCTACGAGTTTTCGGTTGTCTTTGCTATACTGCAACTGTGGGGCCTCGTGACAAAATGAGTCCACGTGCCAGGAGGTGCATTTTCATGGGTTATCCTACCCTCCATAAGGGTTATTATGTTCTAGATCCATCTACAGGAGAATTTTTTGTAAGCAGGGATATCATTTTTCACGAAACTATCTTCCCATTTCGTGAATCTCCAGAGGATTTGGATGTCTCCACCAGTCCTCATCGCTCCTCCATTGAGGAGAATGTATCCCCTGAATATTTTGTTGCAGTATCACCAAGCCAAGATATTCCATCTTCTTCCATTGATCAATCAACCACGCCAGCAACATTGGCCAATGACCCTGTTATTCCAATGAACGTTGAAGATGATTCTGGCAATCCCACAGCTGCGGAACTTTCTCCACCTCCACCACCAATGGATCACCCACGACGTTCGGGGCAAGCTACGAAACCGCCCACATGGACAAAGGACTATGTCTGTGCCTTACTTAACGGACCAGGTATTCGCTATCCAATATCTTCTTATGTCTCCTTTGACAAACTTTCGTCGGAGCATAGATGTTGCATTAGTCGTATATCAAATGAGAAAGAACCATCTAGTTATGATGAGGCATGCAATGACCCACGTTGGCAAAAGGCCATGGAAGCAGAATTACAGGACTTAACTGATAACCACACTTGGGAGATAGTTCCTTTGCCAACAAACAGGAAGTCCATAGGGTGTAAATGGGTCTATAAAGTTAAGTATAGAGTTGATGGATCAATCGAACGATACAAAGCTCGATTAGTGGCGAAGGGATATATGCAACGAGAAGGTTTCGACTATCACGAAACTTTCTCCCCTGTTGCTAAAGATGTCACCGTCCGCTCATTCTTGTCAGTTGCAGCCATCCATGATTGGCCGTTGCACCAAATGGACGTTCATAATGCTTTTCTTCATGGTGATCTAGATGAAGAAATTTACATGGATATTCCTAAGGAATTATGGAGACAGGGGGAGAATAGAGTATGTCGTCTCCGCAAATCCCTTTATGGGCTGAAACAAGCTTCCAGACAGTGGTATGCTAAATTTGCTAATGCTCTCACAAGTGCAAACTTCAAACAATCCAAGTATGATTATGCTTTGTTTACGTGGACCAGAGGTACGTCATCTATTTATTTGATGATATATGTAGATGATATTCTTATAATGGGAAATGATGAAGTTGCAATAAAGAGCCTGAAGAAATATTTGCACACTACATTTCATATAAAAGATCTGGGAGCACCAAAATATTTTCTTGGGATTGAGATCACTCGATCTCATCAAGGAATTTCACTCAGTCAGAGGAAGTTTGTGTTGGAAATTATATCAGAGGCTGGTTTATCAGGATGCAGGCCATCTGTCATCCCAATCGAGCAGAATATTAGGTTAACTACAGCGGATCACACTGAAGGAAGTTCTCGGGATGATCCCATATTACAGGATCCGACAAGTTATCAAAAGCTCGTTGGAAAACTTATTTATCTGACTATGACCAGGCTGGATATATCATATGCAGTGCAAAATCTTAGTCAATTTATGCACAAACCAAAGGAATCTCATATGAATGCCGCTCTAAAAGTGGTGAAGTATTTGAAGGGATGTCCAGGACTCGGGATAATTCTGTCTAGAAGATGCAACATGGAAATGACAGCATATCGCGATGCAGACTATGCGACATGTCCTATGAGTCGAAGATCTATAACTGGGTTTTGCATTAAGTTGGGAGATTCTCTTCTTTCATGGAAAACCAAGAAGCAAGCGACGGTTTCTCTATCCTCAGCTGAAGCAGAATATCGGGCTATGGCAAAGACCACATGTGAAATTGTGTGGATACGAGGTTTACTTGGTGATCTTGGAATACAGCTAAAGGGGCCGACGAGATTATTCTGTGACAATGAATCAGCCCTGAAACTTGCAGCGAATCCCGTAATGCACGAAAGGACCAAGCACATAGAAGTGGATTGTCATTTCACTCGAGAGAAGATTCAAGAAGGGACAGTCGAGACAAGAGGGATTGGAACTATTGAACAACCTGCATATGTATTTACCAAAGCCCTATGTCAAAAACAACATGCATATCTACTGAGCAAGCTAGGCGTATTGGACATCTACAAGCCACCAGCTTGAGGAGGAGTGTTGGAAGATATGCAAATTATTCTTGTAATATATCGAGACCTTGATTGATACATATTCTGATTATAGAAAATCAATTAGATATTAGATTGATTTGTAGAATATTACATTGCCTTTCTTTGTATATACACTCTGTATTATAAACAGAGAAGTCATGTACATTTCAAAACATCGAATACAAGAAAATCTTCCACTTGTTCTTCTTCTCTTCAACATCCATTTCTTGCTTGCCTTCAATTCTTGACATACAAGTCCACTAATAAAACGGAGGGAAGACCCACACTCTACGCACAAACACAGGTGCCTGCACGACAACAATAGCACGCTCACCTCCTCCTTCTCGCACTTCCAAGACCACGTCGTCATCGCCCACCCTCTCCTCTTATCCTCCCGTGCCTCCCTCCCGCCTGCCTCTCGCTCTCCTCCTCCCCAACTTCGTAATTGCTCCTGCAACACAATGTGGCATCGTCTACTTCGTCCTCTAGGGAGGGTGGACCTTCGCTAGGACTTGCTCAAGGTTGGTGCAGAGGGCATTGGTGGTGGCCTCGTTGGCCTGAGCAAGGTCCTCCAAATCTGGTTTTCCACGCATGGCGACTTCACCCGCTCCTCCAGTGCCGAGTTGAGCTTCCCGATCTTCTATATCTCCTCCTCCTTGGTCAGAGCAACAATGAGTGTAGAGACAGAAGTGAGCAAGCGTTGGAGTAGGAGCGGTCATAATGTGCTTCGTTGAAGATGGTAGGGGAACGACTACTTGACAAATGCCAAAGCAGCAATGAGCGCTAAGAGAGAATTTGGGATTCAAAATTTCAGAACCTTTGTGTGGAGAAAAAAATGGAGAGGAACAACTGCTTCTCTTTCTTGAGAAGGAAAGAGAAAAGTTTTCCGTAATAAATGCATTCAGAGGAGAGGGAGGAGGTGAATTTATATTTATTCAATACTCTCCTTCACCAACTACTCTTTTCTCAATGAAGATCTAGCAACCGTACCAAGTTGCTTTTGGAACTTTTCAAACTTTGTAGTGACAAGTCCTTTGATGAAAATATGTGCTGCTTGATCATTTGTCTATATGTACTCCATCTCTATCCCTCCCAACAACACTTTTCACATGAGAAATGATACTGTACTTTTACATGAGTAATCCTTGTGTGAAGGATCGGGTTCTCCACCAACCATGTAGCTCATTGATTATTACAATGGAACTCTACGAGGAATTCAATAGGTTGATTAAATCCTCCATAACTAACGATAACCTCGTACTTTCTTGAGGCGCCATTACTGCTGCTCTGTACTAAGTGGTTGCCTCTTGTTGCACCATGACTCTACTCTCAATCTAAGGTGACACATATATTCAGTAGTTGAACATCGTATGTCATAGTAACCAACATATTCTGAATCCAATATCTTTTTACTTCACATTGGAGAGAATTCCAAAACCAAAGGTCCCCTTCACCTGCCTTAGTATGGGTCTAACTACATCTAAGTGAGGCTTTCATGGTTTGTTTATGAACCGACTTATTACACCCATTGCAGAGGCAACGTTCATGTTATAGTTAGGTGGATTAGCTTCCCACTAATTGACTATGCATGATTCATCTTACAATTCTCTTCCTTCTACCATGCATAGTTTGTATATCCATCCATAGGCGTAGGAATCGGCTTGCAATCAAGCATCCCAAACTTCTCTAGAAGATCCTGTGCACACTTTTGTTGACATAGTAATAACCCTTCCTTGGTTTTGTCAACCTAGAGTCCCAGCAAGTGTATTAGTTCACCGACTCCTTCATCTGAAACTGCATAAAGGGATTGGCTTTAATTTGATATATCACAGCTTCATCATCTCCAACAATGATTCGATCATTCACATAAATTAGTACAATTACAAGCCTTCCGCCTTCTTCCTTCACAGATAGACTTGAATTTGCTAGTGCTAAGGAGCAGCAATTGTGCACAGGAAATTATATGATCTTCTCGGACCAAGCTTTTGGAGCTTTTTCAAATCATAAAGCACTTTCTTTAATTTGCAAACATAATATGGATGAGTTTTAACATCAACAATCTGGCTGCTCCATATGTATGTCTTGATCTAACTCTCCATGTAGGAAGGCATTCTTCACATCTATCTACCACAACTTCTATGGCCTGTTTGTGGCCAGTGCTATTAAGACTCAAACTATAGTAACCTTTGCCAATGGACTAAAGGTTTCATCATAATTTATCCCATACTTTTGAGAGAAACCTCTAGCAACTAAATATGCCTTATATCCTTCTATAGACTCATGTTGTGTATCAAGTTTGTAGACCCACTTGCAAGATATAAGGCATACATGTTTAGACCTTGGCACCAAATCTCACGTCTCATTTTGCTCCAAAGCTTTGAATCTATTCTTCCATAGCCTACTTCCATTCTACCTTCTATGAGGCCTCCTCATACATAGCTCTATTACTCCAATATCTTCGGATGAAGTTATATATATAATGTGATCTCTCATTTTTGGACCCACGTTTTCTCTTTAAAATAGCAATTATTCCACATGTAAATTTTCTTCACTTCATACCTCTTTGTGACAATCGTTCATTTGGTAACCGTCTTGATGGAAGACGGTATATAAAAGGAACAATTGTTCATTTTTAAGGGTAATAACAAGGTCTAACGCAAACCCTCTTATTTGGAATACACCATTAGTACGTGAGGGAATTGAGTTAGTAAAGTTTGCTTGATATTTCGCTGGATCTCTGTGAATTTCCAACAAATAATGGGTGGAGATTTGTTTACATTTGATCCTGTTTTTTCCACATTTGATTTTTATGTGCCTCTGCCTTGTTTTTGTTGATGTTTGGTGTGTTTTTCGAGGCCTTTTGAAATGAACAATAATTTGGAATTTTGGGGCCAAGAGAGAAACTCGCTGATTCTGGGCAAATTCCAACGACCAACCGCTTAACTTCTGATCGGTATGTGTGACGACCCTCGGCCTATTAGGGCCGCCACGGCTTTCCATGGTCATCCTTATTATTACTATGCAGAAGTGTGTAATGACAACTCCATCATCATTTAAATCAATGCACACAAAAATATAGAACCGAGCACTTTTTATTTATTTATATGTTTTAGATGACCTAGGTTAGTACATGAAGGCCAAAAAGTTCCTTTTTCTGGCTACACCAAAATTGTCTTGACCATCCTACATTCTATTCACATAGCCATCTTCGTATCACGTCTTGGTTGTCCAAAAACTGCTACCTTCGCTCCCTTGGGCCCTTCGACTACTCGACCCTACTAGAACCGTCATCATTGTCATCCGGGAGTGCAAGTGATCCCACTGTACACCCATTGACCCGGGTGTAGAGTGCAATGAGCCCCATCAACATGGGGCTCAACGTAAGACCGAAATCCACCATTAGGATCACAGTGATCAAGATGAACGTGACGTCCGGGAAATCGGGGTCCACGTGCTCCACTTGGTCCCAGGTGAGATCGGTGGGGATGTCATAGAGCATGGTGGAGGACACGGGTTGGAGAGGCATGATTACATGTTTGAAATGTAATAATTCCGTAGGGGTGAGTACAACCACTCAGCAAATAAGAGTCTACTAAACTATACTACGCGAACCTATCGCCACGTGTTCAACGCAATCCAAGAATAAAGTACACAAACTGAAATAATTGAACTTGCATCGGTTCTAAAAGAATCTCATAAAAATGGTATATAAAAAAGCAATGGAAACTTGGAATTTCAATTCATCCAGATTTGACTACCACCATCTTCCGAAGGGAACCATATACCATCCTCCAGGCATCTCGCACCCTACCTAACATCGCGAGGAGCTCCGGGCCTTTATCACATTTCCCGGGCATTCGAAGGGCACCGTATCACACCCCTCCGGGCATCCTGACACCCGGGGCATCGTCGTCAATGTGGACCGACGGCATTCGTCAATTAAGTACCATGGTGTAGCAATCCAACAGTTTAATGCCAAAATATCTTTCACGCCGTTCATGCATGGAAAATACTTCGATTCCAAAATCCCAAATTATAGTATAAACCAAAGTGCAAACAAAATCTTAAAGGTACGTCAAATCCATGTCGGCAGAACATTTCGTAAAATCGAGATCTTTAATACTGAATCGATAACAATCAATTTCACGGTCTCACCCCCGAAATTCAGATTGTTCTAACCGAAATACTTTTGAAATTCACAAGCAAGTATTTCCATGACCTTACCAAGTCCGAGAGTTCAAAACTTCCGTATAGTTTAAAACAGTTCGCATATAAAGACTTGAAATTCTGCAATACTAAAGTCAGTGCACGCATGGGTCCATAAATCAAATTTGACCATAGAAAAACACGTAGTTTCACTCGCAAAGCTCGTGGTCAGTCCGAACGACTTCCGAATTCACCAAATAACTCAAATGTCATGGAAATAATAGTAGTTTGTAGAATTCCGATGGAACGCATCTCACCAAGCAATGATGGAATTCACATAGTATAGAATAGTCCACGTCTACTTGCCTTGAATCCGCAGTGGTGCAAGCTGGTGGTGCGAGCTTCAGGAATAAGGCGAGACGGCGGTGCGACGAGGTGGTGCAAACAGCTGGCGTCGAGCAGCAATACGAAGGTGAAGCGATGAAGGTCAGAATGAAGGGGTTTCTTCGCTGCAGTCGTTGATGGACGGAGGAGAATGTGAGGTGAGGGGAACGTTTTGGTCTTACCGAATAAAGGAGGAACAATGGTCTTTTGCGCTGTTGACTATCTTAGTAAAAAATCTCTTCAATTCCGTGGCAGCAGAATGGGAGGACAGCCCATGACTTCGTGTCTTGGCGTGGGGATTCTTTCCCCCGTTCATGACACCTTGTTACTTCATGCAGGGACGTGACCGCAGCTTGGTCAAGGTCTTCCACTTGCTGGCCAGCGGAGAAGGAAAGACGTGGCTGTTTTACGAAGTCCAAGTCCTCGTTGGTGGCCAGCTGCGAAGAGAAGGACGTGGCTGAACATTCGGTGGTCAAAGTCTCCACTTCTTTGACTACTTGGACGTGTGCATGGGATTGAAGAAAAGTTTGCATGGAACTCAACTTGGCAACGTACAAATGAGGGTGAACGTTGGTCTTGCTTGTGGTGTTTCATAAAGAAGAATTTAAATGAGGTGATGAACTAGATGATGGTCGAGTTGTCGCGGTACGGCGAAGACGTGACAATGAGGTGATGTCGCGAGGACGTGAAGAAACGGAACGGTTCGGTACGGTTATGGTGGTGGTGAAACGGTGGCCGTGAATGGTGTCAACAACGTAGTCTGATGACAAGCTTGTCGACATAGCACGGACCATTACGCATTCGAGGCTCGGGTGAAGTCCAGATATCACAGTACGGTTGCACCGCCATGAGGAAGAATAGCCGTAAGTTATTTCGGCATATTGGTATATGCCAGAGGCTAATCCGTCAGCGGAAGTCACAATGGTTAAGGGTTTTGCATTTTGGGAAATTGTTGTTTGATTCGGGGCCAATTACTTGGTCTTTTATGCCGAAATTTGGACTTATGTGGTCATGTCGGTGTAGTCTTCAAAACCTAATCATTTATTTTGGTTTGAAATGGGCTGCTAGAGAAGTAAAGGACGGCAGAAGTCATAGCGAAATGGTGAAAAACAGCGAGAGAACGCCTTCTGTTCATCGTTAGCGTGTGGCACCCACATGCACATGCGATAGTTGCTAGGCGCGTGCAGGCCACACGCCCATGCCTGCGCCTGCGCGGTTAAGGAGGGCGCGTGCTGTGCAACGCTCAGGCGGTGGTACATGCGCATGCACGGCATGCACCAACCCCCTTTTTTTCTTTTCTTTTGTTTTGCCCCTCTCTTATGCCATTATTACGATTCTACCCCTTGGCATTTATAATTTATGGTTCTATCCTTCACCGAATTTATTTTATAGTTTTGCCGCTTGGTGCATTTATTTACTATTTTCCCTTTTCATGCATTTTTAAGAATATTTTATAAATGAAATTAAATATATGATGATCCATATATTTAATTAATTGGAGAGTAGCCAAAGCATCTTTAATTAATCAAATTATATATTAAGAGCCTCCGGATCATATTTAGAAATGGACACTAATTGTAATTATATTAATATGATGAATTTTATCCCACATGAATTTTTATTATGTTAATATGATTAATTATGATGAAATATTATACTATTTTCTTCATTTACCTTCATTTACCCACAGGGATTAAGAAAATGTATATATTATGGTAGTTTCTTCATGATATAATTATGAATCCATTTAAATTGAAAACTTAGCCCACATGCAGTTTTTATGTTATGTGATTCATATTCGTGACATATTTATATTGGTAAAACATGACTTATGTATATTTTGCTTCAAATTTTGTGACATAAGCATGATTGTTTGATATGCAATTTTGCAACCTTTAAAGTGTGATATTCCCATACTGAATGGTGAAAACTATACAGTTCATAAGGAGTTAGTTTTTTTTTTTTTTTTTTTTTCAATTGGGGTGGATGGATATTGATTATGTTATAAGGAAAGATGAACCACCTATTCCTACTGATTCGAGCACTACAGCTGAGATAACCCTTTGGGAGTGGTCTAACCGCCTTAATGCGATGTTTATAAGCGCTAAAATATCTCCCAATAATCACAGTTCAGTTGGTCAACATAGCAATGCTAAGGCTTTATCGGAGGTCATTGATGTACAGTTTAAGACTTCAGAGAAGGAGCATGCCATGACTCTGATTATGAAATTTTCATCGTTGAAACTCACTAGTGTTAGAGGTGTGCATGAGCACATTATGAAGATGAGGGACATTGTAGCTCAGCTTAGAAACCTTAAGATTGAGATATCTGAATCATTTCTTATGTACTATAATCTAAATACTCTCTCACAATAGTATGCACCTTTCAAGATCTTTTACAACACACATAAGAATAAATGATCAATTAATGAACTCATGACCATGTGTAATCATGAGGAAGAAACTTTGATTATGGAATCGAGAGAAAAATGCTCATTTGGCAATACAAGGAAAGAATAAAGGCCATGACAAGCATAATGGAAAATGTAACACACCTCCCTAAGCTAACATTAAGAAATAATCCAAATGTTTATTCTATAAAAAGATGGGGCATGTACATAAGGATTGCGTTAGATCTAAGGCCTAATTCGAAAAGAAAGGTAATCCAATCTCTTGTATTTGTTATAAATCTAATATGACTTATGTGAGTCACAACACTTGATGGATTGATTTTGGATCTACAATCCATATTTCGAACGCTTTGTAGGGTTTTCAAAACCACAGGAAGCCATGGGAAAGTGAACAAAGTATTTATTTAGGAAACAAGATGCATACGCATGTAGAAGCTATTGGGACATGTAGGCTAGTTCTTAATAGTGGCTTTGTTTTGAATTTATAAATGACCTTTTATGTTCCTACTTTCTCTCGAAACTTAATTTCAGTTTCAAGACTTGTACTTTTGGGTTACTCGTTTAACTTTTCAGATTCAAACTTCGATTTATCATTTAAATCTGAAATTGTGGGGAGTGGTACTTTGTCTGATGGTCTTTTTCAAATTAATTTACAAGATAATGCCCATTATAATGCAATGCATGTTCATGATAACGCTGGTATAAACGTTGTGTTGTGAATGAAAATTCCTCTATGTTGTGGCATTGGAGATTGTGATATATTTCCATAGATAGAATTAGGCGATTGGTGAATGATGGAGTACTTGGTACTTTAGATTTTACTAATTGTGATACCCAGTGTAGACTGTATAAAGGGAAAACAAACCAACAAGACAAAGAAATATGCCAAGATGAGTACACAAATATTAAAAATCATGCATACGGATATTTGTAATCCAAATATGGACTCGTATGGTCAATAATATTTCATCTCCTTCATAGATAACTACTCATGTTATATGTATATCTACTTACTTCATAATAAGCATGAAGCATTGGATTCCTTTAAGGTCTTTAAGGCGAAAGTAAAGAAACAATGTGGTAAGCAAATTAAAATCATGAGATCAGATAGAGATTGAGATTTCTATGATAGATACACCAAGCACCTAATCCATTTTCAAAGTTTCTTCAAGAGCATAGGATAGTTGCCTAATATACTATGTTTGGTTCTTCTGACCAAAACGATATAGCGAAAAGAAGAAACATAACTTTATCGGATATGG
Organism: Eucalyptus sp. ANBG9806169; assembly: GCA_014182395.1. Taxonomy (NCBI): domain Eukaryota; kingdom Viridiplantae; phylum Streptophyta; class Magnoliopsida; order Myrtales; family Myrtaceae; genus Eucalyptus; species Eucalyptus sp. ANBG9806169. Next base: position 28,668,921 of record CM024581.1, on the reverse strand, counting down.
TGCAAAGTATGCTTAGTGGCTCAAAACTTCCTAAATCCTTGTGGATTGAAACACTTAAGACAGCAGTGTACATATTAAATCGAATTCTGACCAAGGCTGTCCCAAAGACACATTTTGAGTTATTTAAAGGTTGAAAATCAAGTTTGCAACATGGACACGTTTAAGGATGCCCATATGAAGTGAGAGTTTACCATTCACAAAAGAAGAAGAAGAAGAAGAAGAAGAAGTTGGACTCAAAGACTATGAGTAGATATTTCATTGGATATATTAAAAGGTCCAAGGGATGCAGGTTTTATTATTCATCTCATACTACTAGAATTGTGGAATCAAGAAACGTTAAGTTTCTTGAAAATGACTTGATTAGTGGAAGCAATTGATCGAAAGACCTTATTCCTAAGAAAGATCATTCAGACACTCCACCTTCCACTTCAATTATTAGGTTGGTTGTAGTTCATAACGCCTTTTCAGTTCAACCAACTATTGAACAACCAATCATTGAAGTTCCACAACCTGCTAATATTGATCTTGTAGATCTAGTTGTTTAGTAATTACTAGAAACTGTTGAACAACTGTTGAGCAACACGCTTCTCAAGAGAATGTTAATGCAATATTTAGAAGATCTACTAGAATGAGGAAATCAACAATCCCTAGTGATTATATTGTGTATATACAAGAATCTGACTATAATATTATAGCTGAGAATGATCCTGAAACGTTTTCACAAGCCATGGACAATGATAAATCCAATTTGTGATATAATGCCATGAAGGAAGAAATGAGTTCTATCGCATCTAACAAAGTTTGGGATTTGGTTAAGTTGCCTAATGATGTGAATGTCATTGATTGTAAATGGGTCTTCAAAACAAATAAGGATTGTCACGCCCCGATCCTCGAACGCGTGCCCATCTCTCACTTGGTCGATTAATAGCGACATCCCGGGACGCATCGTCGACCCTGTTCATTTAATATGTGCAAGCGGAAGTATAAATAAAATCCCCAAACAATAAAACAATAGGATAGAAAAACAGGGCCATATTTTTCATATTGAAATTTATAACCAAAATTTTATACAAAGCACAAATCAGAGTACTTCACAACTATTCACAACTTTTATTCTTAACTCTATTCACATCAAAATGGAGTTCACAAAAGAAGATGGGATCTCAGTCCATCAAGATAGTACTCAAGATCCCTCTTGGTGCTATCTTTTTCTTCCAAAAATTCTTCTCATTTGGTTTCACCTCAGAGTTTTCCTTCTCAGATTCCTCCTCCTTAGCTCCTCATCGGAATCCTGAAATGTTGTCCCACAACCGGGATGAGACTACGTCTCAGCGAGTTCTACCCCACTAAGACTCAATTAGGGAGCCAATACACTACTCGGTTGCCTAAGCACAGCACGAGTCAGGGGACTTACATTGGCCTCAAATCCAACCTGCAAATCAAGGTTATATACAACGTTTCATAACTCACAACAAATGATCAATCAAATAACTGGTCAATCGAACTAGTCGATTACATGTCAAACGGACCATTCTAGGTCATTGACTCCATATCACAAAACCTCCCATAGGGTACTCAGTCACAGAACCACATAAATGTTCTCAGGCGTCAAGTTCGCCAAGGTGACACAATTAACCGACGGTCTACGTGCGTTCTTTAAGGTGTCGTTTCGCACAGTGATCTTCCACATCACCGAACCACGCCCGTCACGGTTCATAGGCAGTCTACATGCGTTCTTTAAGGCGTCGTTTTCGCACAGTGATATTCCTCAATTACCGAACCACGCCTGCCACAAGTCATAGACAGTCTACGTGCGTTCTTTAAGACGCCGTTTTCGCACAGTAATCTTCCACATCACCAAACCACGCCTGTATATGCTTCGTACTTGATCGGTCTCAGCCAAAGTACTCCGACTCACTCTCACCATTCCACATACTTTACAACTCAACAAAGCATAAGAATGCTAAATAAACAAACTTGGTCAATTTCCAATCAATAATTCAATCTCAATCAATTCCAAACAATTTAGGGTAAATCCCTAAAATACCACAATTAAATCAATTCCATGCAACGTAGAGCTCAAATAAATAAACGGATTGCGCCACGACAATCAACAAGAGATTTCGGTTGTCGGCCATCTCAGCCTTAATTTCCGAAAAATAAATAAATAATTAATTAATTAATTTCGAAAATTAAATAATAAATATTAAAAATTAAATTTAGCTCAAAATAAAGCCCGATTAAATAAAAGGACTTCACCACGGTCATCAGCATAATATTCCGGTCGCTGGCCATCACAGTTGAATTTTCGGAAAATAAATAATTATTTAATTTAATTTCGAAAAATAATATTTACATGCCAAAAATTCCACTTAGGCCAGAAATATCAAAATTGAAGCCCGATAAAGGGTCGGAAAATTCCTAAGCTACCCTTAATAAATAGTAGACCACGTCTACTTGCCAATTACACCTTCAATTTGACTAATTTACATCTCAATTAACTAATAAACCCTAATCAAATCACCTAAGCCTAATTAAATAAACTAAACAACCAATTAAATGTAATTAACTCACTAAGCAAGGATTAGTGAGGTTACTCACCGGAATCGCGCGCAACTGGAATCAAATCGACGAGCTCGGCACGGGGATCGATTCCTCTCAAAGCATAGCGCGACTCCGAGGCTCGGAAACGGCCCAAAGGCGGGCTTGGAGGGGCTGGAATACCCACTCGTGGGTTGCTGCCTTGGCTAGCCGGAGGGGTTTCGGTGGCCAAGAGGGCGAGGGGAGGGTCGGTGGAGGTGAGGGGGAGCTCCGGGGAGGTAGGGCGGCGGTTGGGCGGTGTGCGGCGGCGGCGGCTGGAGGTGGCGGCCGAGCTGGGTGGGGGCTGGTCGCGCACGGGAGAGGGGCGGACGGCGAGACGGGCTGGCACGGAGCTGGGCGGACGCATGGGCGGCACGGGCGCGGGCGGTGGCGACGGGCAATGCACGGTGCGGGCGACGGCTGGCTTCGGCGAGCTGCTGCTCCTCCTCTTCACTTCTGGTTTTTCTTTCAAAAGAAGAAGGAAGAAGAAGATGGTGGTTCGGTTACGTGGGGTGGGGGAAGAGAGAGGAGTGAGAAGAAGAAAGAAAAGAGAGATAAGGACCATTGACTAGTCAAAAGAAAAAGTGAAAGGGAGAGAGGGAAGAGAAAGCAAATTTCAATTTGGCAAGGGGGAGGGTGTGCGCACGGATGGGGGAGGCGAGAGGAGAGAGAGAAAGAAAGAAAAGAAAGGGAAGGAAAAGGAGAGAAAAAAAAGAAAAAGAAAAGAAAATAATTAAATAGTAAAACAATTTTACTATTCCAATTACTCCAATTATTTTCCTTTTCTCTTTTTATTTTCTTCCGGTCTTCGATTTTCCTTCCGATAATTTCTTTCTCGAAATTTCGGACTCATCAATAAATTGACGGATGATGAGACAAAGTCCTAAAAATAAGAATTATGACACGCATAAAATTCGATTCCCGAAATCGAGTTCAATTTCGTGATTAAAATCAATCAGACGCGATTTTAGTCCAATCCAACCAATTAAGTAGCTTTTAGGGATTTTCACCGCAGATACATCCATTAACGGCTTCACTCAATGGGTTAGTTAACTCGTGAGTGATCAGCTCAGAGAAAAAGGACCGTAGGCACATTGACGAAAGGCCCATTTCACTTTGTCGAAACGGGGTCGAATTTCGGGATGTCATAAGGATTCATTGGGAAATATTAAAAGATATAAAGCTAGACTCATCACGAAAGGATTCACTCAAAAGGAACAAATCGGTTACACTAAGACATTTTCTCCTGTATTTAAGAAAGATTCTCTTCGTATTATTTTGGCATTAGTTGCCCATTTTAATATGGAATTACATCAAATGGATGTGAAAATGGCGTTCCTCAATTGGAAACTAGAGGGGAAGGTTTACACGAAACAATCTGAAGGATTCTCCTCTAGTAAATGTGAGCAATTGGTGTGCAAGCTCAAAAAATCTATATACGGCTTGAAACAAGCATCCCACCAATGGTACTTAAGGTTCCATTATATCATCTCTTCATTTGGTTTTGGAGAGAATGTCATGGATCAATGTATATATCAGAAGATCAGTGGAAGCAAAATTTATTTCCTTGTGCTATATGTGGATGATAGTCTACTTGCAACCAATGATAAATGATCACTTAATGAGGTGAAACAATTTCTCCCTAAAAGTTTTGACATGAAAGATATGAGTGAGGCATCTTATGTTATTGACATTAAGATTCATAGAGATAGACCTCAATGAATTTTAGGACTATCTTAAGAAACCTATATTAATAAGATCCTATAGAGATTTCAAATGAAAATTTGTTCATCAAGTATATGACCCATTGTGAAGGGTGATGGATTTAATTTGAACTAGTACCCAAAGAACAATAAATAAATAAAAAAAGGAAACAAATGAATAACATTCTATATGCTTCTGCGGTCAGAAGCTTGATGTATGCTCAGGTTTGCACTCAACCTAACATCGCTTTTACTGTGGGAATGTTGGGAAGATATAAAATGATGTGTTGTGAATGAAAATTCCTCTATGTTGTGGCATTGGAGATTGTGATATATTTCCATAGATAGAATTAAGCGATTGGTGAATGATGGAGTACTCGGTACTTTATATTTTACTGATTGAGATACCCAGTGTAGACTGTATAAAGGGAAAACAGACCAACAAGACAAAGAAATATGCCAATATGAGTACAGAAATATTAGAAGTCATGCATACAGATATTTGTAATCCAAATATGGACTCGTATGGTCAGTAGTATTTCATCTCTTTTATAGATAACTACTCACGTTATATGTATATCTACTTACTTCATAATAAGCATGAAGCGTTGGATTCCTTTAAGGTATTTAAGGCGAAAGTAAAGAAACAATGTGGTAAGCAAATTCAAATCGTGAGATCAGATAAAGATTGAGAATTCTATGATAGATACACCAACCACCTAATCCATTTTCAAAGTTTCTTCAAGAGCATAGGATAATTGCCTAATATACTATGTTTGGTTCTTCGGGCCAAAACAATATAGCTAAAAGAAGAAACATAACTTTATTGGATATGGTGCAAAGTATACTTAGTGGCTCAAAACTTCCTAAATCCGTGTGGACTGAAACACTTAAGACAACAGTGTACATATTAAATCGAATTTTGACGAAAGCTATCCCAAAGACACCTTTTGAGTTATTTAAAGGTTGAAAATCAAGTTTGCGACATGGACACGTTTAAGGATGCCCATATGAAGTGAGAGTTTACAATTCACCAAAAAAAAAAAAAAAAGTTGGACTCAAAGACTATAAGTAGATAATTCATTGGATATGTTAAAAGGTCCAAGGGATGCAGGTTTTATCATCCATCTCACACCACTAGAATTGTGGAATCAAGAAACGTTAAGTTTCTTGAAAATGACTTGATTAGTGGGAGCGATTGATCGAAAGACCTTATTCCTAAGAAAGATCATTCAGACACTCAACCTTCCACTTCAATTATTAGGTTGGTTGTAGTTCATAACGCCTTTTCAGTTCAACCGACTATTGAACAAACAATCATTGAAGTTCCACAACCTACTGATATTGATCTTGTAGATCTAGTTATTTAGTAATTACTAGAAACTGTTGAACAACTGGTTGAGCAACACGCTTCTCAAGAGAATGTTAATGCAATATTTAGAAGATCTACTAGAATGAGGAAATCAACAATCCCTAGTGATTATATTGTGTATATACAAGAATCTGACTATAATATTATAGTTGAGAATGATCTTGAAACATTTTCACAAGCCATGGACAATGATAAATCCAATTTGTGATATAATGCCATGAAGGAAGAAATGAGTTTTATCACATCTAAGAAAGTCTGGGATTTGGTTAAGTTGCCTAATGATGTGAATGTCATTGATTGTAAATGGGTCTTCAAAACAAATAAGGATTCATTGGGAAATATTAAAAGATATAAAGCTAGATTCATCACGAAAGGATTCACTCAAAAGGAACGAATTGGTTACACTAAGACATTTTCTCATGTATTTAAGAAAGATTCTCTTCGTATTGTTTTGGCATTAGTTGCCCATTTTAATATGGAATTACATCAAATAGATGTGAAAATGGCATTCCTCAATTGGAAACTAGAGGGGAAGGTTTACACGAAACAATCTAAAGGATTCTCCTCTAGTAAATGTGAGCAATTGGTGTGCAAGCTCAAGAAATCTATATATGGCTTGAAACAAGCATCCCGCCAATGGTACTTAAGGTTCCATTATATCATCTCTTCATTTGGTTTTGGAGAGAATGTCATGGATCAATGTATATATCAGAATATCAGTGGAAGCAAAATTTATTTCCTTGTGCTATATGTGGATGATAGTCTACTTGCAACCAATGATAAATGATCACTTAATGAGGTGAAACAATTTCTCCCTAAAAGTATTGACATGAAAGATATGAGTGAGGCATCTTATGTTATTGACATTAAGATTCATAGAGATGGACCTCAATGAATTTTAGGACTATCTCAAGAAACCTATATTAATAAGATCTTATGGAGATTTCAAGTGGAAAATTTGTTCATCAAGTATATGATCCATTGTGAAAGGTGACGGCTTTAATTTGAATTAGTACCCGATGAACGATAAAAAAAAAAGGAAACAAATGAATAACATTCTATCTGCTTCTGCGGTCAGAAGCTTGATGTATGCTAAGGTTTGCACTCAACCTAACATCGCTTTTACTGTGGGAATGTTGGGAAGATATTAGAGTAATCCAAGTATGAACTACTGAAAAGCTGTAAAGAAAATGATGAGATACCTTCAAGGTACCAAAGGCTACATGCTTATATATAAACGGACTAATAACCTAGAAGTAATTAGTTATTCGGATGCGGATTTCGTGGGTTCCATTGATTCTCGAAAATTAACATATTGATACATTTTTATGTTAGCTAGCAGAGTCATGTCATGGAAGAGTGCGAAATAGACTTTGACTGCTACTTCCACTATGGTGACTAAGTTCATTTCTTATTTTGAGGTTACCTCACATGGTGTATGGTTGACGAGTTACATTTCTAGGCTTAGGATTATTGATTTTATTTTTAAAACATTAATAATATATTGTGACAATTCAGCTATAGTTTTTATGACTAAAAATGCCAAAAGTGGTAGTCGAAATAAGCATATCGACATCAAGTATTTAGACATAAGAGAATGTGTTAAGGAGAATATAGTAGTCATAGAACACGTTAGCACTAAATTAACAATAGCTGATCTTTTAACTAAAGGCATGCCATCGATGAAGTATAATGACCATGTAACTAGTATGGGAATAGGTCCCATCATGTGATTTGTCGTCATATGGACGATTTTTATTGTATGAAACTCTTATTCTACTGTAATGTTGATTCTCAATTTTTGGTATACACATTCTGTTGTTTATGAGAACAACATTTATCCTTGGTTTTGGAATAAACATAGGGTTTATTCATTAATATGTATTGTCACATATAGGCTGATATTAAAGAAATAAGATGTATTGTGATACATGGAAGATATTACTCGTTCTTAGAGAACATGTTACAATGATTCGTGTGTTTTGTTTCTTTTCTTTAAGCATAAAGTTTTAGTGGATTTGGTTGGATAATCCGTATGATGAAAATGTTGGGATCAATTGGGAGAATGTTATATATATAATGCGATCCCTCATTTCGAGCCCACGTTTTCTCTTTAAAGTAGCGGTTATTCTACATGCAGTTTTTTCACACTTCGTACCTCTTCATGACAACCGCCCATTTGATAACTGTCTTGATGGGAGACGATATATGAAAGGAGCAATCGTTCATTTATTAAGGGTAATCACAAGATCTAACGCAAACCCTCTCATTTGGAATACACCATTAGTATGCGAGGGAATTGAGTTATTAGATTGTGCTTGGTATTTCGCCGAATCTCTATGAATTTCTGACAAACAATGGTTGGAGGTTTGTTTACATTTGATCTTGTTTTTCCGCATTTGATTTTTATGTCTAACATAAGTTGCAATTGCATATTTAGGATTAAACTTCCTTTTGCCCTATTGACCTCTTTAGCTATGGTGCTTACTCTTCAGGTTGGTCCATTTAAATTGGTTAAGGCTCTTCCATTATTTTTTTTTATGTACACTTGTCCACCATGGGCTCTTTGATTTTTCAAGTAGTTTTCTTTGAGGTCTTCTCCGAATTTACATTCTATAATTACTTATTGAGATAATAATAGAAATAGTCCTTAAACTTTGGCCTAATGTGCAAATGTTGTCATTGAATTTTAGCCTAATGTTCAATGTGATCTCTAAACTTTTAATTTGTTCAATATGGTCCTTGTACTTTTGGTACTTGTGCAGTGTGGTCCATACAAAATGTTCAATGTAGTCCTTTTATTAATTCAATATCAGGGACAATATTAAATATTTTTTTATAGTCTAGAAATTAAATTGAACATGTACCAAAAGTTCAGGAACTATATTGCACATTGAGCTTTGTTTATGGATTATTTGTGCCATTTTCCTTAGTGTTACGATCTGTTAGGCCTCACCATACACATCTTCTTCCATTCTTTCTTGTACCTCTTCAATTTATCTTGAATTTGGTAGTACAACGGCTTGCGAAGACCACGGCAATGGTGCTTTGTTGAACACCACATTCTTGGAAGTGTAACATCCCTTGTAGGATTGCAGCGCTTCCACCTTTCCTTTAGTCATCGTATCACACAAATATGCAACGAATTGTCTTCTTGTTGAACTTGTTTCACGGGTGATCGAGTACAAATGCAAAACATATGCATCCAAACACTTTGAAGTGACTACTTGTGGACTTGTAGTTCCACAGCTTCTTATAGTGTCACCAAGTGCAGCTTTGAGGTATGCTGTAGATTAAGTGTGCTACTGTCTTCACTGATCCAAAAACTTGGTGGAACATTCTTAGCTTGCAGCATGCTCCTACAAGTCTCTGCCATATGCTAATTTGTCGACAACTCCAATTTGTTGCGGTGCAAGGAAAACTATCAGCGTGTCTTACCCTTCTACAGATATTTTGTAAACTCATATGATGTGTACTTACCCCATTGTTAGTACGAAGGTATCATATTTCCATGCCTATTTCTTTCTCTAACTTTTTCTTTAAAGTTATAAAAGTCATTTAATGCCTCAAGTTTTTCTTTCAAAAAATCAACCTAGACATAACTGGAGAAATCATAGATGAACATTATCGTGTATTCTGAACTCAGATTGATGGTTGCTTTGCTGGTTCAAATACAGCTGAGTAGAAGAGCTCGAGAGATGTCTTGCCTTCGTACTTTGACTCCTCATACCAAAGTTGGTGTGCCTTCTTGTACTAACACTCGGCAAATACCACGTCTTCTCATATATCTAGCGGGGGAAGTCCCTTTAAAATAGCCTTATTCATCATCACCTTTAGCTTATGATAACTTATGTGTCCAAGCCAAGAAAGCCACAAATTAGGTGTTTTGCTCTTCCGTGTTTTGTTTGTGTATCTTGCCTATGCAGACATCACGTAGATAGACTCTAGTTGATGCCCAACCATGATTGGTGTACTAATGGGTGTCTAGCTATGGTACACCTTACATCATTCAGGCCAAACAATACATGATTCCCAGGTTTGTAGGTTGCGATACCAACAAGAGATATGTCTTCATTCTCGGCATGCGATATATGTTTTGCAATTCAATCTATTTGGAACTGAAACGAGGTGTTATCACCATTTGGCCAACGTGTGTGATTGGCAACATTGAGTTGTTTTGTTGACTATTACTTGTCTGCTAATGTACTCAAACATGCTTGATAGCTTGTATTGATTTCCCCTCATATTGTTTGAGCATCTTGAGTCAACTCTCCGATCATCATCATCATCGATAAATTTATCACATACTGTGACAAAGGCCGTCCATAGCATCATCCAACTCGATGATAGAGGAGGCTACAAGCTCTTCTTATTCCCCTAACCTGATGAGCGCTTAAAAATCCCACTCTTCTTTGCGGTCATTCTCCTTCTTGATTAAATACTGCAACATTTCCTTCTACTCGTTTGAATGGACAGCCCTTTGCAAAGTGACCTATTTTGCCATAAATGTAGCAGCAACTGTCTCACCTCCATTTGTTCTTATCTTCGATCTTGTCATCTTTCCCTCAATTTCGACGAGCTCCCACTAGTTAAGTGCCCATCCTTTCTGGTCGTCTCTGCCAGTCTGATAACCTTTCCTCTGTTTCCCATCTCTAGTGCCCGATCTGCTTTCCCTCTCACTCTAGATGCCTTCTTTATCATTCAAGAGTGCACTTTCACCATCCTCGACATCCTCAACTGAGATCTTAGACAACTGATTGTCTAAATCCTCTTGGCAAGTATATTGTTCAGCACAGTAAGATTTGAGTCACTTGTCTCTCCATGGGTGGACATAACAACCCTGTTATAGTCCGATGGTAACCAGTGAATGGTCATTCTCCTCATCCTTGTCTATGAAGCATAGACATATTCAGAGGGCCTCCGTATCGTGTCGGACACACATGGACACACGATCAACATGTGTCGGAAAATCTGATACATGGTCAACTCTTTCTGGCACGCTCTAACGCGCATGTCTAGAGGTTTCTGGGGCGGGTCTATAGGTGTGAAGGGAAGATGGTGATGGAGGCCGAAGGCAAGGGTGAAGGAGTGGGGGTGAGGCCACGAGCGACGGCGAGGGAGGGCTAGAGGAAGAGCAGAGATTGAGACGATCGAAAGAGCTGCGACTGCCGACTATGATGCCAAGCTGGAGAACCATGATGCCATGATGGAGGGCTGGACGCAAGGCTAAGACAGCAAAGGAGGGAGGGATGGAGGCGAGGTGGCGAGCGACGGCGGTGGCGTCGACGCTCGGGGAGGAATCAAAATGGTGATGAGGCAACCGAGAGGGAGCGAAGGGAGTGAGGAGATGAGATCAAGAGGTAGAGACCGAGTAAGGGAGAGGGGGAGGTGATTGTTAGAGTTTTTGGGCTGTTACTTTACTGAGATTGCTTTTTTAGTTTTAGTATGAAGAGCAAGGGGAGGAGGTGACGGCTTCTAGGGAAGAAAGGAGAGCTTGAGGGTGAAAAGAATTTGTGATTTTTCTTTTCTTTTCCTTTTTGGAGGGAGGGGAGGATGGAGCCTCATGCAGGGTGATTTCAATTTTAGGAAGTGACAGGCGCCAAGCGGTGGGTGGAGCGGGGGAAGAAAGCAAAGGATGGAATAAATGGGTGGGGCCCATTTAGCCCCCCAAAAAAAAAAAAAAATACCGAAATGCTAAATAAATTTATTAATAAATAGGTAAGGCTAAAAAAATAAATAAATAGGTGGGTTAAAAAGTTATTTCGAAAAATAAAAACACTAGATATTAAATAATGATAAATTTTGATCACTGTAGAAAATCATAATTTTATTTTGACTCTAATCTCTTGTTAGTCATTTGTTTCATCAATAACTTTTGTTAAAGTCAAAAAAGTCTTTCCATTTTTTTATGAATAAATTTATTAATGTTATTAGTGTAGATTCATTATAGGCTCTTTTTTATTATTTATTTATGAATTTGAATAAATTAATGTAAATATAATAATTTATCATGTATATATAAAAATATTCATTTAATATATAATGTATCTTAACGTGTCAGAATTCTCTTTTTTGAGAAATGACGTGTTGGCGTGTCATGTCGTGTCACATGTCCGTGTTAGTGCTACTTAGATCCTTGTCTCAAAGATGGTATTAAAAGGGGAAAATTATCCAAAAACGTTATAAATTTATCGCATTTTTGCCAATTCAGTCATAAACCTTTTAATTGTGCTAATTGTGTCATAAACATTTTCATATTTAGTCAATTAAGTCAATCAAGCCAATTTTTGACATAGATGTTGTTGTCATCCGTGGCATAGTCGGCACTAATGCGGACAATTTTTAATAATATTTAAAATATATATTTTTTATAATTTTCTTTTCTTTTTCCTTCTTTGCTTTTTTTATATTGTTAGGGCCGACAAGGGGAAACTAGCCATCGGCCGAGGCTTAATGACCCTCGTCCACCACTGTGTGAGGGCTTATGAGGGTGGCCCATGAGGCCCTCAAATGCGATCAGTGAGCTATATCACTAGCCACTAGATGAGGTCACGGCCCTCGCTCATAGCTAGGCAAAGGCCATGACCCTTGCCCAATGGCAACAAGGGCAAGCCCTTGCCAAGTGGCTAGCAAGGGTCACCAGGCCTTGGCCAATGGCTAGCAAGCCCCTACCAGCTTTAAAATAATAATAATAATATTAAAATACTAATAAAAATTATCCATGTCAATATCGACTATGCCATATTGAATAAGTGACATCTACTTTAGTGATTTTCAGCCAAAATTAGCCTAATGGATTCAATTGGTAAAATATGAAAATGTATAGAACTCAATTGGTACAAACAAAAGGTTTAGAATAAAATTAGCAAAAGTACAATAAATTAAGATCTTTTGAAAAAAATTTCCCATTATAAGGATCCAACTTTGAAATTTCTTCGTAAAATTATCATTCTAGCAATTTGAGAATCCAACTTTGGAAAAGTTTTGACTCATTGTCATGTGTTGTTATGAGACTAAAAGTAGTTCATTCTCCAACCTTTCAGCTTGGCAGCATTCGTCCTATTAAATAGCACCGCCAAGTTATTTTATGCCCCTGTTAGGATCTTGACATTCTTGATATACCCTAATAACTCATTTTCAACGGTTACCGTAATAATAGAGCGCCTTACTAGCCTTTTGTCTTTCACTTTCTCTGCTTGTCATCATTTGTGGGTGGTTTATTATTGCTACCGTCGATTATAATCCACAAGTCGTAACCCAACAGGTAAAATTGAATGCAGGCACTTCGATTATTGGAGTTGTTGAACTTCTCCACATCGCTTATAAAGTTTGAGATACCCACTGTCATGACTTTGGGGAAAAGTACTAAAAATTCTTAAGTCAATTGTATTGATATCAATTTAATACAGTTTTAAACCTTTTAATTTGGCCAATTTAGTCCTAAATATTTTTACTAATTCAGTCCATTTAATCAATTTAGATAGGAAATTGCTAATGTTGACGCCGATCATCCTACATGGCACGGCTAGTACTAACAAAAACATTTTTAAATATTTTTATTTTTTATAATTTCTCTTTGTTTTTTCTTTTCTTTTCCTTTCCTTTTTCTGATTGTTGCCGAAGGCTAGCCTTGCCAAGCAAGGCTCGACAAGGCCGACCCTCACTTGATCGGACATGGCCTGTGGCCAGTGGTTGAAGAAAAGGGACAGCAAAAAAAAAAAAAAACAATTATAAAAATAAGCAACGCCATCGCTTACCATGCCACATAAGACAATTAACATCCACATCAGATTTTTGACCTAAATTGGGTAGATGGATTGAATTTATCAATGTGAAAATGTTTGAACTAAATTAACTCAATTGAAATGTTTAGAATTACATCGGTACTGATGCAATAGGTTTATGACTTTTTTTGTACTTTTCCTTTTGACTTGATTATTTGCCAAGCACTATGCCAAATAAGCCTAATCTCAAACTAATCGACTTCATAGTGTCGAACTATGCACGAGTAGTACTGTAGCATAGTCTGATCCCAAACCGTTGGGCTATAGTCATTAACTGTCTACTCCGATTCCAATTGTTGAGAACTCAATTAAAGAAAACACACTTTTTTATTAGATGCACATCCCAAATACTGGTGAAGAAAACGAAGTACGAAAAAGGGTTTTGCATAAGCTGCCACTTCGATTGTTATGGACTTGGAAGGAGAAGAAAAGATGAGGGTTGGACGAAGTTTCTTCATGAACTCTCTCATGCCATCCTTCGTTCTGAGTGAATTGCGAGCGCAAAGCTCGTGTTGCCTTATTAATCAGCAGCATTAAGTTAAGCATTATATTCACGCTTCTAGCGAGCTGTCGCTTGGGTGTTCGGTTTCCTCTATCAAGTACGCAAAACCTTCGCATAGCAACATGTTGACTGAGATGCATTGCATGGCAGTCCGAGGATAAAGTACCCGTCGTGAGATTAGTGGAGAATTCTTTCTGAAATTAGTGAACAGTGTTAGAGCATGGGCTTGTCACTAGATCCTTCTCAAATCTTAAAGTATTACCTGAACCCAGAAATATCTAAGTTGGAGGCACGAGAGATTTCACAAGCTTTTTGCGTACGTTCTCTTTGCATGCTCCGAATAGCGAAGATGACTGACGTGGCCACATAGGCAAGTGACGAATGTCACAAGATCAAGCGAGCAAGAAGGAAGAACCGAGCAAGCAATAAGCTATAGGGAAGATAGTATTGAAGATGAATGCCTCACTTCATTGATTGTATTTTCTGTACAATATCATGTATATAGTACAAAAGGAATAATAATAAAAGCAAGTATATATTCTACCAAATATTCTATGATCTTTCTATTCCTAAGATAGATACAAATATATATCGACAATCTTGAGAACCATATCTTCCAACACTCCCCCTCAAGCCGGTGGCTTGTATATGTCCAAGACACCCAGCTTGTTTAGAAGATATGCGTGTTGTCTCTGACACAGAGGTTTGGTAAACATGTCTGCCGGTTGTTCCGTGGTTTTGATCCCTCTTGTCTGGACAACTCCTTCTTGGATCTTTTCTCTGGTGAAATGACAATCGACCTCTATGTGCTTTGTTCTCTCATGAACTATAGGATTTGTTGCAAGCTTGAGAGCCGAATCATTATCACAGAAGAGTGTAGTAGGTCCCTTTATTTCTGCCCCTAGATCCATAAGTAAACCTCTCAGCCAAACTATCTCACACACGGTTTTTGCCATGGATCGATACTCGGCTTCAGCTGAGGATAATGACACAGTGGATTGCTTCTTTGTCTTCCATGAGAGTAAAGATTCCCCAAATTTGATGCAGAACCCAGTAACTGATCTTCTGCTCATAGGACATGTAGCATAATCAGAATCACAATATGCTGTCATTTCCATGTTGCACTTTCGAGAAAGAAGTATTCCCAATCCTGGGCATGTCTTCAAGTATCTCACAATCTTCAAGGCTGCGTTCATGTGAGATTGTTTTGGGCTGTGCATGAACTGGCTAAGAGTCTGTACTGCATAGCAGATATCTGGCCTTGTCATAGTAAGATAGATGAGTTTCCCTACGAGTCTCTGATATCCTGACGGATCTTTCAACAGTGGATCGTCAGGGGAAGACATTTCGGAATCATATTCAACAGAAGTTAGTCTGGCATTCTGTTCGATGGGAATGATGGAAGGTTTGCAACCTGACAACCCTGCGTCTGAGATAATCTCCATTACATATTTCCGCTGGCTGAGTGAGATTCCTTGATCTGAACGAGCTATCTCGATTCCAAGAAAATATTTAGGTGGACCTAAATCTTTGATATGAAAAGTGGAATGAAGATATTCTTTCAGTTTCTTGATAGCAGAATCATCATTGCCCATGATGAGTATGTCATCGACATAAATCATCAAATAAATAAATGACATACCTTTCCTCCAAGTAAATAAGGCATAATCATATTTGGATTGTTTAAATCCAGCGGATGTAAGGGCACTAGTAAATTTGGCATACCACTAACGAGAGGCTTGTTTCAATCCATACAGAGATTTGCGGAGACGACATACCTTAGACTCCCCCTGTCTCCGTAATCCTGGTGGAAGATCCATATATATCTCCTCATCCAAATCTCCATGTAAGAAGGCATTATGAACATCCATTTGATGTAATGACCATTCACGAATAGCAGCAATCGACAGGAAAGAACGAACAGTTACATCTTTGGCCACTGGAGAAAAGGTTTCATGGTAATCAAAACCTTCTCGTTGTGTGAAACCTTTGGCCACTAGTCGTGCTTTGTATCTTTCTATAGAACCATCTGCTCGGTATTTAATCTTATATACCCATTTACAGCCAATAGGTTTTCTATGAGTAGGTAAAGGCACAATATCCCAAGTGTGATTTTCTACTAGGGCTTGTAACCCCGCCTCCATTGCCTTTTGCCAACGTAGATCATGTATTGCCTCATTATAACTAGATGGCTCTTGCCCCTCAGAGATATGATTCATGCAACATAAATGTTCCGACGATAGCCTATCAAATGAAGTATAGGATGAGATAGGATATCGAGTACCTGGTGATGTTGATGAAGCACACACATAATCCTTCGTCCATATGGGTGGACGACTAGCTCGACCAGATCGCCGAGGTTCTGGAGGTTGGACTGGAGTCGAATCTTCATTAGTGCCTGATTCTGGTGATGCTGTCACATGATGATTCCTTTCGTTGGGAGACTCGGCAAGTGAATGATCCATAGATGTCTCATTAGGTAATGGTGAAGCCATCAAGTCCGAATTTCTCGGAGGGGGAATAACAATGTAAGATTCTCCAGAAGGTGGCTCTTCCTCTGATAAGAAGTGGTGAGAATCAGGCCTTGCATTTGGAGATGAATGAAGTGCATCTTTGAAAGGGAAGATGTCTTCATGAAAAATTACATCTCTGCTCACAAAGAATTTCTTTGTGGATGGTTCATAAACACGATATCCCTTCTGGAGGTTCGGATACCCCATGAAAATACACTGTCTTGCACGAGGTTCCATTTTATCCCTGTGCCCTACCGTGGTCACATAGCATAGGCACCTAAATACTCTAAGATGGCTCAATTCCGGTTTTCTTCCATACAATATTTCAAAAGGAGATCTTCCTTTAAGAATCCGTGATGGCATACGATTGATCAGGTATGCTGATGTGACCACACAGTCTCCCCAAAAAATTTCAGGAACCGAAGCTTGAAATTTAAGGGCACGTGCTACTTCCAATAGGTGACGATGTTTTCTTTCAACCACTCCATTTTGCTGTGGTGTATATGTGCAAGAGCTTTCGTGTAAAATTCCATTTAAGGAAAGAAAAGCAGCACACTCCCCATTAAAAAATTCTCTACCATTGTCAGTGCGGAGACGACGAATTGATTTCCCAAATTGATTTTTAGACAAGGTGAGAAAAGTTTTTAGGTGAGAAAAGACCTGAGCCTTTGATTGCATGAGGAAAGTCCATGTTGCTCGTGAAAAATCATCTACAATCGTGAGGAAAAACCGGGACCCATCATGATTCAAAGTATGATATGGTCCCCAGACATCAGCATGAATTAGTGAGAAGATTTCATCGGCTCGAGAATTGCTTTGTGGAAAAGGAGCACGCGTCTGTTTTGCTAATGGACATATGGGACACTGAGGATAAGGAAATAAAGCAGTATGGCCTAGTCTTTGATGAAGAAGATTCTTATCATTGATAGCAGCATTACACAATGATTTATTTGAATCAAAAGAAGACGACAATTGAAAATTCATCCAGAAATATAGCCCTTGGAAAACTTTACCCAAGCCCATGATTTTCCCAGTCGAAAGGGCCTGAAAGAAACAGTTACCAGAATTGAATAAGATATGACAGGAATTTTCTTCACAAGCTCGAGATACTGACATGAGATTGAAGTGGAATTTAGGAATGTAAAGCACATTTCGAAGAGTGATGTGAGAATTAAGGTTTATAGTGCCAATGATTTCAATTGCAATCATGTTTCCATTTGGGAGCTGAACAAATTTGGGAAAAGATAATCGTCTGATATTGGAAAGTAAACTCTTATCACAGACAATGTGGTCACTAGCACCTGAGTCAATAATCCATGCATCCTTCGAAATTGAATTTACCATACAATAAGAAGTACCTGTGAAGCCTCCAGATTTATCAGAGGCATCCAATTTTCTTATGGCCTCCATCAATTCCTGATATTGATCATGAGTAATTGTCTTTTCCACCGGTTGTCCAGATACCTGAAAAACTTGGGAAAATTTCCCTTTTTCTTTTTCTCCAGGCTTCCCATGCAATTTCCAGCAATTTTCTACTGTATGATGTGAACGTTTACGGTAGTCACAGTAAATTTTACCTTTGCCTTTGGAAGTAAAATTCCTTGAGCCCAAGAAATTTCTATTCGTGGGCTGTGAGATTTGGGCCAAATTGGACCCATATCCATCATTTCCTCCGCGCGGCAGCCCACCTGGTCCACTGCCTTGCAGCCCGCGCGAGAATTCCAGCCCACCTGGTCCACTGCCTTGCAGCCCGCGCGAGAATTCCAGCCCAAAAGAGTCCCTCGGCCCATCTGGGCTAATTAATTCCAGAGAGCTTCGCGGCCCATCACTTCTGGTCGAGCCCGTTCTTTGTGAGCCGTCAGATCTTTGCGTTGCAAAGAAAGAATGCGAGCCGTCCGATCGCCCGGTGGAATCAAGATAGCTAGGGTTCGCTGCGAAGAACCCTAGTTCCGCCTCTTTCGCCCTCTACCTCCTTCTCCGCCTCGAGAATAGTCTGTCGTTCGCTGTTGATTTTCTTCTTGCACGGCTAATTAATAGATGCGGCCGATGCTTGGTAGAGGCTCAACAGTCAAGATCTGAGATCGGAATGAGAGGTAAGGCTCGTTGAGTATGAGTAGAAATCTGATCGCCTTTTCCCTGTCGCGAATCTGTTTGTATTGTTGCAGAATGGGCTTGGGCCAGTCGAATCTCTCTTCGGCTGCCTCGAGTTCGTTCCATAAGGCTGAAAGTTTGTTGTATATGCCTGCAATAGACATGTTTCCTTGTTTAAGCTCCGAGATCTGCTGTGTTAACGAAAAAATCTTGACTTGATCAAGTTTTCCGAACATTTCTTTGATATTATCCCACATCTCCTTTGAATCCTCCGTCGGAGGGAGTCCGGCAGCGACTTCGGTCGTTATGCAATTTCCAATCCATGTTCTGACTAATTGGTTGCATTTCTTCCAAAAACGTGCCATTTTTTCATCGGTTGGGATCGGAATCGACCCATCGATAAATCCGTCTTTATCTTTTGTTACCAGTGCCCGTCGGAAATCTCGTGCCCAGCTCGAGTAATTGTCGGCGCCGGTCAATTGTTGGTTGATAAGCTTCAATTCCGGCCCGTCGGCATTAGTCGTGTGTAGTGGGTCGCCCGGTTCAGTCGGCCACCGGCAAAAAATCGGATATGGAAACATCCCGGGTCCGAGATTCGGTCCGGTCCCTTGACCCGCATAACTCGCATGACCCGTATTGAGAAAAGGATGGTAGGGATTTCCTCCCATTCCTGATCCAGGTGTGCCGCCCGTCTGTTCTGGTCTAATGGATGCGCCTGCCCCTTCTCCGGTTGGTAGGCCTCCATCAGAACCAACATTGCTTTGGTAGCCTCCAGACGATGATGCATTTGGGTTCTGCCCATGGAACCATGGATATGGTATCCACTGGTATGGATGGCCCATAAAGGGCTGCCCCAGATTTGACTGAGTCTGGAATGGCTGCCATTGCAATTGTTGACTTTGTTGATTCACAGGGTTGCCGCCCGTCTGTTCTGTGGTGACGACAGAGGAGTCCTGGATGGTTTCTCGTGTCTGCAAGCTTTCTGGTGTGGTTTCTAAGGTGAGGTCTTCTGGTGTTTTAGTCATGATAAAAATATCTTCCCTAAAAATAACGATTCCTATGGCAACCCCTTTTGCAGATTGGAGTTCCGTGAGGCAATCGAAGCGGAAGCAATGAGAGAACTCGGAACTTCAAGAACGCTCTGATACCATGTCACAAGATCAAGCGAGCAAGAAGGAAGAACCGAGCAAGCAATAAGCTATAGGGAAGATAGTATTGAAGATGAATGCCTCACTTCATTGATTGTATTTTCTGTACAATATCATGTATATAGTACAAAAGGAATAATAATAAAAGCAAGTATATATTCTACCAAATATTCTATGATCTTTATATTCCTAAGATAGATACAAATATATATCGACAATCTTGAGAACCATATCTTCCAACAACGAACACTTGCACAATCAATTAGATCGATTGATTAAAGAAAGCAAAAGGTCGAGAGACTCTCAACAGATCAATTGCGTCACATGGAGGTCGCATGACCCTGACTGGCCGCATGGGTGGTGATGCCTAGAGTTGCCTGGGGTCGCACGACCATGGGCAATGGCTGCTGGCGCTAGATTTGGCTCGCAGTGGCCTTAGGCTTTCATTGAAGGTTTTTTTTTTTTTTTTAAAGAAAAATTAGACCCAAAAGCCTTTTGTAAAAAAATATTGTTAAATACTATTTAAGTCAAAGTAGCTTTACAAATGATTTTTACCAAACGCAATTTACATTTTCCCCAAGAGACTTTGCCAAGCTGAACCAAACTCACCCCAAGCACCGCTGATCTTATTTTTGCTGCTTTGACTTCTAGACTAAGAACTGCATGCGGTGCCAATCTCGAAGGCATATAAGTGATCCCCAACTGTTTTGAGTGGGTTTCTATGTTGTTTAAGGAATGTCACTGGTAATCATGTAAGTAATTGAAATGCAGAAACTTCGAAAAGAACACAAGCAATATAGCAGCAGCTGCAAGATCAAATAAGTAGAGGGATCCCAATCGTAGGGGCTGGTGCAGGGACAGGTATCTCTGCTAATATTAGAAGAAGCAGGTGGTGTTGATATCATAGTTTTGTACACCTCGGGGCGCTTTTGCATGGCAGGAAGAGGTTTGCTGTCAGGGTTGTGGCCATATGCCGTGCAGTGCAGTCGTGCTAGTTATGGCTAATGAAGGTGCTGCCTGAAAGTCTTCTTTCCACTGCCATTAATCTAATAGAACTGCTTGGATTCTCGAATTGTGAAGGAGCATGCTTTAGTAACTTGTGAGTATTTCATTTTTCTATTAATGCCTTCTAAAATTGGACTACTCTTGAAGACACGTTCAAAGGGAAAAACATTAATTAGAGAATTCAATTAAAATATCATTCCTGTTCTTTTACGGTAAATTTTCTTTCTAGCCCATCTCTAAACAGAAAAAGATAGGAGGCAAATGTGGTACCAAAGAGTGGAGAAATTGATGAGATCTCACTGGAAAAAAAAATCATGTTAAATGACGTAGATAAGCGCATTTATTGTCTTGTGCGATCATATGATGCCTTCTGTGTGAGATGGCAATGGGGTGAGGATGCATGGCGCATTATGTTGGGTGTTTAAGCACCAATAAACGTACAAGATGAGCGAGGCAGATGAAATTTATACATTGAATGTGTGGCAACTCAGGGAAAGAAAGGATGTAAGATGAGCGTGTCAAATTGGTGAATTGCCATGGAGAACGAGATGAGAGAAACCATTTGATGCGGTTTATATATGGGTGACAATGGATATTGGATGTTATGGTGAGAATGTGCCTCTCTGATTGAGATGCACATGAAAAGGAACGGGAAGATTTTAAATTTAATGTGAGAAGAGACGATTATGAAAAGATCACTAGCATCTGGATTTTTCTGCAACTCAATGTGAAATGGAGTTCAACGGCATAAGATGATCAAACAGGTCCTCCCCACTTAGTGGGATGAGCTTGGTGGTCGTTGTTGTTGTTCTTCCAGTGCACAAATTTTTTATATCTTGTCTAGGCCATTGAGCGAGAAAGGGGGAATGCAAATATATGAGGTGTTAGAAAACCTTGGCTGCACTGATAGGGCAAGGGGAAAAGATGGACTCTTTTCTCATTAATGATATTTTCTTTTGGTTACTGGGATATTTAGAAAGATTGAGATGGATGAATGAAACCTGTAAAGGTGGATTGGTTAGGAAAAAACCTTCACATGTTCATAGAGTTTCCTTGTGAAGCCACAGCTTAGGATGGTCAATCAGGAAAAAACCTTCACATGTTCATACAGATGCTGACTGCTACTACATGAATAATAAAAATTTGAAGGCTGATGAGCTTAATCCTTGTTTTCTTCTGCCCTTTTAAACAAGACAAAGGCCAACCACTGGGGGTCCGCCCCAGTGGCCACCCTTCCATCTTGGAAGGGAGAGGTTGGGGGTTCAAATCCCCACCTTCTCAAGGAGGATTGGGAGTGGGGAAGATTTCATTTCAAGAGTGGGTTTCGACTCCCATGCCCTGCACGAAAGGCAGCGCACAAGTCTGAGAATGAGTGTTAGAGTAGGATTAGCATAGGACTGACCAAAAAAAAAAACAGGACAAAGGCCCAACTCTTTTTAGGAGAATTTATGGTTGACTAGTGAATGATATTTCTCGCTAGGATTTTTGTTTTCCTGCTTTCCTCAAGTTCCTTTCACTTTAAAATTGTCAAAGTGGAAGCCGGGAATGATCTTCTGCCACTTCCTTTCACTTTAGCATTATTCATAGACTTCTCCTTTGACACAAGAAGCAAGCACAGTTTTGTTCTTAATAGTGAGATGATATTCCTGAAAAGCGCCAGCAGAAAAAAGCTAATGGTGCCTGATTATGATTTGTAGACTCCTATCACTTCCTTTCACTTTAGCACTATTCGTTGACTTCTCCTTTGACACGAAGCAAACCCAGTTTTTTTCTTAATTCTAGTGAGCTGATATTCCTGAAAAGCACCAGCAGAGATAAGCTAATGGTGCCTGATTATGATTTGTTCTGTGAACTGAAAATTGATCTTTTGATTGACATGAAAGCCCACGTTGTTTTCAGTGGAATAGGCTTACTATATCTGCAGATAATCATCAAAGTGCTTTATTTCTCAGCCATCTTTCTTCTCCTTCTCTATCAAATTGAATTCAAGGTTATGGAGCAGCCATTCCTCAGCCAGGCATGTGTGCATTCTTTTTTAGGCTGGTGTCTGGGTCATCAACTGTCCACCTGTAAGGTGAGCAAATCAAATTTTATGCAATGAGGAAGATGATTTTTCTGATATTCATAAATATATGTATATATATATATATATATATATATATATGTATGTATGTATGTATGTATATCATTTTGCCTTTTGGCAATTTGAAAAGGGTTGGAATATTATCGTCAAGATCTATTCTATGAATGATAACGGCAGACAGAACCAATCATACCCAAAGGATAAAAACTTTCTTTTTGTTGATTGTGCCCCGTTGTTTATTGATTTGTGAAGGGCTGAATCTTTCAGAACTAGTTTAGCAATGAACCTTTAGAATGATGCATTTCTTAGCAGAGCAGCGGATGACATAACTGTACATGCTCGTCAGCCGGTGCAAGAAGGTCAACATGATAACTTTTGCCATGTCTATTCCCAAGCATGTTCTGGATCCTGATCCAAATGGTATAAAATTGTGTGGCTTTTGCATTCCCTGAAGATTTGTAGAATGTAAACTATGATCAGAGCTTTGAAATGTTATCAGTCAAATAGTGATTAAGGAAGTTGGAAAAGAGATGGAAAAAAAAGAGGCTTTGAAGATGACATATTACATCAATTTTAAAGGGTTAAATTGATTGGAATCCTTGTAAATGCTGTGATCATAGTGAATCTAAGTCGCATCGATATCTACATTCCATCCTTTCTTGATATTGTAACCTGCATATTCATCAGATGACTTAATGGGACTTACTCTGAAAAAGAATGATACACATAACTTTTACTGCATAGTTTGCAAGTATAGCTTCTCTGCAAAAGAGACGTTTGACTTTCCTTCATTATTACAGTCATTGAGTGCCACCCAGGTGTGCCATAAGAGCAAATTTACCATTCTAAGCGTCTCTTTAGCAACCTGGAATTTCATCAAATGTCGGCATTGTTCTGAAACATATGCCACGTTGTTCATGGGCATGAAGAGGACAAAATTTGCAATATGCATGTGATAGCGAGATTCTCACCTTTAAGCCATATGACATGCTGTTGAGATCTTCAAGAGTGAGAGCACTCCCTTTTGGTTTATTCCTCACTAGCCAACTGCTCTTCCTGAAATTTCATCTTCATATCAGTTCAGCGTTCAGCTAGTTTATACTACTCTCTCTCTCTCTCTCTCTCTCTCTCTCTCTCTCTCTCTCTCTCTCTCTGTGGTACTCTGGCCCGGTTTTAAATTCCATTTATTTTACCAAATCAAAATAATCAGATAGAAGACATTCCGTACAGTTTCTTTGCACACTGCATCTCATATAATGAAAGATTCATGTTAACTGTTGTTCAGGCCCTATGCTGAAAACTTACTCTAGAATGAAAAGTTAAAAATGTAACTTGCAAGTAACATAGCAGGTATTTCTTCGGATGACCACATAGAAGGCATTCACTTATGTCTGCAGTCTCATCTGGATTAAGCCGAAATTTTTTTCCTTGGCTGTCTAATCTCTTCAATTTGGTTTGAGTCGCGGTTCAAAACATATTTGCAAATTAGCATATTCAATTCAGTTTAAAACCCTTCCCAAACCAAACTATGGACATCCCTCACACGACACACAGATTATGATTGGATTAACAAGAAAAACTCAACCAGAACCTATCCTGAGCATCTGTGTTCTCATCCAGGAACTTAACACTCCACATTAAGGTAGTTGCCATGGTGGACTGCCCAGCATGGATCAGAGTTTACAAATTGTCCATTATCTCTTGAGTCATCCATCTTCTCTTCAGGAGGCAATGAATCTCTCTCTAACGTGGACTATAGGAAGTCCTCAGGAGCTTCCTTTCCTCCTCCTCCTCTGTCCTCTCTCATTTTTCTGAAAGTTTCCATCAGCCTATTTCTTGCCTGCATCAACCATCTTACCATGTCACCTCCTGTTGCTCTCACATCCTAATATACTATTTGATATTTTATTTTTCAATTTTATTGGAACTATAGATACAACTTTGTCTTTCGAATGGCAGGCTATGATAACTGGGTTGAACTATTTTTCATTGCTTGCACAAAATTATCCAGAAACAGCAAAGTAGAAGAAAATTTTCATACAACAAAGATAAGCTGGATAATATATCATGAAAACAACAAATAAGCCCGTTACTGTGTAGCCCCTGGTTAAATCATGAATTTAGGGATATACATGATGTTTAGTATGATTAAGTTAAAAATAGAAAATCAAATGAGTGAACTTAACGCAGTTTTTTTTCCAATTCTTTCTTGAATCTCTTCATTTATATCATTGTTATGTATTTTGAAAAAGTATATGTTGACATGCTAATGTCAGCAGATTGAATTTGGATCAGATCATCGAGCAGTCCAATTATTGAACTTTTGCCCCCAAAGGCATTGGTTAATGTAGTTCAGAAAGTGTGAGTTGAGTGAACTTGACTTCCCTCTTGTCCTTGTTCTTATCCTTCTTCATTTTTTGTTTTGTTAGAGAAGGATTTCGAAATGTTTTCTTCCATAACGATGCTAATGATGTTATGTAATGAAAGAAGTACTGATATCCTTTTGGCCAAAAAAAAGAAAATAAGAATGTTCTTGACTTCCCTCTCAACCTCTGAGGTCATGAGGAAGTTTTAAATTCCAGAACTCATTCAATTCCTAGACAGAGTCAACTTTTAGAGGGTGATTAAACATAAAGAGACTTTTTTCCGCAGATGAAGAACATAAGATGATATCAACAATGGAGCTTCAGGGAGGGTCAAATTAGTGCAATCTGCAATAACAGGACAGCTAGAGAATAAGTAGCTTAAAAAAGAGACAAGATGCTTTGGAAGCAAGAACTATGAACTGCGAAGGAATCTTTGCGTTAGGTCTTGACAAAAAGATAGTGGCAAGACTCATTCAAGAAAAAGACAAATCCTCTTTCTTTATTCTTCCGGGGACTCCTAGTCAACTAAAACGTGACATGAGTTGACATTGTAAGCAACAAATAGTACACTAAAACTGAAGTATTTATAGTTTCTTGATTATCATCCTGACGTGGAGCTTAGAAATTTCAGATGCTCCTTGATGAACCTCAGATGCTTTGCATGCCTCACAAACTCTCTCTCTCTCTCTCTCTCTCTCTCTCTCTCTCTCTCTCTCATATGAGGTCTAGTGACACCAGAAGCCACCCCCAAGTTACTTTAGGGAAGCATGATTAGCTTGATACACCGTGTCAATTTAACCTGCCAAGTAGTCTATTCATCTCCATCTCTCCTCAAATGCACCGACACAGAGTAATGGGTTACAGTCCTCACTTTATATCACAAGAGTAATCCTAGCAATGCAACAATTAGTTTGCAAAGATATGTGATAGAATTTTGTTTCTTTTTTGGGGTTTGTTTGAAGATTGTATATTGTTTCTTTCATAGATTTTTGTTGGGTACATGACTCAAATGCACCAACATCCATATTTGAGGTCGACCTCGGAGCGGCAGCCGGAGCTTGCTCCAGATTTTTTTTTTGGTCAGTAAAAGGACTTTCATTACCTTTCAGCAACATTACAGAGAGAGCTCGTATTGCATCCGGATGCTATAGCGTCCGCTGCAACTAAACTTTGCAACAAAAAAGGAGTAAAAAGGATCCAGTCATGGGCCAAATCAGGGTGGCCATGGGCGAAATAACAATATAGTTCACAGGCTCCGGATTGTTTGTAGTCAGCTTAGAAAGTGGAGTAGGGCCAAATTTCAAGATGTTCGGTTACAGGTGCCGGCACTACAGAATCAGCTCCAATCACTTGTCAACAAACCTGGCATATCCACTATAGATAAGGCAGACGCGGCCCGAATCAGAGACAAAATCAGACACCTTTGGCAGCAGGAAGAACAGTTTTGGGCCATGCGCTCTAGGGTGAACTGCTTGACATGGGGAGATAAGAATAGCAGATTTTTTCATGCCACGACGATCAAAAGGCGGCAGCGCAATAGAATAGTCATGCTGAGGGATGAAACTAATAGCTAGGTACGAGATCTTCCGCAACTGCAAGAGATGACTTTTGACTTTTTTAACCATCTATATACCTCGGTAGGCCCCCGAGACTACCGACCAGTTTTAGCTCAGTGTCAACCGGTGGTCACTGCGGAGATGAACGCAGAGTTAACAACGGGGGTCACCATGGAGGAGGTACGTAGGGCAACCTATCAGCTGGGCGTGACCAAGGCTCCAGGTCCTGACGGTCTGAATGGACTCTTCTACCGGACTTATTGGGACATCATTAATCCAGATATACTTAGCTTAGTGCAAGAATTTTTTCGCTCGGGGATCCTACCTGATGAGCTTAACAAAACAGCCCTTGTACTGATTCCCAAGATCAACCATCCTGAGAGCCTGGACCAGTTCCGACCGATAAGCCTTTGCAACTATGCATATAAGATCATTTCTAAGGTGATGGCCAATTGTCTGAAACCTTGGCTCGGGGATCTCATATCAAGTGAGCAAGCAGCCTTTGTGAGCGGACGTCAAATACAGGATAATGTGTTAATTGTCCAGGAGGTTATCCATCATTTCAAGACTAGGATCAGGAAGAGTCGCTTTAATGCCATGCTTAAAATGGATATGCAGAAGGCCTACGATAAAGTTGAGTGGGATTTCCTAAAAGATTATCTGCTGACGTTGGGGTTTCACCCTCATTGGGTTACTCTGGTGATGCAATGCATATCTACCACCTCATTCATGTGCGCTTCAATGGGGAATAGTTGCGCTATTTCCGCCCGTCAAGAGGTTTGCGACAGGGCGACCCCCTTTCACCCTACCTTTTCATATTGGTGGCGAATCTCCTATCAACTCTTATTCATCAAGCCATCGCTATGGGCCAGCTGAGCGGCATTCGGCTAAACAAGTTTTGCCCAACTCTTTCCCACCTTTTCTTTGCCGATGATTCAGTATTTTTCCTCAAAGGTACAATTACGGAATGTCGAATCTAGCAAATCTATTAAATCAATACTGTCTAGCCACAGGTCAAGTTATGAATAGGAATAAATCTGGCATGTTCTTTCCAAAGTTCTACCCTTTGAGTCTTCAGAACAATCTTGCGGCCGAATTTAGGGTGCCCGTGTTACAGAAATTTGGGAAATATCTGGGAATGCCATCTGATTGGGGTAGATCCCGAAAAGACATGTTTAGTTGGATCCAAGGCAGGGTGAATTCTAAACTTGAGGGCTCGAAAGAGCTACTCTTGTCGAAGGGCGGAAAAGAAATCCTTCTCAATTGCAATCTCTCTCTCATCTAGTTTGAATTTTTTTTCTCTTTTTTGTTCGGTTTTTCAGTTTGTCTATTTCTTTTATAGTCTTTTTTCTAATGCAGCGCCCGGCGCTAGGGGTGAGTATGGTCTAAGTTGGCCTGGTCCACTCCCTAACCCTAGGACTAATCTGCATAGTGTTGGTCCAGAGACATTTTCCTCCTTTGTAAATTATAGCTATTGATGTCGCAAAAGACATTAAAAGTCTAAGCTATTAAAAAATATCGTAAAATCACTTGGACTCCTCACTAAGGAGGCGCTTAATGATGTTGACGTCATTTGATTTAGGGTTTTTTCTATATAAAAAATTATAAATAATATTATTATATATTTTAGATATTATATAATATATACATTTAGGGTTGGTCCGGGTTGAACCAACTCTAAACTTTCAAAATTGATGACTAACCCACACAGTACTAGTTCAGAAATTCCAAGATTAAGGACTAATTTAGTCCCCTGGGAACTAACTAGGACTGGCAGGGTTGGGCCAGTCCA
Organism: Eucalyptus sp. ANBG9806169; assembly: GCA_014182395.1. Classification (NCBI taxonomy): domain Eukaryota; kingdom Viridiplantae; phylum Streptophyta; class Magnoliopsida; order Myrtales; family Myrtaceae; genus Eucalyptus; species Eucalyptus sp. ANBG9806169. Next base: position 28,640,426 of record CM024581.1, on the reverse strand, counting down.
AGGTTGGTCCAGAGTTGACTCTAGATCGATGCTCACCCCTACCCGGTGCCATTTGTTCTTGAGATATATCAATAATACCTTGTTAGCTGCCACTTCAAATTTCAAATGACGGTCTTAAACAAAACCTTGATTGGAGTATATATGTGTCATATGAATATAGGTTTGAATATTTCGCAACATATATAAAAATAATTAGGATAATGATGTCAGGATGAATATAATTTAGAGTTTTTGGTGTTATCTTTTCTAAAATAAAATAAAAAGGGAGCGAGGAGAGGCAGATAGCTGTGGGAAGCAACGCTGACTGGCACCTGGAAAACCCTCAAATCAAGTGGCCGAAAGTTCATCAAAGCTTAGACTGCAAAATGCACATACGACTTCTTGGAGTTTCCTGGCAACTTCGATTTTGGAAGGCATGGAAAACGTACAAGAATTTCTGACCAAAATAAATAAAGTACAATATTGGACCATAGTCTATGTGAATTTCGAGGGACTGAACCTTGGTGTTGAACCTCGAGCCTATTCTTTTCACGCTCAACAAAATGTGTGAAAACTTCATTAGCCTCTGATGGTGCTACGGCGATGAGTGGATCATAATTTTCACATGATCACAAAGAAAAGCGTGACTAGGCGCTGCTATAACCAGGTGCTATGGATGTCCCCTCCACATGGTATTACACCCTGCGTGTCCAGGAATTTGGCGTCGAACTAGCTTGGCATCAAGGATCACGTGCTCCTTGGAGAGACTGACGATTCGGCCTGGACCGCCACAGTCATTCTGGCCTAGCTTGCGAAGCAGACTTTGAAGGACATGATTGAGTTTCTTCAACATGAAGATGAAGGAGAATGAGACGCTCAAAGCCAAGAAGGCTGAGCAAGAATTGTTAGTAGAAAAAGAGGGGAAGATAGTGGAGGCGCAACAAGTACAGGATGCGAATGAGGGGTAGGATGAAACAGATGATGACGAGGAGTGACTATTCTTATTATTATTGGCCTTTTGTATTTGTGTATTACATGATTATCTTAGATCCTAGTACAAATCATTGGATTGGAGCATCTAAATAGGTTTCCACGAGTCTTGTCCATCCTCCCAATCGCTTTTTTAAGCTTTTCGACAGATTTTCATATGTTATACTAACAGCGTAAAAAGATTATTCGTTAAGCAGGACTCAAGCAATGACACAGGTATTTCAGTAACCAGAACTAGATAAATCATTGGGGGTTACGTGGGAATCTGTTGAATTATCAATATTTCTTGGCCTCTGGCAATCTAGAACTAGATAAAACAACAAAAGGAAGAGCTAGAATTTTTATGAACAACATAGAGGAAACTTAAAAAAAAAAAAAAAAAAAAAAAAAAAAAAAAAAAAAAGAGCAAAATAATTGGCTACATAGAGGACAGATCGCATCGGGATATTTTTAATATGCGTCCACAACATGTGAACCAATTGTAGCGTCCTCATTCATTTTGATGATTTTCACATGAGATTTCGCTAGATCTAGTTGTCACGGTACGACTGGCGCACTTAAGCCGAATGCGACTGATAATCCCTCCATCGTAACGAGGAGAGATGCCAAGGCGACAAGATTAATCGGAAGCTGAAATAAAAATAAAATGACCTTTCTTTCTTCTTTGCCAATAATTGGGCATCCGATTCCGTTAGTAATCTTGTAGTTATTTATGTTATGGATCTATGGTTGCTCTTGATCCAATAATTCACACGTGACCCAAGGTTTACTTTCATGAATCACAAAGGACGATAACCGAGAGCCCTTGGTCTATAGTATAGTTTTTTCCTCTTCAGTCAGCATATAGAAATAGGGAAAAGTGTTAAAAAAGTCCTAAACATTTTATATTTGTGCTAATTTAGTCATAAACCTTTTTTTATGTCAATTTAGTCATAAACATTTCACTTTGTGCCAATTCAGTCCTTTCCGATTAATTTATGCCTGATTTTGCTAAGCGAGCACCGATAAGCTAATGTGGCATAATCAGTGCTGACGTAGACAACTTTTAATAATATTTTAATATTTTTTAAAAATTATTTTCTTTTTCCTTTCTCCTCCTCCTTCCTCCAACCAATTGCCGGAACTCGGTGACCGGCCAAAGGTGACAGCAAGTGAGGTCAAGGTCGACCTCACCGGCCTTTGGTGAGCTCGCCAGCCACTGCAAGGGTCAAGCCTCGCGAGGCTCGAGCCTCACCCATGGCCAGCAAGGCTTGACCCTCACCAGATCCGGCGAGGGCAAGCCTCGTCGTCTCGCGCGAGGCCGCCCTCACGACCAAGGCCTCACTAGAGGCTGGGCGAGGCTCGACCCACGCCAATCCCGCGTGAGGCTGCCCTCGTGGCCAAGGCCTCGCCAGAGGTTGGGTGAGCTCAACCTAGCCAAAATTGATGAGATCGAACCTCGCCCATGGCCGGCAAGGCTCGACCCTCGCTAGATCTGATGAGGGCAAGCCTCGTCGCCCCACATGAGGCTAGTCTTGCAACCACTGGCGAGGGCTCAAGCCTTGCTGGTCGTCACCTCTGGCCGGTCGTCGGAAAAATGAGGAGGAGAAGGAAAAAAGAAAAAGAAAAAGAAAAAGAAAAAGAAAAGGAAAAGGAAAAAGAAAATAAAAAATTCAAAAATATTAAAAGTTGTATATGTCAGTACCGATCGTGCCATGTTAGTTGGCCGACGCCCAGTCAACAAAATTTGACAAAAATTAACTGGAAAGGATCGAATCGACATCAAGAGAAAAGATTTATGACTAAAATTGGCACAAATACAAAATGTTTATTTTTTAACACTTTTCCTTATAGAAATTTGTAAATCGAGTGGACTTTATGTATTCGACCCCAAAAGTTGAATTATGATAGTGTAACTGAGAACGTTCCACAAGCAGGGTTAAGATATGATTTTTTTTTAAAAATTATATATTCTTAAATTCAATAGATTGGCCTCTAAGTAGACTGCCGAATAACGCTTGGCAGATTTAGATCTTCAAATAAAAAGTGGATGAGGTGGGTTGATAAGAATAACATATGTGCTCCCCTGAAAGAATAATACATGTTTGGCCTTTCAAATAGAAGTCGCGCCGTTTTCTCCTCGGATGAAATTATTTTAAAATGGTTTATTATCAAGTATTGTATGTGGTGCGACTCATGTCCCGATATCATCTTCTAAAGAAGAGACTCGAGAGGGAATTACGAAAATAAAAATGGTCAGCCTCATATTTATGTGCTTAAATCAGGATCGATAGACATACCCTTTTGACGGATTGCCGAGTAACACTTGACAAATTTAGATCTTCGAATGAGAAGTGGATTTTTTTTTTTTTTTTTTTTTTTGTCGGTCCTACTCTATTTCTAGTCTAACGCTCACTTTTAAACTTTTGCCCTACCTTCTTGTAGAGTGTGGGAGTCGAAACCCACTCCTGAAACTATAGCGTCCCCACCCCAACCTCCCCTGAGAATGTGGGAATTCGAAGCCCCTACCTTCCCCTTCCAAGTTGGAAGGGTGGCCACTGAAGCAAACTTAGTGGTTGAATGAGAAGTGGATGGAGTGGCTTGACAAGTAGCATTTGTATCACCCTTAAAGAACAATGTATAATGCCTAGTCTTGCAGATAATAGTCTCTCCGTTTTTTCCTTCAATGAAATGAATCTTAAAATTGTTTCTTGCTAATTGTTATCCGTTGGAAGAAGAGTTGATGGAAGAAACGACTAACTTCATCGATGCACAATAAACGAATTACCCAAGAATATACATTGAATCACGAGCGAACGATGGACGATACGAGTTCACAATAGTCCAAATACAATCATGAATAAAGTATTCACATTCAACAACGTTAATGTCGATCTTTTCTCAAAGTAGAAATAAAAGTTTTTTTGTTTATTGTTTGTTGATGATGGAGAAAGGAAAGGAAAGAACCGTTTTCACAACGTTCTTTTTGCAATTGATTATGGCGGTTATCTTAAGAAGGTTATCTATATGTTAACTTCCCCTTAATAGATAACCATTCACTAGACAACGTCTCCCATCTTTTCTAAAGGTGTCTTTCTATCACATTACATTAAGACGAACTGGTGTATCTTAATCGTACCCCATCATATATGTACCAACAAAATATAACATCTCCCACTCGGACATGATGGGTTTAATAATGCTCTATCAAGAATATAAGACATTTAACATTCATTTACTTTATAAACAATTCACACTGGCAAAAAAGTCATGTGGTTACTGAGTACACCTATACTTGGGAGCTCAAATTATGCACCTGTTACAAATGACACCATATATTTACAATTATATCTAAAATCACAAAAGGTTATGTAATTGGTCGATAGGTAAATACATGTGATAGATATAAAACAACAATAATCTTCATTCGCACTTATGTCTCTCCATTTCAAGAAAAAATGTTTTCCTAAACATGTCTCATAAAGGCATATTTATTCGTGACCATCGATAACATGTTAAAATAGCAACATTGATATCTCACTCTGAGAATTTAGTTAAAAAGTAATATATGGCATAAAAATAAGGTAAATTATAAATTACCTTAAGAGCTCACACAATGAGTAAATAGAGATAATTTCACTCATCTTTCCTTATCAGTCATACAATGCACATGTAGTATGAATTACATGCTATAGTGAATTTCTCTTTTTGTAAGAGCATATATCATTTATTAAACACATTCACTATGCAGATATTAGCCTAAACATAGTCATGTGCTTTTCATACATTCATGTTTAACTCAAGTGATATATCAATTCGCTTTTTATAGCGTCCAATTAAGTACTCGCATCCGGCATCTTTCAGGCATACATGATTATGGCACTATCAAGTTCAGTCTTATCACATATAAATCGCGAACCTCATCTTAACTCTAATCAACACGACATAAAATTATTTTATGTACTAAATTTGCTCTTCCAACATTTAGAAGTACATAACGTCTCATCTCAACGTGCTAACTATAATAATTGAGGTGATTACTCATGTGAGTGAGCCAGTCATTGCCTACGAACATACCTTTCAAACAATAAATGTGTATTTGTACTAGTCTCATATTGAATTTGTACTTATTGATGAAATATAAAGTCACTAAAGACAAACAAGTATAATATATATGTTCACATATATACAAACCAATGATCTTCAACAATATTGCATATTATATTCTACACAACCCTATAGACATCATGTGAGTCAAGAATACGTTTTTAGGAACAACCTTCATAAATAGATCATCAACCATTCGATTGGTTAAAATGTATTGTAAAACCACTTCTTTCTATACTATTATATATTTGATGAAGTTTTTTTTTTATATCAATATGCTTCGTACTACTATGATATTTAAGATCTTTCATATAGACAATGGCTGCTTAACTATCACAATAAGTTGTCACTAGTCTTGGAACCTCAGTGACAATAGCTAAATTTTCTAAAAAAACGTTTTGGTCATACTGCTTCTTGTGCTACAGTAGAGCATGCAATAAATTTTGCATTCATCGTAGATAAGACTATACAATTTTTTTTTTTGCTATTCAAAGAAATTTAACCTTCATTGAGTAAGAACATATACCTAAAGTCGATTTGTGTTTATTTAGGTCTCATTCCTAATCAGCATCTAAGTAACTTGATAAGCGTAAATCATTACCTTGATAATAAAGTCGATAGTTCATAATGCTTTTCAAGTATCTTAAAATCATCTTTACTGCTTTCTAGTGTATTTGACTAGTATTTAATTGATATTGACTCACCAATCCCACGATATATGACATGTTGAGTTGAGTACATATCATAGCATATATGAAACTTCTAAAGTATCAACGTAGGGAACAATTTCCATTTTTTTCTTTTCTTCTGAAGTTTTAGAACACATCTTAGAATTGAGACCTTCACCTTGCATAACAAAAATATCAATGGGATTACAATGTTGCATGTTGAAATGCTAAATTTTTTTTATTATATAAGACTCTTGTGATAGAGTAAGAAGTTTCCTTAGTCGATCTCTTTCCATTTTAACTCTCAATATATAGGCAGCTTCTCTCATGTCCTTCATTTCAAAATTAAAGAACAATCATTTTTTTATGATGATAATCAAACCCTTATTATATCATCCACATAAAGTGATAAAATCACAAATTTATCTTTGGACCGTTTGACATATACATAGTGATCTTCTTTGATCATCGTGAACCCAAAATACATTATGACTCGATGAAAAGGAAAATACCTCTATCGAGATGATTGCTTAAGACTATATATGAGCAATGAAGCTTGCAAACTTTACATTCTTGACCTTCAGCCATGAAGGTCATCTAGATTTTTTCATCTAGTTCTCCATTGAGAAATGTTGTCTTTACATCTAGTTGATACAATTCTAGGTCCAAATGTGCGACAATGGTTAGGATAAGACATATAGAGACAAATCTTATAACTTGTGAAAATGTTTCTTCATAATCCACACCTTCTTATTAAGTGTAGCTTGTCGCCGGAAGATGAGTCTAATACTTTTCAATGGATCCATTCGTTACTAAATCTTGAAAACCTATTTATTTTGAATAGGCTTACGACTAGGTGACAGATCAATCAAGTCTCAAACGTAATTTGCCCTCACTGACTCTATTTCATCTTCCAAAACTTTTCTCCATTTTTTCTTATTAGAAAATGAGAGAGCCCTTTAGACAGTCTTAAGCTTAGCATCATCTTGCGGAGCAATCATAAATACTTTCCCTTTAATCAAAACGACGACAAATAATATTTTTATGATTACTTTTATGTAATCGAATTTCTTTTAAATTTAATTCGCTAGGCGATGCGACACCCTTACTAAATCTTATATGTTGAGGTAAATTTCCATTTCCCTCGACAACATTAATATGTGCGTTATCAGGATTTTCGATCTAATATAATTGGAAGTCATTGCAATCTCACCTTTATTAGGAAAATCATTATTAAAAAATGGGATAGCTTGTGACTCCATTTCAATCACACTTCCATCAGCATGTTCACCTATGAATACCTACTCTTTGAAGTGTTCATAATATCTTATATAAATATATCCCTCTAGGGCTTAATTTGACATATTTATGGGAAAAATCATGAGCATAAGTTACACACCCTAAAGGTCATAAATTACTCAAGTTTAGTTTCTTACCGGCCCATAAATCATAAGAGGTACACACGATTAAGTATATAGACAATAGTCAATAACGTATCTCCCCAATATGACACATGTAAATTTGCATGCGCCATAATAGACCTAACTATTACTAATAGAATTCGATTCCTTCTCTCGGTAATCCCATTTTGTTATGGAGTTTAAGGAATAGTCAATTGTCTTACAATTTCTTTTTCATTATAAAGAACATTAAATTGTTCAGATAGATATTCATGTTCACAATTGGTTCTCAATGCCTTTATTATTTTGTTCAACTAACTATCTACTAAAGCTACATATCATCTAAAGCAATACAACGCATTGGACTTATGGGAGATTAGAAAAATATAACCAAAACGCGTGAAGTCTTCTACTAAAGTAATGAACTATGAGGTTCTATGTCATGCGCTTACATTCAATGGACCACAAATGCCAGAATGTATGAGTTGTAATAGAAGTTCAACTCTGGTTTCTTTAGCCAATGGTTTTCTAGTTACTTTTTCCGCTAGACAATATTCACATACGGGTAGATCAATATTAGCGAATGACCATAAAAAAATCTTCTCTTATTAATCATTTAATTCTTTATAACATAATATGACTTAATCTTGTATGCCAAGTACTTGCATCAATCTCCACATTATTAAAAGACATAATTAAAGAAGAACAACCATCAATGCATGACCAGAATTGTAATAAACTGTTTCAGTTAAAAATCTCAACACAATCAACATAGAAATTCAATAGATGACCTAAGTTTAGAAGAACAACTATGAAGACCATGTTCCGTCAAATATTTGAAGCATAGAGGACATCATATAGGAATAGGTTTCGGCTGCCACGTAAAATTAATTTAAATGTGCCGATATCCTTCACTTCACTCTTGAGTTAGTTTCAACATATATCCGTCTTCTTCTAAGCTGTATTGACGATAATCCACAAATGCTCCTTAGTCTATAGCTATGTGATCTATTTGCTCCCGAGTCTACAGCCCACATAGGATAACATTCAGCAAGTATTACAATGCTAAAAATAAAATCATTGCTTCAAGTAATGGAGTAATGAGATACCTCTTTCAACTCAGTGCATTCACAAACTAAGTGACCCAGTTTGTTATAATTATAGCACTTCATCTTAGCATTGTCTTTCTTTCCACCACGCTCCTTGCGTCGAAGGGTTTTAGCTCTCTTGGGTGCCTACTTAGTACTCTTTCCTTTATTCTTGGATTTATGATTCCCCTTATGCTTGAAACCCAAAACTTTGCTCGAACCTGATTTAGCAACATAGACACGGATAGAATATCATGCAAGCTCTAAATATCCATCCTCTAATTTCAAATGATGTGCTATATTGTCAAAAGTGATGATATTCTCATTGTGTGTCATGTTGATTTTCGTATATTCCCAGCTATCAAGAAGAGACCTTATAATAACTTGAACTTATTGTTTATTAATAAATGTGTGACTTGCAGACTTCAGCTCAAGTATCATATTTGATATCTCCTGAAGATGTTGCCTTGTCATTAGATTTAGGCACTTTTAGTATGTGTCAAATTTGATGATGAGCATCCTCAACTTAATGATAGACATACTCCCAAACTTATTGTTCGAGGCAACCCAGATTGCTTGAGTTTTAGCATATAACTCAGCAACGTGATGTGAGCAATGCTATTTTTCTTTTTCTTAACTTGATAAGTTTCTTGATCTCTTTTGTGCTAAGCTGAAGTTCCACGCTCAGAATGATACCAATGAAGGGATCTATGCTTATATTTAGGGAAGACCAGGTCAGTTGCAGCAAGTATGCTATCGCACAATAGGCGAACCTCTATCCAAACCTTTTAGGGACTACCTTTAGCAATAAACTATCCAGAAATTTGGATCAGAGCATAGAGACGTTCAAAGACGCTAGGATAGTAACCTCTTTAACTTAGCTGAGCTGCATTTTCGTATGATCCTATTAGGCTAGAGAAGAAGAAGTGTTTAGAGAGACATTGAGAGAATTTGCATAAGCACACACCTTACTTCAAGAGACTCTGCCCATAACATTACATCCTATTTGCTTTTTATATATATTAAGAGGTGACAAAAAATAAAGACCAAGCTCACAGGTCTTAAAACACATAGAGGCTTCGAGATTCCTAGTCAAGAATTATTCTAGGTGATTTGAACAGTGACTGTGAACAGTGATTTCCGTAACTTATTGCTACAGTACTTTGCTGTAGTAACATGTGCTATAGTAACTTTCGCTCCAGGTCTATTTGCCATCTTGAGAGTTATAGTCATAGTCTGAATTATCAGAGTTATGTCTTGCAAGCCGTTCTTCCTTATAGCGTTGGTCCATTCCAATATCATCAGGAGGACTATTGGTATTACGAGAGGATTCCCATTATGAGATCAGAGCATCCTACATACTTTGACTGCTTGAGATAGATTCTTCTTCTGAATCTTGGAGGGTCTCTAGGTATCGGCAGGCATAACTGGCTAGGGCTAGTTTGTTGTTTGGGCATAATAAGGGAGACTGTATTAGGGTCCATTCCAAGAGATAAGGCGAAAAGTCATTAATCATAGGAATCTTGAGAAAGAGAACCTCCCACTTGGGCACAGAATGCCTGAGCATAGGATTCCTGATAGGACTATGCGGAATCATTCATGTCTACCATTTCTTGTTCTTGTGATGGAGGTGTCCTCGCTTGAGTCTATGCTTGCTTGAATTCCTCAAGTGCTTGTTTGGCTTTAGGTGCAAGACCATAGTGGTCCCATGGGACAAATTTAAAGTAGTCTCATACTTCTCTAGAAATGGTCCAGTTTTCTTGGCATAGGACTCTCTACAGTTCTCTGTAGTTGTATTCGACATATCTGATGCAATCAGGAAATGATTTGTAGATATAAGCTTCTTGAAGATGTGGTTGAGACTTGTAGATAGTGGTTCCTACTCCTTCTGGTGCATTGATGAGAGTACCATTATATTGTACAAAAGTCCATGATTGATAGAAAAACACAACCGTATGTGTTTCCAGTTTTGGCTGAGGGGCACTTCTAAGTTCTTGTAGAGAGAGGCGTTTCTAGTAAGTAGAAGGATAAAACTAATTAAGCACCTTCAGGAGGTTCCTATCGCTTTCACTTCCCTCGTTATGTCGAAGCATAATCAGTTTGGTTAACTTGATAATGAATTTTGTGATGGGGAACTCAATAGCTATTAAGTACTTATTGGTTGAAACTTGTCAGGGAAATCATATTCTTTCAAGATTAATGGATGGATAAATGGGTACCTAGAGTTTAATCTGAAAGGATAAAGAATTGAGCCTTTATGGAATTGGAATAGATCTACATGGCGTTGCCATATGAGGTTATTAAGATTTTTAGTGAGACTGTCATTTTAGATCGGTTCAATGATTTCCTGAGGATATTCCAAACTTGGCCAATCTCACATTCTTTCAATATTGTAATTTTCCTATTAAGGAAAAACATGCATGAAAATGTACATATTGATCTATGCTGGTGCATTTGTTCTAAAGAGAAAATCAGTAAGAACATTTTTCTTTTTTGCGATATGTTTGGTTTCAAAAGAGTATTTGAAAATCATTTAGCCCATTGAAGTAGCTGAGAGTGGGGAATCTGCTTCTGTTTGAATTTAGTCATTTGAGAAAAAGATCCGATATCTAATTCTACTAGGAAATAATGGCCAATAAGGTGGATTTTAGATTTTTTATATCACATTTTTTATTGCTAATATTTTCTTGAAAGTAGAATGATAATGTATTTCAGTCTAAGAAAACTTTCCACTTTTGTAAAAGTAAATGTTTCACTTACCTTCAATTTCTTCAAACAATATAGCTACCCAATATTCGTCACTAGTATCGGTTTGGAAGATTCTCTTCCCTAGATGGTATTTGCAATGGGGGAAGATTCTGCATAACTTTTTTTAGCTTTGTATTCGTTTTAGTTTGAGTTTTACTCCAAGGCGGAAGATTCTTCTTCAACATCAATTGTAGTGGAAGTATCAACTACAACAAAGTCTCGGAGATAATTGATTATCCCAAGAAATTGCTGAACTTACTTTATCGTAAAATTTTTGTTAGAGAATTTTAATAATTCCTGAGCAATGTGCAGCTCTAGATACTATGTACCTTTATTGAGGTACATATCAAGAAATTCAATTTTTGTCTAGGTGATGTTCATCTTTCTTTGGAAAAGCATGATTCCATATTTTTTCACGATGTTTGCAAATTGATAGAGGAGTTGGCATCAAGATTCCTCATCAAAGCTGTAAAGTAAGATATCATCAATCTAGACCGCTACACTTAATAAGATTGACTAAAAATACAGTACATTATTTTTTGGAATAAGGATGGGGCTACTTTGAAGCTAAAAGATACAATTTTCTATTGATAATGTTGATTTGGAATATAGAACTCTATCTTGGGTTTGTCTTCAGGATGAATGTCCAGTTGCCAAAATCTGACTTTAAGGTCAAATTTGGAGTAATTGTGGGCTTTGGATAATCCAGCAAAAAGGGAATTTCGATAAGGTAAAGGGAATTTGATATTTTGAAGGAAGAGATTGAGGGGCTGGCTGATAATTGATTACCAGCCACATCTTTCCTCGATTTTACTTGACTCGTTTATTGATATAAAAAGCTTCGTAAGCCCATTTGGGATCTGAGATTTCAATAAAGCCTTGATGTAACAACTCTGAGCACTACTTCTGAGCAGCAACATCATTCTCATGTGACTCGCCTTTGTGGGATTTATGTCTTCATTTTTTTTAAAGGACGGCTAACAAAGAACTCTTGATTTTTTCACAAAGGATTGAGACACTTTTGAGAGAAGTCAGTGTGAGATTCCAAATAGAATTCTAACAATTTTTGCATGATTAGATCCAGTAAACTCATTTGGATGGAAAAGAGCCATTGGATATTGACAAATTCAAAGAGTTTGATCTTTATACTTAAGATCTTTTCCAAGAATGATTCGAAGTTGAGGAATTTGAGTTATAACATCCCAACCAATGATCAAATCTTTGTTAGAGAGTATATATTTAAAGATTTTAGTGGTTATAGAACACTAAGGGAAGAACTGAATAGTTACTAGTGTAGTTCGCACATTTGTGAAAAAGGTATATCCTGAGGCAAAATTGAAATATTGAACACAAAAAATTTAGTATTCTTCAGGAAAAACCTTTGTGTCTAGAATTAAAGAACTGGCACTAGTATCTATAAGAGTAATAATTGTGATAGTTTAATAAACTTTAAGGTGAGAATTTTTACAAGAAAATGAGGATAATGGACTTAACTAGAATATATACAAAGGTCTTATTCTGAATAGGTGAGGGACATATAGAAAAGATCTTCAGAGTCTAAATCAGAATCAATTTCACTAAGAGTTTGATAACAAGGAATGACATAAAGTGTTTGCTCAGATGAGTCTTCATCGATGAAAAACAATAATTCAACATTATGATTTTCAAGTGAAATGCTAGTTTCAATTTCGATGTGATGTATTGAATGGTTCTTACCCTTTTTCACCTAGAAGCAATTTTTGGCGAAATGATGTTTTTGTTGCAAATGAAGTATCGAGTTGATTTTTTGCGATCTAAGCAATCTTTCATTTTCACATGAATTGCCATTTTTCTTCCTCTAGAAATGTTTAGATCCATACTTGGACTTTTCCACCCAATATTTTTTAAAATGCTCTTCTTTCGAAATATTCTCTTCTTTTGAACTCAATAAGATATACGAGTTTTCCTATGAAAAAGTGGTAGATGGTTGTCATGGCTTAGCCAAAGTCTATTAAAAGCAGTAATTGAACTTGATCATTTTTTGGGTTAATTACCACCAGTGTTTAAGGCTTCTAGTAAACCTTGTAACAAATTTGAGGAGGACCTCATACTTGTCATGATTCATGAGATTTCGAGTGCTTAGCCAAGATTGAAAATTTTCAAATCTTTCTGGTTATTTCGAATAAGAAATATCATCGACGGTAAAAAAAAACTGTTTGGAAGAAGAAGTTGGATTATGAGATGGGTTATTTGGTTGGATAACCTCTAGCTTAGAAGGATTTGAATCCATTTCCTGATCTAGAAGATCAACCATGAATATTGAAGAGGTGATTGGTATAATATGAAATGATTCAACGGCCAGGATCGAAAAAGAGGAGAATGATGAAAAAGATACCGAATCTGATTTTGAATATGAATCGATCGAAAGAATCGATTGTAGAAGAGGTTGAATATGGTTTTTCTAGATAGTGGGATCAAGCCATTTTTCCTCCTGATTGCTCAGATCTCTTAGAAATGATTCCAACGAGTTTGATAGCATCATTTGGTCTAGTTTTTCCTTTGTAGAAATTGAAGATTCTTGATGAATCTTTTCTTTCCCATTTTCTTTTCTTAGTTGGTTCATTTCTCTAAGTTGGTTTCGCATTTCTATCACATACGTTTTGTCTCTTCTAGTAGAGGTTTATGCAAGAGCAGTAAAGATCAAAGTATTTTGTAGTGATGAAAGAGAATACTCAGTTCGTGTGAAGGTAGGGAATGGATCAGAAGGTTTGAGTTTCCCTTATTCAAGAAGTTTGATATGCATTTTGAGTTTCTCCATTTCGGCTTTTAGGCTTTCAAGAAAATGATATCCCAAATGATGTCCTAATTCCAGGGCATAAAGCCATTTCTGGAAGTCCACAAGTATCTTTTTGGTAGTCTCATCGTATCTTTTGAGATCTTTCGGTACTTCAACAGTTTTGAAATCAATTGTTTTGAAAGCATTGTTGTGCGCCAAAAGAGTCTTTGATTGCCAATTTAGTACAATTTCAACAACAGGAGTTCTCTTTTGTCTTTTGTCTTTCATCTTCATCCACATCGGTTGGCATAGGCATTTTGGGGACATGACGGTACATTTCCTATGGATCAACAAATTCTCCAACAACAAAGAAAGAAAGTTTAGAGCCTTCTCGACCAAAAGGAGGAAAGTCTGCATCATGGAACATGGAGATAGAAGGATTATCCTTCTTCTGCTCTTCTTGGTTAAGTGGTGTCTCATTTAGGAGTTCTAGTGGGTATGAATGTCTTTTTGTCCACTTTAGGATTGTCTTGTAAAATGGAGAAATAGTTGGTTTTTTATGAGGGGGAGAAGGAGGAGGCCATGGTGGCAAAGCCGGTGATGATGAAACATATAAAATTGGTGGAGATAGAGCATAAAAAACCATGAACTGAAATTTATCACTTTCTCCAAGGGTGTCAATTGAGAGATTTCCATTCAAATACCTATGGTATATATCATCTTTTGGTTTTCGGGGTTTTCATCTAAGCTTTGTAGTTTGGTCCATTTCATCAGGAGAATTTTTACAGTATGAACACTAATAGAAAGGATCTAAAAAATAATGACCATATCGATCTCTGTAGCAATAGACAGGATTTTCATTGCTCTTGAAGTATTTGACAAGTTTTTTTGGATCTAACTCAGAGATTAATTCTGGAACACAAGGTTTGATCATAAATAGAGTTTGGAAGATAGAAGTACTTTATTCATTTTCTTTACCGAATTTGATGGAAATGGTGTTATCCTTTTTTCTCACAAATTCAGAATTTGAGGACTAGAAAGGCTTATTGTTCTGGTGCAGCTTTTCATAATTAGTAATCCAAGTCTTCGGAAGGAGTTTGGCCAACTTTTCCTTAGGAATTGCTTAGGGACATAAATGCAAGATGCCTGGTCATTTTGCATAGTGATGAATAAGGCATCTTCATTTCCATTTTGGAAATTTAGATCAAGAGCGTGATTCTGCATTCAATAGACCATCTAATAATGTAGTGTCGTCGCAATGGAATCAACAGCTTGGGGTGCTCCAGTAAGTTGAATTTGAACCTTCAAGAAGGAAAGCAGTTGAGGATCTGAAAGAGCAACATTGAAGTTTGGATATAGAGTTACAAAGACTGTCCCAACATTCGAAGTGGTTTGGATGATGCTAATACAAGCATGCTGGTATTCTAAGAATTGAGTGTCCAATAGGGTTACCTTGGCCACAACTGGCAAGCCTTTTTGGCCATGAAAAGTGAGTGCGGGACTAACAGGTCCATAGTGGATACGAAAATATCCATGTTGGATCCACTATTTAGAAAATTCTAGGGGGATTGGAAGAGTAACAAAGTACTCATTTTCAGTGATTATAATCGAATGTTGTTGGAAGACTGCACATACTCTTTCACTTCATTGGGAGTTTGACAGATAAGATGTCGGATAGAATAGACAAAGGAAATGATGAAGAGGGTTTAGTAAAAGCATAATATGGGTTCACAAGAGGAAGTTGAGTTTCAGAGATCTTTGTGTCATCACTAAGAGAGATCTAATAAAGATAGTCAATCTTAGAAACATTTGATACACAAAAGTTTGAAAGAGAAGAGGAAGATGGAGATGAATTAAGAGTAATAGGTGTATTGAGAGTTTCAAGGTCAGTCATGATGATGAGAAGACCTTCTCAGCACTGGATTCACCATCTAAGCGCATGAAACTAACAAAGTTGCAGATGAATTCATGGCTCTAATATTAATGAGATGATCTATGCTTTGAACTAGGGAAGATTAGGTGGTTGAGAGATTCTACAACCTCTTACTCCTTGAGGATATACTGAATATTTCGATGTCAAATATCATAATTGTCATCATTCATCTTCTCACCCTTCTTTAGGTTAGCCTCAATAATCTTGCATGCTGAAACCATAATCATTTGCTACTAAATATTGACATAATAAACATAGAATCAATAGTAGCACATTTTCCACAATAACGCACATATGAAATTTGTAGCAAAGGCAAACTAAGTTAACGATAATTCAACAAAAGACACAGAAACAAAAGTTCACCGTGTTCCTTTTGTGTACTATTATTATACTATTATTAACTTATTTAATTTGCGTAAATTTTAAGTTCTATGTGAGAATTTTTTCGAATTCTACCAATCTATGAATTCCCACTAGAAAGAATAATTACATGACTTCATATAATTATCATATTTTCAATTAAACATTAAAAAAAATAGCATGATATGAACCAACATACAAAACAATCATGCAGCAACTATAATCAAAAGAGAAATTCATAACATAATAAAAAAGATCAAGGATCTCCAGCTATTATTCAAGCTTGCTTGAAAATAGGAAATTGCTAGCACGTTAAACCATATACGTGTTTTCATCGAACCAAACTCTACACAACTTATATGTGCTAATTTTCATTTAGGCTGACTTATGTATTTCCAAAGCCATAGGGAAATGTAGATTAGAAGGAATAATCAATGCACTTAGACCCCAAAAATATGCATATTTTGTTACGAAATCGCACGTCGATTCTAGAAAAATAATGCTCGCAAACAATTCACCATGCAGAATATAATAATAAAATAACATAATCAGAAGAACACACCAGCAAATTGGTTATCGAAGTTCACCCAAACTTGGGTTATGTCTCCCCGCAGAGGCACCCTACGAATCCACTAGACTTCGGAAAAAAGTTGGAATACAACGATGATCTTCTCTCAAGATCATAGCACAAAGAGATTGAGAACTCTCATAAAGAAAAAACTCACTTTTTTCTTCTCTCTTTTTCTTGTCTCTCTGTTTTCTTTTTCAGCGTCTTGACGGCTAGCATCTTGCTATCGCTAATATAAACATATCACTTTTAACCTAAAAGCAAGTATGATAGAAAAGACAAAAAAGCCCATAAAAACAAATATTTGGCTTCATATATAACAATCTCCCACTTGAAGACAAATATACCCATGCACCAAGCAACTTTGCATCCATCTTCTTCAAAAAAAATAGTAGTTGAAAAACTTGTGCCTTTGCGATACTCCTCATTAATCAACATAGAGTAATACCAATGATAGTAGTACAGAAAATATGCTTCTCTCTGTCTACTACCTTGGTCAACATGTCAGCTGGATTCTTCGAGCCATCAATCTTTTGTAACTCTAACTTATTATCTTTCAATGTTGACCTAATAAAGTGATAACGCTTCTTGATATGTCTAGTCCTTGAGTGATAAGCTGCATTCTTTGCTAAGTGCACTGCACTTTGACTATCACTCCATAGTGTATTGACTAGCTATTTTCGATGTAGCTCCTCCATGTAATCTTGTAACCACATGATTTCCTTGGAGGCTTCTGTGATCGCCACGTATTCTGCCTCTATCATCGATAAAGCCACTATTTTTTGTAGTTGAGATACCCAACTCAATGTTGTACCTGCAACTGTAAAAACATATCTAGTTGTAATCTTACCACTATCTCGATCACCGGAATGATCTGCATCTACATAACCCTGCAACTCTAGAGATGTACCACTATAACAAAGTGAGTAATTGGAAGTACCTGCTAGATATCTCAATATTCATTTCACTGGATTCCAATGCTTTCTGCATGGGTTTTGCATATATCGACTCACAATTCCCACTGCCTGTGCAATGTCTGGTCTCGTGTTCACCATGGCATACATCAAACTCCCCACTGCTGATGCGTATGGAACTACCGCCATATCATCTTTCAAAGCCTGAGTGCTTGGACACATATCCTCAGAAAGTTTGAAGTGACTCGCTAGAGGAGTTGCAACAGGTTTTGCCTTGTCCATGTTAAATCTCTTTAACACCTTGTTCACATAGTCTTCCTACGACAGCCATAATTTCTTATTTAACTTGTCCCTGATGATTTTCATGCCTAAAATATTCTTAGCCTCTCCTAAGTCTTTCATAGCAAACTGTGATGATAACATCTTTTTCACTTCTACGATTCTCTTCATATTAGAACTAGCCACCAGCATATCATCCACACATAAAGAGAGATACACAAAATCACCATCATCATACTTGCGAAAATAAACACAGTGATCAAACTCACAGTGTGCAAATCCTTTTTCTTTCATGAAACCATCAAATTTTAGATACCATTGTCGCGGAGCTTGTTTCAAGCCAGACAAGCTTTTCTTCAAGCAACATACCATGTGCTCCTAACCTTTGACCTCAAAACCCTTAGGTTGTGTCATGTATAGTTCTTCATCTAAGTCATCATGTAAAAACGTTGTTTTTACGTCTAACTGCTCAAGATGAAGATCCTCCATTGCAACTATACTCAACAGAACTCTAATTGATGTCATTTTCACTACAGATGAAAATATCTCGGAGTAGTCGATCCCTTCTTTTTGAGAAAAGCCCTTGACTACAAGTCTCGCCTTGTATCTAATACTACCATCTGCTCCATTCTTAATCCTGTACACTCATTGATCTACTGGAAACATCTTCACAAGCATTGTGTTTAATTCAACATATTCTGGTTGTACTACCTTCTCATGCTCTATCTGACAATCCTTGTACATATTTTCTTCATGGAATACCACATTTCGACTGCGGATGACTTTGTTATTCTCATAATCCCAAAGTCTATAGCCATACTCGTTGCCACCATATCCGATAAAGACGCACTTCTGAGACTTAGCATCAAGCTTTTTCCTATCCTCCCTGTCAATCAAAGCATATGCAATACAACCAAACACCTTTAGATGTGAATAATTAATCTTTTTACCTAACCACCACTCTTGTGGTATTTCTCCATCTAGCGCACTAGATGGACTTCTGTCGATAAGATAAACAACTGCATCAACTGTAGCAGCTCATAAGTGTAGTGAGAGACCCGCGTGTAGCCTCATGCATCTAGAATAGTCCTATTCATCCTTTCAGCTACACCATTCTCTTGAGGAGTTCTAGGAACAGTCTTCAACCCGTTTATGCCTTCTCAACTCAAATATTCTACAAATTTCTTACTCGTGTATTCACCACCATTATCAGACTTCAGAGCCTTAATTTGATAACCTGTCTCTTTTTCTACCATGGTCTTCCACATTCTAAACATCCCGAATACTTCTGATTTTTCTCTAAGAGCATAGACCCAAGTTTTCCTTGTTGCATCATCAATGAAGGTGACAAAATATCTCTTACCGCGATAAGAGAGTTCCTGAGCAGGTCCCCATACATCAGTATGAACTAACTCTAGCTTATGGCCTTTATTTTGTCGCATATTCAATTGAAAACTAACAGCCTTCTGTTTTCCATAAATGCAACTCTCACAAAAATCTAACTCAACTTTGTGCAAACCTAGAAGTAATTTCCTCGAGTGTAACTGCTTTACACATTTTTCACCAAGATGTCCCAAACGATAATGCCAAAAAGTAGACAAATTACCTGTAGCCATTGTAGTTGCAACCATATCACTAATATTGTCTCCTTTGAGAAGGTAAAGTGTACCTATACGCTTTCCCTTTGCTACTACTCTTACCCCTAAGGTTATCTTCCACTCTCCGCATCTAAAGGTTGTTACTAAACTTTCTTGGTCAAGTTTACTAGTTGAAATCAGATTTTTCTTTAATTCCAGAATATGTCTAGTTTCATGCAAAACTAGACGTCCTCCACTTAAGATGTTCACAATCACAGTTCCTTTCCCAACAATGGGACACATGTCCGTTTCCCACAACCACTTGTCCAAAATCTCCACTAGCATAATCATCAAATATGTCTCTTTGCGAGGTGCAATGAAAAGAAGCACCATAATCAATAAACCATTTATCTGTTGTCAAATCAAACCCTGCAAACAAACACAAGTTATCTAGCAAAGATTCATCGCTAACCACATTAGCTCATTGATTCTCATCTTGCTACTTCTTTTTGTACGCTTCACACTGAAACCTCCGGTGTCCAGTTTTATGACAAAACCAACACTCATCTTTTGTAACCTGTCTCTTACCCCATGATTGTGATCTGTCATGCCCGATGAATTTTCCTCTACTTTTACTTCTTCCACGGTTCTCCACTGCGAGTACCGTTGAAGATGTAGATGCAGAAAAATTATCTCCACCTGAGATTTTCCTTCGCATCTCTTCATCCATGATACTACTCACAGCATCATCAAGAGTTAAATCCTCCTTCATAGTGCTCGAAATTCCCTGCACTGCGGTATTGTAGCTTTCTGGAAGATAACATAAAAATAATAAAGCTTGAAGCTTCATATCTAAATTTATGCCTATGGATTCCAATTGACCCGTGACCTACGTGAAACTATTAATATGCTCTGCTACAGAACCTCTATCAGATAATTTCATATTAACCAGTTTCTTCAGCAAAAATACCTGATTTGATGTTGACGGCTTATCATAAATATTCGTTAGAATATCTATGGCTTCTTTTGTAGTTTTTGCTTTTGCAATGTGGTACCTTGTCTTTTTCATCAACCCTAGACAAATTGCACCTAATGCCTTTCGATCAAGAATTTTCCATCTGGCTTCTGCTGTCGAATCCACTTCTGCCATCTCGGGTTTCCTACCCTCAAGTGGTGCATAGAGATCTTTTTGGTAAAGATAATCCTCAATTTGTAGTTTCCACCATCCGAAATCCTCCTCATCGAACTTATCGATTCTGATTTTATCTTTTGCCATCTTGTTTGCTTTCAATCAAACGTCACCGAAAACCCTCGATGTTCTCGATTAGCCAACCCAAGCTCTAATACCAGTTGTTACGAAATTGCACGTCGATTCCAGAAAAATAACGCTCGCAAAATATTCACCCGGCAGAATATAATAATAAAATAACAGAATCAGAAGAACACGCCAGCAAATTTGTTATCAAACTTCACCCAAACTTGGGCTACGTCTCCACGCAGAGGCACTCTGCAAATCCACTAGACTTCAGAAAAAAGTTAAAAAATACAACAATGATCTTCTGTCAAGATCAGGGCACAAAGAGATTGAGAACTCTCATAAAAAATAAAAAATAAAAACTCACTTTTTTCTTCTCTCTTTTTCTTGTCACTCTGTTTTCTTTTTCAGCGTCTTGCTATCACTAATATAAACGTATCTCTTTTAACCTAAAAGCAAATCTGATAGAAAAGACAAAAAAAAAAGTCCCTAAAAACAAATATTTGACTTCATCTATAACATATTTAGGGTTTCATACGTATTTTTATACTTTTAAAAGTCTCAAACATATAAAACAACCATACCACAATGTAGAGCACTTTAATATGAATTTATTGACACCAAGCATGCTCCAGACGGAGCTAGCACGCGCCCACACATCCTGCCTTTGTGGGCGGCGCATGTGACGCCCACTCTAGCAAGCCAATGTGGCTCCTGGCCAGTTTGACCAATTAGATCAATCCAATAGTCAATCGAGTCGGGTCATCAATGACGTTAGTGAATTGGTTACCAATGGTTTGCTAATGTCAACATCATCACGCGACCCTCACGCGTTGGCATTCCCAGCCTTGAGATCATGTTATGATGGGTCTTCCAATCAAGTCATGCACTTTAGCCATCGGGAAAAAAAAAACAAATGTCAATTGTCAAAAGTTTAATTAAAACAAGGCTCTTGATGAATTTCGTGAAGTGCACAATCTGAATTCGATGTGAGAGATCGACCCGACGAAGAAAGGTCAACAACAAAACAAAGCCACGATGTTTCCTCAATTTGGAGGTTTGTTCCAAAGCTATTCAACCTGGATGGCCAAGGAAACAAGACGTATATAACACCAGGAAGGAATAAAAAAAAAAAAAGGAGCATCATATAAGGCATTTCATCGTCTCAAAAGATCTCCTTCATTTTCAGTCTAGAAGAAGGAAGAGGGCAGAAGAAAAGGATATTCGATGGAGTCAACTTCATCCTCCGAGTCCAATCTCGCCACGGCCAAGGCGGTGCTCTCGGCTGCGGCATCCTTCACGGCCACCATGATGCTCGCTCGCTCCATCACCCAGGACCTGCTCCCCGAAGACCTCAGGTACTACTTCTCCTCCGCCCTTCAGGGCTTCCTCGCCCGCTTCTCCTCCCAGCTCACCCTCGTCATCAAGGAGTACGACCGTCTGGTCAGCAACCAGATCTACGATGCCGCGCAGACCTACCTGTCCGCCAAGACCTCCCCCACCACGCGCCGTCTGCAGGTCGCAAAGCCCGAAGGCGAGGACAACCTCAACGTTTCGATGGAGCCGTGGGAAGAGATCGTTGACATGTTCGACGGCGTCAAGCTCAGGTGGGTCATGATCTCAAGGAGGGTCGAGACTAGTGTCAGAGCCAACCGAGGGTGGGGGATGATGCAGGGCCCGGTCGCCAGGGAGTCCGAGACCCGGTACTTCGAGCTCAGCTTCCACAAGAGGCACAAGGACATGGTCATGGGCACGTACCTGCCCCATGTGGTGGAGGAGGCCAAGTCGATGAAGCAGGACAAGAAGACGCTCAAGCTGTTCACGCTGAGCTGGGAGAACGTTTATGAAGACAGCCTCTCCGATGCGTGGACCCCGGTTAACCTCGACCACCCTGCGACGTTCGAGACGCTCGCAATGGAGGCGGGGACCAAGGAGTTCATCATGGAGGACTTGATGAGGTTCGTCAAGAGGAGAGAGTTCTACAGGAAAGTAGGCAAGGCGTGGAAGAGGGGGTACTTGCTGTACGGACCGCCAGGGACGGGGAAGTCGAGCCTGATCGCGGCGATGGCGAATTACTTGAAGTTCGATATTTACGACCTCGAGCTGACGGAGCTGACCCGGAACTCGGAGCTGAGGAAGCTGCTGGTGGCGACGGCGAACCGGTCGATCTTGGTGGTGGAGGACATTGACTGCACCATCGAGTTCCACGACCGCATGGCTGCGGCCCGGGCGGCGTACCCCGCGCCCCAAGGCAAGCAGGGGAACCAGGTTCATCTCTTCATAATTCAATCATTGAGGTTTTTTCTTTATCATTAGGTGGTTAAAAATGCCTGTCCGGTACGTTAAGCAATATAAGCGAATTACGGTTCATTTCACAAGTGTATCCATGTCATGATCCTGAGATTGTCAATAGAAAGAAAACTATGTTTCTTGTAATATATTTTTTTTACCTCATTAACTGAAAATAGACTAGAACACCAAGCACAAGCATAGAATCTTACTCACGCAACTCATAATGGAATTTGCCAGTGTTGGTGGTGATAGAGATTTAGAATTAGAGATTTTATCAGTAACTAGGTTTTCAAAAGGACATGAATCCTCTCACTTTATTTACATAAATTAATCTAATTACTCTCAAACATATCAAAATTGATCCAGTCTTTTGTTTAATTTAATGTCGTGCTCAGATGTTAAAGGGTAATTAGTATGTGACATGACAGGACATGGAAAAGCAACCCCGTCACATGGTTTAGAAAAAGAAAATATACACATCCAACTTACGCTGACACTATGAAATTCTCAAATGGTTGAATTCGTCAGTCCAGATATGATAGATAATACAGTTTTGGACGAAATAAATTATAAGGATTAGAGTACACGACACGGGGCCTCTTCTTCCATGGGAGTTTTCTGTAAAGGCGTGGATCCATCTTGCGACCCACTTAGAAGCCAAACATTAAAGGAGGATAATGAACCTTGGTTTTCAAGAAGAAAGCGTAATTTATTATCTAGAAATATTCTATCACTGACCCTAAAGCTTAAGTTGAGTTTTATTTTCACTTAAAATTAAGCATAAAAGTATATAATAAAAGAGACAAATTAAGGATTTCGGAATCATGTAAAATTTTGTGAGATTATTATCAACTATTACAAAAGCCTAAACTATTAATTGAATACATGATTAAATATTTAAATATTTTAATACAACCCTTAATAAAGTCCATACATGAGGATATGAAGATTGATTGTGGGACAGAGAATATATTTCGGTTTTAAATGGGTTTATTCACTCTCGGGCAAATGACAAAATTGAAGTTGCAATGACAGAAAAAGGATGAATAAACAATTTCTTTAAATCCTCATACCACATTTATTGGCTTGTGCTTTTGGATTTTGAACGAACACATGCATCAATATGAAATTTACATTTTGAAAGTGCGGAAAGATAGAGATGGAAATCACAAGCAAATTGAAGTCACGGCTAAAGCTGGAAATCAAAATTCAAATAGCCACAACCGAGTCAACCGCACATTTATAGTCAAAATCACCCTGTATAGACATAAACTTGTCTGATTTCTCTTTAAGTGAAATATCTATATAGATATTATGTGTACTCTTTCTCTTTTCTCCAATTGTTGATGATCATTGACTTTGGCATACCGCAGATCATGTTGCAGGTTTCCTCAATTTCATTGACGAGTTGTCTGTGTACCCTTTCTATTTGCACCAATTGTTAATGATCATTGACTTTGGCATGCTGCAGGTCACGTTGTCAGGTTTCCTCAATTTCATCGACGGACTTTGGTCAAGTTGTGGTGATGAGAGGATTATAATATTCACCACAAATCACAAAGAAAAACTTGATCCGGCACTTCTTCGGCCGGGCCGTATGGACGTTCATGTTCATATGTCTTACTGCACCCCATGTGGGTTTAGACTCCTGGCTTCGAATTACCTCGGGATCAAGGATCATGTGCTTTTTGAAGAGATCGAGGACTTGCTCTGCACCGCCGAAGTAACTCCAGCTGAAGTCGCGCAGCAGCTGATGAAGTGCGAGAAGCCCGAAGATGCATTGAGGGACGTGATTGAGTTCATGAAGGTGAAGATCAAGGAAAATGAGGAGCTCAAAGCCAAGAAGGCTGAGCAAGAATTGTTAGCAGAGAAAGAGGAAAAAGTGGAGGTGCGAGAGGTTCCAAATATTAATTTGGAGGAGGACAAATATGCAGATGATGAGGAATATTAAAAACAATTTATAAGCTTTTTGTACTATAATTATCTCGAAAATTCAAATAATAATCATTGAGTCTTTCTTGCAGAGATGACGTCACAAATAAATTTCTCATTTCGTATCCTCTAGTAGTAACTTCTTCCATAAATCTCATGGACGTTGTACCATCGCCACCGCTATTAACACATTTCACCACCGCTTTATTTGCAACACTATTGTCACGCTGCGATATCGTCACTACATCACATCGACCACCACCATCGACAGTATTCCACCACTCTATTTATTTGGGACAAATAAATCCCACGTCTTTTGCCCCTATATTTGTTCACTTCACTTTGGCTGCAAGTCACGTTGGTCGAAATATATTAAAATATAGTTACATCGGATTTTCCTGCAATCCAAATTAGTAATAGCAATCTAAATCGACAATGGCATTAAAATGATCGTTTTTTTTTTTTTTTACCAAAATGGCATTGAAGTGAATGCTTGAAAAATTTTAACATTCAACTCGAAAATTATCACGCTTTTAGTATCTTTTTTCCTATTCTTATAATTATTTATGCTATGGATTAGTAACTTCCCAAATTGCTCTTGATCCAAAAATTTACGCATGACTCAAAATTCATGTTTGTTTATAGGACGAGACCCAAGAGTTGCAAGGGTACTCTATTTTATCTTGGACTTAGGACACAAATCATATGATGGTCTCCCTTTTCGCCCATTCATAATTTTCTTGTTGTTTCGGCTTCGTTTGTCTTACAGAAAATGAACAATTTGGAAAACATTTTTCTAAAATCAATTGCTTGTATCGCTTACGAATAAATAAGAAATATTTTCATTGTTCACGAAAATATGTAAACATAAATTGATGTCGATAATGAAAACATTTTCTATTGGCTAATTATTTAAAACGATACAAACAATCATTTTTTGGAAAAATATTTTTCAAATTATTCATTTTTCGCAAGCTTTCATTTTGCTTTATAATTTCACTTCCACAATAGTTAGATTGGCCATGATCAATGTGTTTGAGGGGGGCAGCAATATGGCACTGGAAGTGGTGCGTGCTCAAAGCTAAAAATGGCTGTACAACGGAGGAGCTTCCGAGAACTGTTGAGGATAGCAACGGGCTGGTTAAGAACAAAGGGAAAAAGAGAATTATAGAGAGGAAAAAAAAAAGGCATGAACTTAGAAATTTAGTATGCGACAAGAAAGGAGTTTTAAAAATTATTAGTCAAGATATTACAAGAGTTAGACAATTTTGGCCACATCAAACTACAAAAGACGTACGTAACATGTGGCTTGTTCTTCTATGGGAGTTTCCTGGCAACTTCGATCGGGCAAAGGCGTGCATCTATTTGAGACCGTTTTCGAAAAATTCAACCATTAAAGTTTGATAATGGGCCGTGAATAGACCAAATAAACTTGTCAAATCACCCCGATATATCATGCGATTTCTCTGAGTAAAATGTATGTGCCGTATAATCATTGCTTTTGGGATGTCACAGGCCACATTATCAAGGCTTCCTCAACTGTATCGACTGTGAACCACAAAGACAAAGAAAGCTCGACCTGCCGCTTCTCCTGTTTGATCGTAGATGAGAATCCAATTCAAAAGTTAAAATTGATAGGTGAAAAAATAATACATGAATCAATTGAGTATTTAAGACCCATTATCAAGCGATGAGGGACAATATAGACGTCCATGTTCACATGTTTTACTGTACCCCACATGAGTTTAGGCTCTTGACTTCAAATTACCTTAGGGTCAAGGATCACGCGCTCTTTGGTGAACCAAAGTCATTTCAGACGAAGTCACGAAGCATATGATGAAGCAGGCAAAGTCTGAAGATGCATTGGGTGACATGATTGGGTTCCTTATGTAAACGCTCCCTTGTGAGGATAATTGTGAGAATTAGAGGAGAAGTTCTTGAGTTTGGATTGTCGCTATTCCACATCAAGAGCGGTGGTCCAAATCAGATGTGTAAATCCGTTTATATGATTACATATGTGTTCTTGTTTCTAGTTATGAAGACCTAGGGTTGCGCTTTCCCGTCTTACACGTGAAGATTAAGGAAAATGAGGAGCTCAAAGCCAAGAAGGAGCATAAAAAACAGCAAAGAAAGAGGGGAAGATATCGGAGGGGGAATAAAGCAAAGAATGTCAATGAAGAGGATGAAACACGATTATGATGAGAGTAAATAAAGTACCGAATGTTAATTTGGTATACTAACGGCGTAGAAAGATTATTAGACAAGTAGAATTAAAGCAATGACACGTATATCTTAGTGACTGCATCGATACCATTATTTGATTAAAATATCTAGTTTATTTTCTTGTATAAAGTAGATATTTTACACAGACGGTATTTTTTTAATATAAAAACGATTATTTTGAACTCGCAGAAAACTTAAACTTCCATCGAGATCGGCACCTTTGGCCATCGCTTGATTTGCACCACACACTTTACCTATCATCGTCGCATCAGCTTAAACGCCGTCGGCCGCCGCCCGCCCCAGTCAGCATGACCACCACTAATTCGCTATTCCACCGTGGCCGGTGGCAGTGAATCCGCTTAACATTCTCGGTCTATATCTATTATGCACTATTTCAATCATCTATCTAAAATGTCAGATAGTCAATATCGGCACTCACTTAAATGATTTGCTTCAGAATTCCATCATGGTTCGTGGGAGAACCAGTTTTGATTGATTCAGATTTCAGAGGAAGACAAAAAGTCAAAACAAAAGGCGAGATGGACCCAAATTCAATTAGATCCATTTCTCTACAATTTAGCATTTGCGAATGAATGGAATGGCTGCCTCGCGATTAACAAAAGATCTTCTTTAGAGGGTTAATTTTTTCATTTTTAGTTTATCGTTGGTTGCCATGTTTCGCGCAAGAGTATGTGTTTGTCCTTGGCAAATGAAGTCTGGCAAATTCAAAAGGGCAGTTTGGCTAACTAGATCTTAGGCGAAAAATCGACTCAGGCACCTAAGAAAGGGTATTGTAACCCACCATGTAGACGCACACACAAAGACAATGATACCACATTCACACATACAAAAGGTCACGTGATAATTTTCTCGAAAGCATGGGAATATCAATCGCAACAAGTTGGATGAATTAAGATAGGTCCATACTCAGGATGAGTATTTCTATAGTGTGATCCTAGGTCACGGGCATGAGATGCATACTATGATTTGAATTGCATGGACATCGGATGGAACCCGTCAGGACTATGCGATCAGGATTCCACTCACCGGATAGAGGCCATCCAAACCCGCCATTAGCTAGCCCGTAGATTAGGATCCCCGGCAGGCCCGGAGTCCAAGTTTCAGTTCAGGGAATCGTCGTCGGTCTGCCTGGTTTACTTTCTAGAAACCTCAGTCAATGCCGTTTCGGTTGGACTAGGGAGTCTCGGAGAACGAGTCTACACAAGCCCATCCTAAAGTCTCGAACATGTCTCCCGGAAGCACGAAAGTCTAGGATGCGTTTCCACACGTGCTGAACACGATGTGGTTTCTCTTGATAGACGTGTTGATAATCCATTAGATGTGTGGACATTTCTTAGTCCTTTTCCCCTCTTTTTTATTTGGGTGGTCAGCTGGAATCTGTTGAATTATTGGTGTTCCTTAAGCTTGAAGCTTCATTAGACGCGTCCGCGGACATGTGTAAACGAGTTTAATGCCCTCGTTCATTTTAATAATTGGGGTACGATAAGTGCACATGAACTGGATGCACCCGATAACGCCTCCATCATGCCGAGTAGAGACGTTGGGGCGACCAGGGTTACTCGGAAAGCAGAAACATGAAATGAGATGCTAATTTGCTTCCTCTTTTCCACACCCCCAACCTAAAGTAAATTTGTTTGGCCAATTGGGGTGGCTTGCCAGCAGTTGAGCATCTGATTTTGTCATTATTCTTGTAATTGTTTATGTTATCGCTTTAGTAATTTCCCACGTTTTTCTTTATCCAATAACTCACCCGTGACTCGAAATATCACGTTCGTGAATCATGAAAAACGAGACCTAAGAGTTATTGGTCAATAGTACTATATTTTTATCTCAAACTAGGGCACAATGATCAAGCGGTCTCCTTTTCACTTATTCACAACTTCCACAATGAAAGTTGCACAATATCGTACAACAGATCACGTAATACAATGGAGATTACAATCATACTAGACTTATTCAAAGGCCCTCAATGTTTTCCAATCGCTAATTACTCTTAATCTCTCGAAAGAATTCACAAATTTTACAATTTCGAAATAGTTATATTTTCTTTAGAATGTAATTCACACACGCAAGCTAAAAGCTCATATTCTCATTGATGTGAGAAGACCAACACTCACCTCTTATGTATAGTTAAGAAATAATAATGCAAAAAAAGAGAATATGGAATTTTCTATATATTTTTATATGTATCAATAAATAATATATGATCCTTTTTAAAGTAACAAGATAAATATAATACCATACATAATCTAAAAGATATACAGAATCAAGTAAATAACATAATATCGCTAGCTTGTCTAATAGTTCTATCTTAAATAAAAAATCTAGGAAACATAATTAGATTGAGTTCTCTTAATGGGATCAAACTCGAGTATTATTTTCGTCGGTAAAGCTCCGGCTAAAATAATTACCGACGAAAATAATACAGAACAATAAAAGTAAACGAAAAGTCAACAACAAAATTCAAATTCGAGGCTCATTCGAAAGCTATTCAAGCTTGATGGCCACGGTTCGACCAAAAAAAGGAAAGAAAAAGCTTGATGGCCAAGGAAACAAGACTTATATATATATATGTATGTATGTATCCCCTAACACACACAACCGAACCAGAAAAAGAAAAAGAAAGTTTTTATCCTCCAGATTAAGCCCAAAAGAAAAAGATATTCGATGGAGTCAACTTCATCGTCCGAGTCCAAGATCGCCACGGCCAAGGCGGTGTTCTCGGCCGCCGCATCTGTCACAGCCACGGTGATGCTTGCCCGCTCCATCACGCAGGATCTGCTCCCCAACGACTTCCAGTACTACCTCTCCTCCGCCGTCCACGGCTTCCTCGCCCGCTTCTCCTCCCAGCTGACCCTCGTCATCGAGGAGTACGACGGCCTCGTCAGCAACCAGATCTACGATGCTGCGCAGATCTACCTGTCCGACAAGATCTCCCCCACCATTCGCCGCCTGCGGGTTGCCAAGCCCGAAGGCGAGGACAACCTCAATGTTTCAATGGAGCCCCGCGAGGAAGTTGTAGACATATTCGGCGGTGCCAAGCTCAGGTGGGTCATGTCCTCGAGGAGGGTCGAGACAGGTTTCGGAGATGGCCGAGGGAGGTGGAGGTCGATGGGCCCGGTCACCACGGAGTCCGAGGCCCGCTTCTTCGAGCTCAGCTTCCACAAGAAGCACAAGGACATGGTGATGAGCACGTATCTGCCCCACGTGGTGGAGGAGGCCAAGTGGATGAGGCAGGACAAGAAGACGCTGAAGCTGTTCACGCCGTGCTGGGAGAACCTGTATGGCGGCAGCCCCTCCGATGCGTGGACCCCGGTTAACCTCGACCACCCTGCGACGTTCGAGACGCTCGCAATGGAGGCGGGGACCAAGGAGTTCATCATGGAGGACTTGATGAGGTTCGTCAAGAGGAGAGAGTTCTACAGGAAAGTGGGCAAGGCGTGGAAGAGGGGGTACTTGCTGTACGGACCGCCGGGGACAGGGAAGTCGAGCCTGATTGCAGCGATGGCGAATTACTTGAAGTTCGACATTTACGACCTTGAGCTGACGGAGCTGACCCGGAACTCGGAGTTGAGGAAGCTGCTGGTGGCGACGGCGAACCGGTCAATCCTGGTGGTGGAGGACATCGACTGCACCATCGCGTTCCACGACCGCATGGCTGAGGCTCGGGCGGCAAGCCCCTCATCCGGCGGGGAACCGGAGAACCAGGTTTGTCTCTTCATACTTTGATTATTAGTTTTTTTTTCCTTATTATTAGGTGACTATTTAATATACTCGTCTCATGATCTCGAGGCCTCTTATAAAAAAAGAACTTTTTTTTTTTATAAAAATGCTTTTTTTTACCAAATTAACTGAAAATAGACTAGAATAGGAAGCACAAACATAGAGCCTCACCCACACCACTCATAATTGTGCCCGTTAACGTTGGTGGCGATGAAGAGAGAGATGCATAGAGAATTTGAAGGTTTTTATTAGTAACTACCTTTTCAAAGGACATAACTTAGTGTTGTGTCCAGATGTTAAAGGGTAATTAAGTTAAAGGATCCAACTTTCTTTCTTAATCTAGTGAATTACAAATCAAAAGTAGCAAGGAAATCAGATAGAAAAATGCATGATTAGGCAGAAAAATGCATGATAAGGCGAAATTAAGGATGTGACATGAAAGGCGAAGAAAATCGACCCCGCCACATGGGTTAGAAACTGTCCACTGTATATACCCTACTTAATCACAATGACCCTTTGAAATTTTCAATAGTTTGAACTAATCAGTCAAGACACATTAAATTAGTCATTTTTGGCCAAAATAAACTATAAAGCAGTAGAGTACATAACACGTGGCCTCTTCCTCTATGGAAGTTTCTTGGAAATTTCATTATTGGCCTTTGGCATGTGCCGTATATGTACTCTTTCTAAACTTCACATGTTAATGATCATTGCCCTTTGGATGCCCAGGTGACATTATCAGGCTTCCTTAATTTCATCGACGGGCTTTGGTCAAGCTGCGGCGACGAGAGGATTATAATCTTTACCACGAATCATAAAGAAAAGCTCGACCCGGCACTTCTCCGACCGGGTCGTATGGATGTCCATATTCACATGTCCTACTGCACCCCGTGTGGGTTTAGACTCTTGGCTTCAAACTACATTGGCGTCAAGGATCACGATCTTTTTGGAGAGATCGAGGATTTGATCCGCATAGCTGAAGTCACTCCTGCCGAAGTCGCGGAGCAAATGATGAAGAGCGAGAAGCCCGAAGATGCGTTGAGGGACGTGATTGAATTCCTCAAGATAAAGATCAAGGAAAATGAGGAGCTCAAAGCCAAGGAAGCTGAGCAAAAATTGTTAGCAGAGAAAGAGGGAAAAGTGGAGGTACAAGAGGTACAAAATACGAATGCGAAGGGAGATGAATAAGCAGATGATGACGAAAATTAATGTCTATTTATTAGCCTTTTTGTACTATAATTATCTTGCAAATATAAATCGAGGAAAAAGCGAAGGGGGAGGGGTTAGCAGAGAAAGAGGGAAAAGTGGAGGTGCAAGAGGTACAAAATACGAATGCGGAGGGAGATGAATAAGCAGATGATGACGAAAATTAATGTCTATTTATTAGCCTTTTTGTACTATAATAATCGAGAAAAAAGCGAAGGGGTTTGTAATTTTTTTCAACGCATTTATTTAATGGAAAATCTTTGCATTCACGAACGGCCTCGTTTATTGTTGATCCGAAAGCCGTATGCTGAGTCTTTCTTGCACCGGTGATGTCTAAAATAAATTTCTTATTTTATACCCACTAGTAATTACTCCTTCTATAAATCCCGCAAGCACCACGCCATGGCCACCGCCATCGGGGCCTTTCACCAGTACTTTATTTGCAAAGGTTTTGCCGCGCTTCGACATCTTCACTGCATCACATCAACAACCGCCGCCGCCGCCGCCGATGGTAGTTCACCATTTTACCGCTGCCAATCTCGATCGAACCATTGCAAATGCATCTATTCTTATTATATCGTGGCTCTCTTAACTTGAATTAATATGTAGTTTTATACTTATACTATTCATTAAGTGCTATTTAGCTAAAGATTATCACACGCAATTAAAAATCTTGGAAGTTATCATATGCCCTCTTCTAAGCAAATGAATAAATAAACCAAATGAATGAGTAAAAAGAAAATAGCAGAACAATCTAGATCCAAAATGTGCACAATTCACAAGGACGTGACCATATATTGGGCCTGGCCCATTCATGTCCGAAACGGGCCGGACCGGGCCGCCCTTTCCCCTTCTCACGTCCCCGTCTTCTTCTAGACCTATCATCCATCTAAAATGTCAAATAATTATTGGCACTAACTTAAATGATTTGCTTTAAAATTACCTTTCGGTTCTTGGCTTAATCAGTGTTGAGTGATTCAGATTTCAGAGAAGACAAAAGGTTAAAACAAAAGGCCAGATGGACCCAAACTCAACTAGATCCATTTCTCTAAAAGTCTAGCATTTGCGAATGTAATGGTCGCCCTGTGATTAACAAAAAAAGATCTTCTTTAAAGGGTTCATTTTTTTTTTTTTTTTTTATGTTGAATTATCCTTGGTCGCCATGTTTCCCTACAAATTGTAGAGTGAAACGAAGTTGAACGGTAATTAGAGAGAAAATGAAAGGCAATTAGAAATATGAATCTAATGAGAAAGAGAGAACAAGGTTGGATGGCAGCGGCCGCGACAGTGATTGCCAATCCTAATGATGAAGATTGTCATCACCAATTGTTCGACTGTTATCGTTTGGGAGCACCCATGCATGCACGTGAGTAAGTATGTGTTTGTCCTTGGCAGATGAAGTTTCATAAGTCCATGTGGCATGACCTTAAAAAATGACAATTTAGCTAACTAGAGATCTTAGAGAAGATATTGGGTGGTCCGGGACCGCCACGTCAGCGTGGTCCCGGACCACTCACGCGGCGCCACGTGTGCGGGGAGGGACAAAAGAGAGAAAGAGGAGAGAGAGCGTCAGAGAGGTGGGCAGAGAAAGAGGAGAGAGAGCGTCAGAGAGGTGGGCTCGGTTCTGGTCCTTTGTCCTCTCCCCGCACATGTGGTGCCGGGTGAGTGGTCCGGGACCACGCTGACGTGACGGTCCCGGACCACCCAATATTTTCTTAGAGATCTTATGCGAAAAATCGACTTGGATGACTGAAAATAAGTGTTGCAACCCAACACGTAGATGCGCACAAAGAGATAATGATACCACATTACTAAGTACAAAGGGTTACATGATAGATTTTCTCAAAAGATCAAAATAAGTCAAATGAACTAACAGAGATCTGTACGCTCCATACTCATGAGAAATATTTCTGTTGTGTGGTCCCGGGTCACAAGGGCATATTATAATTCGACTTGCATTGACATCAAATGGAATCGGGCTGATCCAAAGATTAGAATCCGCCGGTCGGGGATATGCGATCGGGACAACATGAAAATCCGCGGCAGAAAGTCTTGGTCGATGCTGACTCGGCTGACTTGGGGAGTCTCGGACAGGGAGTCTACAGAAGTTCATCCTAAAGTCTCGAACGTGTCCTTGGGAAGCCGGAAAGCCTAGGATGCGTTTTCCCGTGCGTTGAACGGAGTCTAAGTTCTCTTGCTCGTCGTGTCGACAATTCATTAGATGTTAAACATTTCTTCGTCCTTGTACCCCCGCTTTTTTATTTGGTTGGTGAGTTGGAATCTGTTGAACTATCAGTGTTTCTTGGCCGCTGCACAGGCAAGCTGGGATTAAAATAAAACGACCAAAGGAAGACCCGGAAGTTTTATTACCGACGGTGCGGAAAGTTACATAAAAAAAGAAGAAAAAAAGCTGGTTACATTGAAGATACAACATTAGAAAATTATAAGATGCCATCTGCGGATGTGTGATCCGAGCACAGCGTCCTCATTCGTTTTAATAATGAGGGTGCGACAGGTGCACATAAGCCCGATGCAATTGATAATGCCTCCATTGCACCGACTGGAGACGTTGAGGCGATGAGTGTTGCTCGAAAACCAAAAAGATAAAATCAGATTACTCTTTCCTTTCCTCTCTTGCCACTCTAACCTAAAGTAAATTACTTTGGTCATATGAGGTAGCCTGCACTGTGGTTTTTTCCTTTTTTATAATCAAAAGAAAATTATATTTATTGCTCAAAAGGTCACATGAGAAGTATATAAATTTCATGAAAAAGCAAATCAGAAGAGAGTAAAGTTCAAAATACTACAAAAAATAAAGCCAAATCCATAAAAACAAGAAAATTCAATGGATCACTACTAGGATTAAGCACACACTCCTTTGACAATAATAGATATGTCAAGTAAAATAATTGATGGTCAATCATTAGATTCCGGTCAATTATTAGATTCCATGTCTTCGTCAATGATAAGCACAGGTCGGAAATTCTTTCTCCAATAATTACGGCGTTGCTAGTTGACGATGTGTGC
Source organism: Eucalyptus sp. ANBG9806169 (assembly GCA_014182395.1). Classification (NCBI taxonomy): domain Eukaryota; kingdom Viridiplantae; phylum Streptophyta; class Magnoliopsida; order Myrtales; family Myrtaceae; genus Eucalyptus; species Eucalyptus sp. ANBG9806169. The sequence goes on along the minus strand of CM024581.1, from coordinate 28,605,402 downwards.
TTAAGTTTGACTTCCTCTACACCATCGTTGTACAAAGATAATCAAAACAAGCTGAGCAAACACAAATATATCACTTGAAAGAGCAAATTTTCATAGTTCAGTGAAATGTGCAATTGCCATTGAAGTTAGAGGCAAGGGATTTGTATATGAACAGAGTAGAAAAGTATCAAATCCTCAAAAGTATAATTATTAAATTCTCAAATCTGGGTTTGGAGAGTATAGCTCCCATATTTAAAATTAGATTGGAAGAAATTCCAAATCCAAATCGAAAAAAAGAAAAAAAAAAAGAACAATAAAATACAAACAAAATCAATAAGAGAGGGAAGAGAGAGTGAACGCTTTAGTAGCTTCCCACGTTGCTCTTCATCCAAGAACTCTCACGTGGCCCTGAAAATTCACGTTCTTGAATTATAAAGGATGAGGCCCAGGAGTTATTGGTCAAATTACCATACTTCATCTCAAAAAAGGGCGCAACCGTCCGGCGGTTTCCTTTTCACTTATTCACGAGTTCTGTGAAGAAAGGAGCATGGTATTGTATGATAGATAAAATCACATTAGAGATTACAACTATACTTGAATAACTCTAGAGTCTTCATCGTTTCTCAGCTACCCATTAGTCTTAATTTCTCAAACGAATTCACGAATTATACAACTTCAAAATACTTGTATTTTCTCTACGATGTAATTCACGATCACTCCATTATTACAACCAAAAGCTCATAATCATATTGATGGGTAGAAATCGACACTCACATCTTATGTATGATATTTGTATCGAGAAAAGTGTCAAAAAAGTCATAAATATATTAAACGACAACTATAAACCTTTCAATTATATCAATTCAATCTAAACTTTCTACAAACTTGTCAATTTAATCATAAACCTTGTAACAATTTACTAATTTAGTCATTTTAGTCAATTTTAGCCGAAAATTGCTAACATAACAATTTAGTCAACACCATCCATCTTACATGGTCTACTTGGAGTTGAGTTGACAATTTTTACAATTTTTTTTTTCTTTCCTTTCCTTTAGTTGTTTTTTCTTTTCTTTTTTCTTTTCCCCTCCATTAGCCATCGCCAAACCTCGTCAATGACTAGCAGATGTTGTGGGCTTTAGGCGAGGGCCACCATTGCCGGATCAAGGGTCACCTTCGCGAGGGCTAGCGAGGCATGAGCATTAAAAAAAAAGAAAGGAAAAATAGAAAAAAAGGAAAACAATCATAACATTAAAAAAAAATTGTAAAAATTATCCACATTAGTGCTGGCTATACTAGTTAAGACAGTCAATGCTATCTAAATTGTCATGTTGGCAATTTCTCATTGAAATAGCAAGAAGAATTAAATTGATAAACCATTGAAGAAAAATTGATAAAGGACTAAATTAATATAATTAAAAGATTTATAATTTAATTGAGGGAAAAGTACCAAAAAAGTCCTAAACCCATTGCATTAGTACCAATTCAATCATAAACTTTTCAATTAGACCAATTTAATCCTAAACCTTTTAATATTGGTACAAATTCAGTCCATCCGACCAATTTTGGCCGACAGGCGGCCGACGTGGACATCGGCCGGTGGCCGAACGCCGACATGGCAATTTTTAATTTTTTTTCGATTTTTTATTAATTTTTTTTTTTTTTTCTTTTTTTTTCCTTTCTTTTCCCAACAGTGGCCGACGAGCTCTGGTGAGGCTCCCCGCCACTTTGGGCGAGGGTCGCGGCCCTCACCGGCCCTCCCAAGTAGGCGGCGAGGCGGCTTCGCTCGGATCTGGGAGAGGCTGGGCAAGGGTTGCGACCCTCGCTTGCAGCAGCAAGGGCTTCACGGCCACCGCCGAAAAAGAAAAGGAAAAAGAAAAAGAAAATCTTAAAAATTGCCACGTCAGCGTCCGGCCACCGGCCGACCTCCACATCAATGCCAGCTGGCCAAAATTGGCCAGATGGACTGAATTGGTACAAATATTAAAATGTTTAGGACTAAATTAATATAATTAAAAGATTTATAATTTAATTGACAAGTCGGCAAAATATTTAAAACTAAATTAGCACAATTGAAAGATTTAGAATTGAATTGACCATTTACAATAGATTTAAGATGTTTTGGACAATTTTCTTTACTTGTATCTAAAATGAAAATTCTACTCAAATTAAGAAACTACTCAAATGACAAAACATAATTGGTTCGTGTTATCTTCTACAGTTCAAACTTGAGTTACGTTTCTTCGTGAATTTTCTTAGGTTACTCTCTGACTTCAATTTGAGAGGTAACCAGACAGAAGCGACGATGTTTCCTCAATTTCGAGGTTCATTCAAAAGCATTCAAGCTTGATGGCTGGGGAAACAAGACGTGGGTATAAATATACGTATAGCCCTACCACACACATACACAGGAACCAGAAAAAGTAAAAGAAAAATTTGCATCCTCCAGATCAAGCCTAAAAGAAAAGGCCATTCGATGGAGTCAACTTCATCTTCCGAGTCCAAAATCGCCACGGCCAAGGCGGTGTTCGCGGCCGCCGCATCCTTCACGGCCACGGTGATGCTTGCCCGCTCCATCACCCAGGATCTGCTCCCTGACGACCTCCAGTACTACCTCTCCTCCGCCGTCCGCAGCTTCTTCACCCGCTTCTCCTCCCAGCTCACCCTCGTTATCCAGGAATACGATGGCCTCGTCAGCAACCAAATCTACGACGCCGCGCGGATCTACCTGTCCGCCAAGATCTCCCCCAGTACTCGCCGTCTGCGGGTTGCCAAACCCGCAGGCGAGGACAACCTCAAGATTTCAATGGAGCCCCGCGAGGAGGTCGTAGACATGTTCGGCGGTGCCAAGCTCAGGTGGGTCGTGGCCTCGAGGACAGTCGAGACGGGTTTCGGAGCCAGCCGAGGGAGGGGGAGGGGGAGGAGGAGGACGATGGACGTGGTCCCCACGGAGTCCGAGGCCCGCTTCTTCGAGCTCAGCTTCCACAAGAGGCACAAGGACATGGTGTTGAGCACGTACCTGCCCCACGTGGTGGAGGAGGCCAAGCGGATGAGGCAGGACAAGAAGACGCTGAAGCTGTTCACGCCGTGCTGGGAGGACTTGTATAGCGGCAGCCTCTCCGATGCGTGGACCCCGGTTAACCTCGACCACCCAGCAACGTTCGAGACGCTCGCGATGGAGGCAGCGACCAAGCAGTTCATCATGGAGGACTTGAACAGGTTCGTCAAGAGGAGAGAGTATTATAGGAAAGTGGGCAAGGCGTGGAAGAGGGGGTACTTGCTGTACGGTCCGCCGGGGACAGGGAAATCGAGCCTGATCGCCGCCATGGCGAATTACCTGAAGTTCGACATCTACGACCTCGAACTGACTGAGGTGAACCGGAACTCGTTATTGAGGAAGCTGCTGGTGGCGACGGCGAACCGGTCGATCCTGGTGGTGGAGGACATTGACTGCACCGTCGAGTTCCACGACCGCATGGCTGAGGCCCGGGCGGCGAGGTCCTCAGACGGTAGCGAATCCGAGAACCAGGTCTCTCTTCTAACTTTGATTATTCTTATTCAGGTTTTTTCTTTATCGTTAGGTGACTAGGTGACTAAATAAATATAGTCGCCTCATGATCTCGAGGTCACTTAATAAAATGAAAACTTTATTGCTTATAAAAACACTTCTTTTTTTACCTAATTAACTGAAAATAGATTAGAACAGGAAGCACAAGCATAGAGCTTCCCTCAGGCCACTCATGGTTTGTACCTGTTAGCGTTGGTGGCGATAGAGAGAGAGATGCAAAGAGAATTTGAGGGTTTTCATTAGTAACTAGGTTTTCAGAGGACATTAATCCTCTCAAGAATCCATGTCATTTACTCTCCTCATATGGATTTCGTCCTTTTTAATTTAATTTAATGTCGTGTCCAGATATAATAAAAGGTAATTAAGTTGACAACAATGCTTAGCTAACCATACTGTTAGCTTGGAAAATGGACGGTCAATTTTCAACCATACATTTTTGGATAAGAGATAGGGAGACTTGTATCTTGCTTGGAAACTTCCTAGTGCTTGTGTTTGGGAAAGGAAATTTTTGTGGACATCTTTTGATTGTCACGAGACGTGGCTTCTTTTTCCATGAGAGTTTCTTGGAAATTTCATTATTGGCGCGTGCCATTAGATTTTGAATGAACACGTGCATCTATAAGAAATTTACATTTTAAGATCACACAAATTACAATTCGAAAGTTACAACTTCCAAACAACAAACCTAATAGCACTTTTCACATGGGAATAATGACACACATAGTCTCTAAATTTTAACTCAATGTGCAATTTAGTCCATAAACTTTTAATTTGTTCAATGTGGTCCTTAAACTTTAGCATAATGTATAATGTAGTCCATGAACTTTTGGTACATGTTCGATATAAACCCTAAACTAATGAAAATATTCAATATAATCATTCTACTAATTCAAGGCCAAATATTACATTAAACATTTTCATACAGTTCAAGGACTGTATTGAATATGTACAAAAAATTCAGTGATTATTTTAAACAAATTAAAAGTTCGAGGACTAAATTGCATATCAAGCTAAAATTTAGGAACTATTTGTATCATTTTTTCTTTCACATGTGCAAATCACACACAATTAAAAGTTACGTTAAAATAGGGACAAAAAAAAAAAGACCATAATTGAATCAAAAAGCGTGTTTGTAGTCAAAACCAAAATGACTATTGCTTTGGGATGCCACAGGTCACCTTATCAGGCTTCCTTAATTTCATCGACGGGCTCTGGTCAAGCTGCGGCGATGAGCGAATCATAATCTTCACCACGAACCATAAAGAGAAGCTTGATCCGGCACTTCTCCGGCCAGGTCGTATGGACGTTCATGTTCACATGTCTTATTGCACCCCATGTGGATTTAGGCTTCTAGCTTCAAACTACATCGGGGTCAAGGATCACGCGCTCTTTGGAGAGATCGATGATTTGATTTGCACCGCCGAAGTCACTCCCGCCGAAATCGCAGAGCAGATGATAAAGAGTGAGAAGCCCGAAGATGCATTGAAGGATATGATTGAGTTCCTCAAGATGAAGATCAAGGAAAAAGAGGAGCTCAAATCCAAGAAGGTGGAGCGAGAATTGTTAGAAGAGAAGGAGGGGGAAAAGGAGGCGCAAGAGGGGTACAAAATATGAACGTGAAGGAAGACAACAAAGCGAATGATGACGAAAATCTTTTAATGGCGATAAAGTGATGGCCCACTCCCTTTTTCTTTTTCTTTTTTGTTTTTCTACTTATAATAATTACTATAAATAAGCATTTCATATGTTTTGTTTTTTAGCTTATTAAAGACAAGTGCATTCGGGCCCCCATTTGGAATGTTTTCTCTATTTTTTGTCTCTCTTATATCAAAAGCTCACTTTCTTGGTAAAATTTTTATTAATTTCATTAATCTAAATTACATATCAAGTCCCTTTATTTGCCATATCAAAGAATTTATCTTTTTTCCTTATTATACTAGTGAATACTTTTATACAGAGTATGTAAGACGTTAAAAGAATATACAGAAATAAACTAAAAACATTTATGCATAATGAAGTACCTTAATATTTTTCTACAAATGGTTTATCAGTGATATTAATTTCTATCGATCCAAAATAATGATATTTCGATGGTATTTAAAAAAAAAAATCTTGCTTTATGCATTTTTTTTTATTTAATTAATTTCATCTACTATAACAACTTATCCATAAATATGATCAGCAACATGGAAAAAAAAAAAATAGATTTCTTGGAGATTTCTCTTTTCGACAGAACAAATTAGTATGGACATAATATCTAAAAAAAAAAAAACATGGTGCCTTTAATGTACATGGAAAATCAGCAATAAACAGAAACTAAATATATGAAATTCTTAATTATGGTAAGTAGATCTTACAATAAATTTGGAAGCCCCAATTAAAATTACAATTGAATAACAGAGGACAATTTTGTCTTCTTGGTAAAAAGTGGATGAATTTAATTATATAAGGGATAGAAATAGTGCCACCATGAAATAAAACAAAACAACAAAAGTAAAAAAGAAATGTCAACAACAAAACAAAGTCACGATGTTTCCTCAATTTCGAGATTCATTCAAAAGCTATTCTTCCTTGATGGCCAAGGAAACAAGACGTGTGTGTCTATATATATATATATATATATATATGGTATTCCGTCCATGATTAGGTCATATAAGTAATCATTTTTTAGGAAAGATTTTCCAAATCACTCATTTTTTGTGAAATGAATGCATCATTAGTCTATGTCAATTCGGTTGACTTGGGAGTCTTGGAGGAGTTTACATAAGCTCATCCTAAAGTCTCGAACATGTCTCTTTCTTAATTTAGTGAGTTACAAATTAAAAGTAGCGAGAAAATCAGAGAGAAAATGCATGATTTGGAGATATTAAGGATGTGAACACGAAGGACATCAAAATTAACCCCGTCGCATGGGTTAGAAACTATACATTAGATATATCCTACTTACTCACAATGACACTTCAAAAATTTTTAGTTGGTTGAATCAATCAGTCAAGATATGTTAGATTAGTCAACTAAGGCCAAAATAAAATATAATTTATTAGAGTACATGAGACGTGGCTTCTTTTTCCATGACAGTTTCTTGGAAATTTCATTATTGGCCTGTGCTTTTGAATTTTGAATGAACACATGCATCTATATGATATTTACATTTTAAGATTACACAAATTACAATTTAAAAGTTACAACTTCCAAACAACAAAACTAATAGCACTTTTCCCATGGAGATAATGACACAAACAACCCCTAAATTGTGGCCTAATGTGCAATTTGGTTCATTAATTTTTAATTTGTTTAATGTAGTCCTTGAACTTTGGGCAAAAGTACAATGTGATCCCTGAAATTTTAATTTAATTAATGTAATTCATGAACTTTTGATACATATTCAATACAGTCCATGAACTATATGAAAATGTTAATATAGTTCTTCCATTCATTCAAGACTAGAGGCTACGTTGAACATTTTCATACAATTCAAGAACTGTATTGAACAAAGTAGAGCTTAAGGATCAAATTGAATATTGAGTTAAAGTTTAGGAACCACGTTGGACAAATTAAAAAATTTAGGAATCAAATTGTACATTCGGCTAAAGTTTAGGGACGGTTTGTATCATTTTCCCTTTCACACATGCAAATCACACACAATTCGATGTCGCGCTAAGGCTAGAGACCCAAAAAAAAAGACCATAACTTAATCAAAAAGCATGTTTATGGTCAAAACCAAAATGATTATTGCTTTGCGATGCTTCATGTCACATTATCAGGCTTCATCAATTTCATCGACAACCTCTAATGGAGTTGCGGCGACTAGCGAATCATAATCTTCACCACAAACCATAAAGCAAAGCTCGATCCGGTATTTCTCCAGTCAAGTGTATGAACGTCCATGTTCACATGTCTTACCGAACCTATTGTGAGTTTAGGCTTCTAGCTTCAAACTACCTCGGGATTAAAGATCACTCGCTTTTTGGAGAGATTGACGATTTCTTTTGCGCTGCTGAAGTCACTTTGGCCAAGTCGCAGAGCAGATGATAAAGAGCGAAATGCCTGAAGATGCGTTGAAGGACATGATTGAGTTCCTCAAGATGAAGATCAAGCAAAACGAGGAGCTCAAAGGCAAGAAGGTTGAGCTAGAATTGGTAGCAGAGAAAGAGGGGAAAAGAAGGGGCAGTAGGAACAAAATGTCAACGTGAAGGAAGACAAACAAGCAGATGATGACGAAAATTAAGAATGATTTATTAGACTTTTTGTACTGTAATTATCTTAGAAACTCAAGTATTGATCATTGTTTGGAGGATGTAAAGGGGTTCACCAATAAATTTGCGCATCCCCAATATGGTTTTCTAATTTTTTTAAACATATTAAATTTATGAACAAAGTTTATAACCATAATAGTAAAGGAAATTTTGCAAGTGACTATCTATATTGATATAATAGCCGTAACTATACGTTTTTACACTAATGGCGTATGCTATGAGAATTTATAATTCATGCCCACTAATAGTTAATGCTTCCATAAATTGTGCATGGATACCACACCGTGATCATTGCGATCAACACCTTTCACCTAATTGTAATTCGCACCACTATTGTCGCTCTCGGCCATCATCACGGCATCACCTCAACCACCACCACCACCACTGGCAGTGGTTTTAGCATTACCGATCTCGATCAAACCATTGCGATTGCGATCCCATCTATGCATATCATATCATGTCTCTCCCATCATATACCCCGAAATTAAATTAAAAAGAGAGTAGTAGAACAGTCTAAATTCCAAGAGCAAATTCACAATGGCGTGAAACCATCTATTGGGCCCATTGGGCCCTGGCCGAGAACCGTTCATTGGGCCTGGCCCATTTATGTCTTAAATCCTGCAAATGCTCCGGTCCGACCCGGCCCGTTTTCCCGTCTCTCGCGTCCTCCGGTTCTCGCCAACCGGTTCGCTGCGAGTTTCCGCTTTTTCCTCCTCGCGTCGACGAGGTTTTCGAAATTCAACAGTTTTTCTTCCGCTCCGCCTTCGATCTCGAAACCCGTCGCAGGAACCAGCCGTCCCGATTCTAGCCCGATCCAGATCGCGCGGGTCAGTAACGAGCACAACCCACCTCCGCTTTTCGAGGCTTAGGATGATCCTGCTCTCGATCTGTTCTTGCTTTGCTTGAATTTTCTCTTTTCCGGTTCTTCTGATCGGTGTCCCGATCGATTCAGGTTTTTCAGAGAGAGAAAGAAAGACAGGCGAAAATGGACCCGGATGCGGTTAAATCCACCCTCTCCAATTTGGCATTTGGGAATGTAATGGCTGCCGCCGCTCGCGATTATCAAAAGGTGCGTTTTTAAAACTTTTTTAGCATCTGGGTTCGTTTTCTTTTGCTCTTCTGTTCTTGTGATTTTCTGGGTACGTTGAGATTTTCGGTTCTGCGTTTCGAATTTGTGGAAAGCTGGGAAATTTGCAATGACGGTCTCTTGCTGTTGCTGGGATTGCTCCTTTTTGATATAGTGACTGTTGACTGTGAGATTGGATTTGATAGCAGCAGCTCCTTTTCTGCTTCCTCCTTTTTTCATTCTTACTGTTTTTGTTAAAGGTTTTGAAGGTTCAAGTGTAAGCTTTAGCCTTTTGTACATTCTTGGTGTTGTGCTTGAACATCTACTGAATTTCATAGGAGGTAGTGGCCCAGCAGAAAGCTCAAACTTCCACTTATACCCACCAGGAGGTTGATCTTGATGAGTTGATGGATGTAAGTCTGTATCTTTTGTTATGATCTTTTACATGTAAATTCATAAGCATATGCTTGAACCGTTGTTTCTACTATGTAGTTCTAATATCGCCTTACGATGACAGGATCCTGAACTGGAAAAATTGCATGCTGATCGGATTGCAGCCCTCAAGGTGAGAAATTTAACTACTTGTGAGTTGTAAATATGAAATTTCGGTGGTTGATTTGTCAGTTTCACTGTCCGTTTTTCTTTTCTGCTTGAACAGAAAGAAGCTGAGAAGCGCCAAGCATTGAAGCGGCAGGGACATGGTGAATACAGGGAGATAACTGAGGGTGATTTCTTGGGCGAAGTCACCGGGAGTGAAAAAGTGATCTGTCACTTTTATCACCGAGAGTTTTACCGTTGCAAGTAATGTCACGAGAATATTCTTCCTCACTTGCAAGTTTCTTAGTGTTGGTGTTTGCTTGGTGCTCAATTGTGTATGTGTTTATACTTGGGTAATGCCTTCACAGAATAATGGATAAGCATTTGAAGACACTTGCTTCAAAGCATGTGGATACCAAGTTCACCAAGCTTGATGCAGAGGTTAGACATTTGCCCGTCAGATTGCTTCTTTGAAACTTTGGCGTAGAAGTTATCCCAAAAGCAATGAAACCAGAGTCCTAATATCTGCTGTTGGCTATGATGCAGAATGCACCCTTTTTTGTGACCAAACTAGGAGTCAAAACATTGCCTTGCATCATACTTTTCAGGTCAGGGCTTAGCTATATATTTCTGCTATGTTTGTATTCAGTTATTCATTAGTGTGTGTTACTTGTTTGCCTCAATTTTGGATATTTATTGTTTCATTAGCCAGGCGGAACCTGGCTACATCGAAGCTTGAGGTGATCCAGAAAGTCACTCTGTTCATGTTTACCCTAAGACGAAATGCTAAGCTCGAGATTTTCCTTCGTTCTCATTTCAGGAAAGGGATTGCAGAAGATAGACTAGTGGGATTTCAAGATCTTGGAGGGAAAGATGATTTTTCTACAAGGGCACTGGAGGCTCTTCTTATAAAGAAAGGTCTCTCTCTCTCTCTCTCTCTCTCTCTCTCTCTCTCTCTCTCTCTCTCTCTCTCTCTCTCTCTCTACATGCACGCACACAGGAGCGCGCAAGCACATGCACGAGTTTGATACTAAATGCTCGTTGACATACAGGCATAGTTAGTGAGAAGAAGGACAATGAAGGGGATGAAGAGAGCGAATATCTGGAAAATAGGCACAGAAGTGTGAGATCTTCTGTGAATCCAGATTCCGATTCTGACTAAAAATGGAAAGCAAATGCAAGCTCTTTTCTCCAAGATTTTGTAGCTTTCACCGGCAACATGTTGTATAATTGTTCTCATATTTTTGTTTGCTATCATGTTTTCACCAATCAAATGCAGTTGACATGCATTTCCCGAAAGTCTGAAGCTTGATGCTGTATCTGACTAGAAAAGAGAAAACCAGATGCAGCTTTTTCTTGAAATATTGTTGCTTCCATACCACATGTTTGTATGACTATGTCACATTTGTTATGCTTTCGCCATTCAAATGCAGTCACCTGCAAATGTTGCTCTAGTTATTGGATCGCATACCTTAAGTGCCTGTGACACCTTCAATCGAGAGATTATGAATAGTGAAATGAGACATGAACAAATTTTGCATCTCTAACTTAGCTGAGCAATGTACTTATATATAACTTGCATCGTTTGGTGTGTGCTTTGCTTGTTTACGTTTCCGCCATAATTGCTCGATTTGAGAACGAAAGACAGGATTAGCAAGAACGAACTCTTCTTTTCCAAGGAGTCCGAAGAAAGAAACTCTTTGCTCACTTCTTTTAGCACTAGAGAAAACATAATCAAAGGTTGCACTACTGCGTCTGGTTGAACTTTGGGGAATGCAAAGTCAATTTTCCAAAGATCATTGTGGTTAAGACAACGACTTCAGGCATGGTCAGCTCCCATAGTGTGACGGGCGGTGTTGACCCGATGTGTATTCATCGAATGCAAATGGCTCGTTGGCATGGCGGTCGAGTGGCATGGGGTGGATATAGGGAGGCTCATTGGCGGAAGGGGCTCGTCGGTATTGGTGGCTAGTTGAGCACGAGGGAGAGAAGGAGTTGATTGAGCTTCGTGAAAGAACGGCGACCAGTGGCCATAAAGGCTGCCTCTTCGCGACTTCTCTTCGTCCTCTTCACTGATCGTTGTGGCTGATCTTGTTGCTCCGACTTTTCGTAAAAGTCATGGCCGAGGCAATCGATTTGACTGGCTCGTTGGCATGGCGACGGTCAAGCGACGGGGGCGTGGTTGAGCAGTGGAGATGGGTGTGTTTGCAGACTCGCCGAACATGGCAGGTGAGCAACGTGGGGTGGACGAGAGAGAGAGGAAGAGGACAGAGATTGTGTAACGTAAGGGTAGAACTAGAATTTAGATAATATAATGAGGGAAGTTTGGGAAGAAAAAAATTCATTAATCCTTAAACTTGCCTTTTGAAAATACTAAAACCGCGAAAATATTGAGAGCCAAAAGCAAGTCTCTACCTATCTTGTCCCACCTATCTTGACTTTCAGTTTTATCAAGGTCAGCATTTTCCCACCATGATTCCAATAAAAAGTGTTTGGAAAAATAGTTTCCAAACGCACCCATGAATATAATAAAGAACAATAGATCCTCGTTCAAGAAGAATCGACTTCTTACTAAACTTGGTTCTTTTAATAATGAATGCTTGTTTTTCTCTCATTTTCTATTAGTTGATTTTTGATCTTTTCATTTGAAATTTCTTCATTCATACCGTACCACTAGCATAATCAAATTCCGTTCGACAAGATCCTATATTAGCTATACATCCGCCTAGCTTAGATGTCACCACCTGGGGCTTTGAATGGTTTCGAGCATTTTACAATGGAAAGGTTGATGACAAATAGCGATCCCCCAATTAGATATGCTAAAGTAACGAATAACATCTTATGAGATAAATGTTTGGCCGGCATAAAAGAGTAGGGCAAGAGTTTAATCTTCCTTGGTGAGTTCCAAGAAACCAAAGCAATGTTTTTGCAATAAACGAAGAAATTTCTAGGCTATTCAGAACTGAGGGAAGTCAAGGTCAACACTCGAGTTAGAGGGAACGAATTTTCCCGGGAAATTTTGGTAGGACGTTGATGGAGTTGTTCGGGCTTTCCACATGATGTCAAAGATGTGTCTTGAACGGATTTGCCTTGGAATTCGCATGACACTCGCGCGAACTCGGAAAGTCTGCATGTTCCTGTCTGTTGAAACACACGTCATGTCCGAAAACCGCTCCGCTCCACTGGACAATCGTGAGGCTATGCTCTCTCTTCTCCCTCAAAACCCTCTGCCTCTCTAGGAGCACCACCCCTCCAGAAAAAGAGCGAAAGAAGAATCATTACACATTCCCCACCTGCTTCCCGTTCTCACCCTTTCGGATTAGGTGCGCATTCTTCAGCTATGAATTTCATTTGATTCGTATGCTTTCAGCTTTGATATCGGATTTGGATTTTGAATCACGATTCGTATCGGGGTGGCTTCGAGCTAGGATTCTTGTTGCACGTAGAACCGACAATTCGTGTTGGTGGCAACGCATTTGCAAATATCATCCAACGCATTTGTTTTCCCTTCGTAATTTGTTTTCTCGGGACGTATGCAGATAATTGATTTGGCATTCAAGGTCCTGGCATCGGATTTTATCGAGGCGAAATAGAAATGAGCGGTACCATGTCGGGACCACTATCTCCCAAACCAGGTAATGCTTTCCGCTACGATTCGCGACTTTATTTATTTGTGGTTGCATTAATGCATCGGCATTCAAGATTCGAGAGATTAGTATGGCCGGCAATATTCCAACATGTACAGGAACTGCTAGCGTATTGATCCATACCTAGAAAGAAAAGACAGCGCTGAAAGCTGATTGAAGTACTGTTGCCGTCGTAACTCGTCACATGAAATCTTGGCGAACTTTTTGGGCAGCTACATCTTCCATAATGCGGGAAATGTCCTGACCGTTGTTACGGACTCAGAATGGGATTTCTGATGGTTTTCTTCTCCTATTGTTTTCGATATGCAGCTGATGAGAGACATGATGAGAAGAACAAGATTTCATCTTTCAGGAAGAAAGCTATCAATGCGTCCAACAAGTTCAGGCATTCTTTGACCAAGAAGGGTAGGAGGAGCAGCAAAGTCATGTCTATTGACATCGAGGATGAGCACGATGCTGAGGAGTTGAAAGCTGTCGATGCTTTCCGTCAAGCTCTGATACTGGAGGAACTCCTGCCGTCGAAGCATGACGATTACCACATGATGCTCCGGTACCTGATATTCATTTCAGCTTATGAATGCATGAGTTACTGACTTAGCTATCATGTGAGGAGCAAAAACATGAGTTTGTTTTAACTAATATTTTGTGTTGTGTTGTGTTGTGTATACTTGATATATGACAGCATGTTTTACATATTTACCTTACTAGGGATGTCTATTTTTTTCACTGTTGCTTATGCCAGAAGCGTATATGATTGTGCTGACCAGTCACTGCATCCGGTGTGCTAAGATATCGCTATTCTAATTGTTGGTTACTTGACAGTGGTCCCTGTTAGCAATTAGTACCGAGTCATCAGCAAGCAAACTCTGATAGATTCATGTAGAAAAACTCGAAGAGCGGAATTCCTATTTTCCTAAATCACAGATAGAACACGGCTAAATTTATGGAGAAATGTGCTTTACCTAACAATTTAGACCCTGATACTGTAGGTTCTTGAAGGCCAGGAAGTTTGACATCGAGAAATCGAAGCAAATGTGGGCCAATATGATCCAGTGGAGGGAAGAATTTGGCTCTGACACCATCCTAGAGGTAATTGTCGCAGGAAATGTTGTTGAAACTAAAGAGTCTCTCTATGAGTGATGCCTCGAGATGTAGACCCACACTCTGTTTTATCACGAGTCTGGTTTCCTGTCATGAGAGTCAGCATATCTTTGAGTTGCAATGTATTTATGCTAATTCCTGTTTGTTTGTAAGGAATTCGAATTCGAAGAGATTAATGAAGTCCTCAAGTATTACCCCCAAGGACATCATGGGGTAGATAAGGAAGGTCGACCCGTGTATATTGAGAGACTCGGTCAAGTGGATGCCACAAAGCTGTTGCAGGTCACGACCATGGAGCGTTATGTGAAATACCATGTTCGGGAGTTTGAGAGGATCTTTGCCGTAAAATTCCCAGCTTGTTCCATAGCAGCAAAGAAGCACATTGATCAAAGCACTACAATCCTGGATGTGCAGGGAGTGGTAAGCCAAAAAGCGATGATAAACAAAGGTTTTCATGTTACTGATATGAAAAGAAAATTAGTTGCTTGTCACAAGTACAAGATGTACAAGATCGAACCAGATTAGGGCCTTCTCTTAGAATTCGTTAAATCTGCAGGGGCTTAAAAACTTCAATAAAGCTGCCAGGGACCTTGTCACTCGCCTTCAGAAGATTGACGGTGACAATTACCCCGAGGTACTACATCACTCTTACCTCATCTCAAGGCAACTCGCTCTCGAGCATCAGTCGTTAGTCTTTACTTGCTATCAGTTCTTTAACTTCACTTGACGCGACATGTTTTGTCTCCACTGCAGACCTTGAACCGGATGTTCATCATCAATGCGGGTTCCGGCTTTAGAATGTTGTGGAGCACTGTCAAGTCTTTCCTTGATCCAAAGACCACGGCTAAGATTCATGTAAGCGCGTGCAATGTGCATCATATATGTTTGAGCTATTGGACTTACATTGAAGACTTGAATTAACAAGACTACGTACTCATGCCAGGTCCTCGGTAACAAGTACCAGAGCAAGTTGCTTGAAATAATTGATGCAAGGTAAGCCTATAATTGTATTTTCTCTTTTTGTTTTGTCACACGTTATCCTAATCTTTAGGGTCCTGATCATTTTTTTTCTTCGATCATTCGGCAGCGAGTTGCCTGAATTCTTGGGAGGCACTTGCACTTGTTCTGACCAGGGTGGCTGTATGCTTTCTGACAAAGGCCCATGGAAGGACCAAGAGACAATGAAGGTCCCCCAGAACAACCCGCTTTTTGAGTCTTTGCTGTTCGTTAGTGTTGGTTTGTTGAATTCTTTAGCTTCGGTCTTCTTCTTAATCTCACTTAGCCACACGCTTTGCAGATGGTTCAAAATGGCGATCACATGTGCCGAAAGAAATCGACACCTGGATTTGATGGGAAGACAACTTCTGAGGATGAGATGGCAAATGCCAAGGTTCGCCTTCTTTCTTAATCTCATTATTTGCTTTGTCTAATCATGTATATGCATTTTGTTTTGTGGCATGGTGGGTACCATGGTAACTTCTTTCTAGTTGTCAGGTCATTTTTTGCAGTCTTTACTTCATTTGTTTCCTTGCTGAGATTTGTTGCTAACTTCTACAGGGATGTGATCACCCCAATGCCGATGCTTTGGACGCACGACCTCAACCTCCCCATCTTTCTCCTATTGTTGAAGAAGTACGTACAGCTGGCTTCCTAACCTTCAGACAGAATAGATTAGCGAGTAGAAGGCACACGAGAATGTTATCATATCTTAGCAACCACTTTCTTGCTTACAGCCATGTTCTTGTTTTAGTCCATTCATAAAACTAAGAAGCAAAGCAAGAAACTACGATGGCCTGCGTGATGTTTCGAAGTCTTTTTCAACTCTACAAGATTCGTTTGTTTAGACAAAAAGCTATAAGGAAGCATGCAGTTTTTCTATTTCTATCTTTTTGCTCCCCTTATGCACACAAATTAGACTGGCAAGGCTATCTGTAATCACTTCCTTGCCTCCAAATATTCATTCCATTGGTCTCTTTTAGCCGGAAAATTGTTCATTTTATTCATTATCATTTTCCATATTATCCACATTTATCAGATTTTGCTATTTCCTACGTTCCTAAAGAAGAGTTTTTGCAGGGCTACAATAGCCAAAATTGCAAGAAATCTTTCAGGAGAGAGGATTTTGTACCAGTGGTCGATAAAAACGTCGTCATGGCTTGGGAAAAGTTTGCACATGATGATAAATTGGCACTTCCAAAAGGTACATTATGTCTTTTATTTTTCTGCCTGCCTCCTGACATACCTTGTTCTTTATTAAGTTAGTTACTTAACTGCCTCTTGATCAAAGACAAGTCTTCAATAGTTACTTAACTGCCTCTTGATCAAAGACGAGTCTTCAATAGTTTGTGCATAGAATCCTCCAATTTCTGTCCTACCGGTTAGGCATAGTATGTTGCGCCAATGAATCTCCAAGCTTTTCGAGAAATGAAGTGATCCATGTACTATTCTTTTTATTCGTTCTTGTCCCCCTGATCTGTGTTTTCTTCATGCTGCATCAGGAAATCACTTTGCCATGGCTGATCATCACAAGGCCCCCCAATCTGAAGGCTTTAGCTCTCATCTTTTCTCCGGCCTAATGACAGTGGTCATGGGCGTCGCCACCGTCATTAGAATGACGCGCAACATGCCCAAGAAGGTCACTGATGCTACCTTGTACTCTAGCTCGGAATACTATTCCGACAACATGGTTAAGAGCCAGATGCACGAGTTCGCTCCGGCCCCCATCTCTTCTTCTGACTACTTCATGATGCTGAAGCGCATGGCTGAGTTGGAGGAGAAGGTCACTGTCCTGAACATGAAGCCCGCTGCCATGCCAGTGGAGAAGCAGGAATTGTTGGATGCTGCGATAAGCAGGGTCAGCACATTGGAGCAAGAGCTTACGGCAACCAAGAAGGTTAGCACATTTGTCACAGTGGCCAAACGGTCAATACAACACTTTATCAGAACAGCTTTAACTTGCATCTCCCATGCACAATGATTGGAGTTTGAACTTGAAAATGAAGTTTCATCTATTTGATGTGTTAACATCCATCCAAATGTATCACTGTCTAAGCCCCCTGGCTTTGCCCCTAAGTGAGGGTTCTTCAAAAAAGAGATTCTTCTGAAAAGTGCACGGTCATAATGAGCTGCAAGGATTCGAATGGCCATGTAAATTCTTGAAATTAGTTCACTGATCTATATTCATCTAGCTGGATGGGCAATTTCAATTGTAAGCTGTCAAAAAGATAACCACATGTCTTGTTGCTTGTCCAGGCTCTGGACGATACGATTAGCCGACAGCAGGAGCTCCTGGACTACATGGAGAAAAAGAAGAAGAAGAAATCGCTGGTAAGACCGACTGCTTCTTCTTCTTCTCTTCCTCCATTTTTGCGTAATTTTAAGTCCCACAGAGTGAAGATGCTTCACAATCTGAATCCTTTTTGCTTTGTTTTTTTTTTGTCTCTGGTGCAGTTTGGCTGGTAAGGGAGAGACACTGAATGCCCACCAAGGGAGATTGCTGGTGATCCCAAAAAGTGGTGGTTGGGTTATGTTCAGAGTTTTCAAGGCCATCCTGAAATTCCCCAGTCTTTTTCCTAAAACAGTTTCCTATAAACTTGTTCTACAAACTATTAAACATTGCAAGGGCTTTCACTATCTGGTGTATATACGATGCGGAAGATATGTTTTGCGCTCGTTTTTCCCGGCAACGGACTGCTCCAACTCCGCAGTTATTTTATCGGATACTAAACATTCATCTCCGCCTTTGCCGTGCAAGAGTTACGAATTGAACTACTGACTTTTTCATTGCCACAATGAGATCATGCATCTTAAAGGCTGTATTTTCGTGGATATAAGTGAAGTGAGAGAGCAAATAAATGGCCTGCAAATCAGGAGAATTGAAGGGAAACCGTTGCCTCTGAATCCACGGAGTCGACTATCGGTTGACACTTTCTGTCTAGCCATAATTTCCCTAAATTTGATTTTCAAAGGTGAATAATAATACGAAGGATATGTCGGTACGTCGGCTAATGTGCATGAGTCGAGAAGTTACGGGCACCGTACCTTCTAGTTTCCCATGCCAATGATTTGGAAAACTTATATTCTCTAATGGTACTTGTCAGCATCTCCCAATAATTTCACTAGTTAGGCCCTGATCTCACCAAAAAAGCTTTGACATAAAATGACATTATTGACAAGGAATTAACGGTATGTTTTGTCTAGCCTGAAACATCATCTCATGCAAGAACATGATTGAAAAAGTCTCCCGCTTTTGGATAGAAAAAATTAAGGAAGCATTTAATTCAAATCAGCTTTCCAAGATGTTTGGCAAGTTTTCTTAGTAGTTTTAGGTCAACAACATTTGCATTTCCTCAAGGCTCATTTGCAAAGCCAAACCAAACTCATCCTAAGCCGCATTTGTTACTAAAAAATTCGAAGTGAAACGTATTTTTTTGTATAAATTATAATGTATTGAAGTTTGGGCAACATACGGTGGCTGTAGTTTAGTGGTTAGAATTCCACGTTGTGGCCGTGGAGACCTGGGCTCGAATCCCAGCAGCCACATTTCCGCTCCCTTTTTTTTTTTTTCCCGTTCTGTCACGTCCACTTTTGCTTCAATTTGCACATGCATCGGCTCCTTTCTTAGAAGTATATGCATGTGAAATCGTCGAATATACTTGCAACTCTATGATAATTAAGTTTATTTCATTTTCCATTCTCCTTTTTTTATGTTAGATTGATCATCTCTTATACGCTAGTCACGAGAGAGAGAATGTTACGAGTCCGCATCTCCTTTTTTTATGTTAGATTGATCATCTCTTATACGCTAGTCACAAGAGGGAGAATGTTATGATTCCGCATCGCTTTAAAATTGGGTTTCCAATTTGCCGACTTTGGATTAAATCTTATTCTCTAAAGATGGTGACGCATTACTAATGATGCGTCGAATGTAGTTGCAACTCTATGATAATTAAGTTTATTCTGTTTTCTATTCTTCTTCTTCTTCTTTTTTTCTTCTTTTTTAATGTTAGATTGATCATCTCTCACGTAGTCACGAGAGAGAGAATGTTACGAGTTTGCATCACTTTAAAATTGGGTTTCCAGTTTGCCGACTTTGGATTAAATCCTATCCTCTAAAGATAGTGATGCATTACTAATGATATTACTTTTCGGTGACACCCCACTATCTTAAAGAGGGCAACACTATCCGAAAAGGGCAATTGAGCAAACTTGATCATATTTTCACAACAAGAGGATCGACATCATCAAATATCTCATTTGCATTGCACGGATGGTTTTGTCCTCTAGACAATATCCGACAAGATCATGCAAGTGGTGAGCCTTTTTTTCTATCATTTTGCGAGTGATGAGAGGTGGAAAGTGGCAAGAGCATTCCCGGATTGCCCTTTAAAGTGAGGAGACAATCTTAGTAGGGGCCTGAAGAGAAAATATCCGAATGGACATGGGCGGCGACACGAATGAAATGGCTGCGTCAAAGCATTTGCCAACGTGCGTATAAACAGGTGGGTGGGTGCATGTCGAAAAGTCAAAGAAGGTGGGTTGCTAACTTGCTTTCGGATTTCATCCGAAGTTGAAAATAAAACTTTCGAGCCCTCCCTCATCCGAATCTCCAGTATCTTTCCATGTTGCAAATGTAATCACATGTCATGAAATAGTAACATACGGTCTCTTTCGACGCTTAGGAGGAAAGGATAAGCGATATGACGAGTTGACGACCGCTAGCCATACGAAAAGGGTTCGGAACAAAACCGAGTACATCGGATTTCGCAGACCCGCTTTGAATTAATTGCGTGTCTTAGTTAGCTTTCTTCCTATTAATAAATCCACTAAGCTGGCCCTCTTGTGTAGAGAGAGAGAGAGAGAGAGAGAGAGAGAGAAATTTGTCTTTTCTTAGGATATAGAAGATAATTAGAAGGAAGGAAGAAAGAGGGTCTTCTCTCAGGGGCGGTTGGCAATTTCCGCGTTCTTCTGTGGAGAACAATCAGTGGGCTTCAATCATCATCCTAGAGCCGACATCTTGTAGACAAAGGGTGGTGTCTCATATGAACTTATTAAAAGATGCAATCCTTGCATGCAGCCTTACCCCCAAAAAAATTATAATGATAGGATATGATTCTTCTCTTACTTTTGTGGGCAGCCTTTTAGAAAAATTATTTTCTATATAGGCTTTGTTTTTATTAATTCATTTTATGTCCTAAAATTAGCCTTTTCTAGTGATATATATAATTACTTGTTTAGCCTTTATAATTATCTTGACATGAGATTATTGTGAATTGTGTGATTAATAATAGTAAATGAACGGCGAAATGTCCCATTTTTGGACCAGTGATGATCGCTTGTTGAAACCCATATAAGATCCATCATTATTGACAATAGAGATTGCATCTGTTTATCAAGATTTGAACAGAAATTGTACGAAAGAAAGGAGGGTTGCGGACTTCACAGAAGCTTCCCTAAAGCTATTCATATTCAACTTCGCCAAAAAGGAAAAAAGGAAGGCTATTCAATGTATACGTAGATTAGATAATAAGAGCAGCAGCCAAGTATTAGATAGCTGATAAATGTGGTAGCATAGGAAAGCACTAATTATAAGCACATGCTCATATCATTCACCCACCACTTGGCTATTACTTTAGTTCTTCATTGCCCGTGGCATTCGTGGCCGTGGTTGTTGAATGAACCGTTTTATGTTCATTGGGGGATGTATTCAATAACTTTGACCCTCTTTGTCTATCCATCTATCTATATCTATATCTATATCTATATATATTCTTTGATTGAATGAAACTTGCCAAAACTTTAACTCCTTGGCCAATAAAAGGGGGGAGAAAGGGAAATTAAAAAGCTCAAATTTTAAATTGAGCACGGGCTAATGATTTCACTTTCTTTCCTTTAACTTTGCACCTTTAGGCAAAGGAGGGTCCATGTGACGGAACAAGACTGTAAAGTTGAGAAAATGATTCGATTCAATTCAATTCAACCCCATTGGGCTGCTTTTCTATCGCTTTTGCAATGAATATTCAATGTAATGAGATAGGATTCAACCCAAAGTCTTTTTCTTTACAATGTTTGCAACCGAGCTAAGGCACTGCGAGAAAGTGCCCTAGGCAGCATCATCTTGACATCACATGTCACGTTGAGGGTCGACATATATCTCCATACCTGTCCAAGGTCCATTATTGAATATGTTGTCTTGCCTGCTCGATCACATACTGCTATCAACATAACCGATTATCAATAATTGTGATGGTTGCCGCCCCTCCCCCACCCCACCACCACCACCCCCGCTCCCTCCCTTCCACGGAAGACTAATGCTAGGCATGCTATGTTTCTTCTAGATTTTCTATTTTAAAAAGAGCGAGTGAGGTAGTAAAAGGTGGTCACGCCTAAGTATCTAAATGTATTAAGGTCGTCATCCAATGCTATTCTTACTTAATAATCAAGCTACCGCTTCATACATGGATAGAGCTACGGCACATTCTCATTCTTGCCTCATTCGTCCATATGTGACTGAACACTGAGTAACGATAAATCGGGAGAGTTTCATCCGATGTATCTACGATGCCCTTGTCCTTAATACGTCTCTTGTCAGATTGGACACAGGGAAAATGATAACTTGGATTTGCTCACATAAAGAAGAGATAACAAGAAAAGGGAGGGGGAGCACGAAACCGTGCACTGATTCTCTTCTTTCTCATTTGGTTTGTGAAGTAAGCAAGTGGTTTTCTTGATGGACTTTCCATCATCCACTTGCAATTGTGAACCGAATTCGGGTTTTAAGGAGTTTACATCTCTGACCCTGGTGCTGAAACCCTCAACAAAGGTCGCTTTTTAGGAGTCGTGCTGGACTTCGCGTTCCCTTACGTGCTTTCTTCTTCTACCTGATTTTGACTTAATTATATAAAAAATAAATAAATAATAGGTCGAATAATCTTGTGAACCAAGTCGCTATTGAGATCGCTCAGCCATGGGGTCAGCGTACCTGGTTGGAGTCATTGAAAGATTTCCAACTCATGGATTGGAGTCATCTAATCGAATCTCATCAACTGTGAGTAAATAGGTATGAATTTGGCCTCCTATATAAGCCAAAGATCTTGATTTTTAACCCGTTCATGTGGCTTGGAGGATATTCCATGAATCTTCTGATAGCTGAGTCTCGATAGTCATGTTTCAAATTATCATAATAGAAATAAATTACAGTGAGAATGCTCTACCATGCATAGACAAATTAACCATAAAAAAGAGGCTCAAAGTCAATACTTATATTGCCCTACGTAAGCCACAAAAACAAAAGGGTTATGGAGTTTTAGAATATGCTTGTCAACGTAAATCGTTTGGCTTTCTAAATCTTATAATCGTGCATTGGTGGGAGGTGATGTTTCTTTTCAAGCTTTTGATATTTGCATCATAATTCATATTTCCATCAATAATTACATCATAATTGGTGTGAGATGTCTTTTCTTAAGTGGCATATTTTACTTTATCTGTCATGGAGTATTCACAGGGAAAGTTTTATTTTCTTTGCATCAAAATATTAATTTAATGAAAGTAAAAATATAGTAGATGGACATCTATATGGGATCCTACATCCTAGTCACTTTCAATTGAAAAAAAAAATGGCCAGAAAAGAAAGAAAGAAAGATGATTTCACTGTTATAACAACCCACCTTCTTAGAAAGATAAAAGAAAACGAGAAGGGTGCACATCTAAGTTGTGACACCATCATGTGGAAAGATAACCAAAGGCTAATATTTTAACAAAGCACATCGAAATGCTTGGAGCACTATAGCACTCAGCACGTCCTTTTCCTAATGTTAGGACTCTAGGAAGTGGTAGAATTCATGATCTGCAACTTGTGTCGATAGCAATGCGTACACAAGAGTTCCAATAAAGCGTTGAAATACTCCACATTACTTGTTCACGGAGTTTCAACGGGCCTCACATTCATTTAGCACATCTTCATTCACCACTTAAAACTTTCGGATTTGGTTTTCTAATATCAAAAATATTATCGAGCACTATCTAACGAATGTAAAGATCTTTCTTGCTCAGCAACTATGGCACTAATCTTCACTGTGATAGCTCAAGGTCACTATCACTCGAAGGGTTGGCACACAAAGCAATCGGTTCATTAATTTATAAGAAAATTTTGAGACGAGTGGACCAAGATCAATATTGAGTTCATGTCCTCCTTTCGTTATTTTAAGGCAGAAACCCAAATTGTTGGAGTGCGTATAAAGCAAATTATATGAACTGGAATTAGAATGAAGTATAATAAAAGGGACAAATTACACAAATGACTCATAAACTCTATCTTAATGTGCAATGCAGTTCTTGAACTTTCAATTTATTCATTGTGGTCCCTGAACTTTATGTTAATCTACAATTCCATCCATAAATTTTTAATTTGTTTAATATAATCTCTAAACTTTTAATAAATGTTCAATCTAATTCCTATATGAAAATATTCATTGTCATCCTTTAATTAATTCAAATTTAGGGACAATAATGAACATTTTCATATAGTTTAGTACCAAAGTTCATGGATCACATCGAACAAAATAAAAGCTCAAGGACGATATTACACATTGAATTAAAGTTTAGAAACATCATTGAACAAGTTAAAAGTTCAGGGATTACATTACACATTAGGCTAAAATTCATAGACCATATGTATCAATTTCCCCATAATAAAGCAACCCCGATATTTTTCATCATGATAGAAGGTTGCAAAGATGATTGAAAAATGTATTGAGAGTGCAAACTCAATATAGGGCGAAAGAATGATTGAGATCTAAGATGTATGTTAAAAGAAATTACGAATTACATTATCCGTTGTCATCGACTCTACTAATATATAAATATAGCCATACCAAGATTATTAATTTTATTTTTCATTTCAAGAGGCTTGATTAACTCAATAAAATTATGTAACATGACATTTGAGACACGGACATGATCATTTCCAAAATGAATGTGCACACCATTAGTTAATCCTTGCAATTGGATTTGATGAATTATAAGCCTACATATGTAACAACTTATACAGTCATGTGACACATACACCCACTTCACACAAAATTATATTGTCCATGTTCCACGCTCTAACGAATTTTTTTTTTGCAAAAGTTCGAGATTGATGCGATTATATATTATAATTGTTAAATTATATGCAAACAACCATGCGGCACGCATGATTATGACCAACCGTGATTCATGCGATGTCCAACATAATCATGTTTTAAAGAAGTAATTACCCTCATATGAGTAACTATCTCGTGGAAAACAACAATAGGGAAAAGCAAAGATCATTGAAAAAAAAAAAACAACCGGATCCGCGTCCCAAATTGGAAATTCACATTATGAACGGCTCGGATCGGATCCAGATTCGAATCCGGACAACATTTCCTGGCCCCGGCCAGTGCGGTGGGTCGCGGCGCACTGACCGGGGCCCGCCTGCTCGCGAGACCCGACACCCCGCACGTGCTGTCGTACGGCGACGCGTTTACCGCGGATTTTCCATACGGTACGGCGTTCCTTCATCGCGAGTTACCAAAGCATTCCAACAACTCTCATTGGTCCTCGCTCCCACATAGGCCAACTGGCTCCCGCCACGTGGAACCTCAACTTCTCTATTTCCACTTTTGCCCCCGGTAAAAGCGCGCGGTTAACTGCCGAACGGTAACTCCCACTCGGGCACGTCTGGCGGTTAAAAAATGTGCACACGGAGTTCCTCATCGCGCCGTGCGCACCGGCACGCAAAAATGTACTGCGGAAATAAAGATTCTCATTGGTCTACACTTTTTTAAATAAAAATTACTTTGTCAACACTTTCTAATTTTCATCCAGAAAGGTTGAAAAAGGGGAAAAGTATTTTGAATTTCTCAAAACTACGAAACAGTTAAATAGAACTTTACGCTTCAACAAATTACACATTTTAAAAATTTTAAAACTGTTCTCACAGTCTCTAACAAATAATCAAGTGAATCACGTGATTTCGCAAAATGATAAAGAAAAAAAAAAGATTCTCCAGTTGGCTTAAATTTGTACTTAAAATGCATCCCACACGTTCACTGACTTTATTCCTTAAACTACATTTCTTTCCTCATAATATTACTTTTGTATAGATGAAAGGTACAATTTTCTGACGTAAATACATTGGAGAATAAAATTATTTTTCCTAAATGTGTGTTTATTTTACAAAAAATGATATTTTTAAAAAAAAATCGTTTAAATCGCTCACAAAAAAAATGAACAAAATATATTTTCATTGTCTAAGATATTATTTAGACATAAGTTATTATCGATAATAAAAAATATTCATTTACTAATTATTTCAAATAATATAAGTGATCATTTTTAGAAATTATTTTTCAAATTTAACAAACGAAGCCTCATTACGAAAATAGCCTCGTCACAACACCAATTTAATGGTGAAAAAAATTGGATGATCTAGGGAGGCATGACCTTTCACTTTTTCTTGCGTTTCATCATCGTGGCTTTGAAGTTTATTAATTAAAATGTTTTATAATGGCGAAAATAAAACAAAAACGAAAACAATTTCCTCAGCAAAAAAAAAAAAAAAAAAAGCCCTCTCTGTCTCAGCTCAATGATATATGGCCCAACTTCTTCCTCAGCCCTCCATTAAACAATTATTTCCCCCTTTCTCTAAAAATAAAATAAAAAAGATTCCTCCAGAGCTTTTCAGCTTTTTCCATTTGTTTATCATTCCTGAAATCAGCAGCCACTAAAGTTCTCCGTCATTTTTCCACCATCTCCCCTTATAAATTCCACCCTCCATTCCTTCAGAAAACCTCTTCTCCTTCTCCTTCTCCTTCTCCTTCTACCTTCTACCTTCTTTCCCTCTGGTTTTGCCTTCTCCTCCTTCCTTCCTTCTTCCTCCTTCCTTCTTCTCCTTCCCGTTGCTCTGTCTCCGCGCTTCTCGCCCTTTTCCCCTCCTCCCTTCCCTCGCCCCAAGCAGAAACCGAGACTCCCGTCGAGACCTCCCGGTCCCCTCCGCCCCGTTTTCATGTTTTCCCACGAGACGCCGCGGCTCTTGATGCTGCGAGACTCATGACGTCTCCCGTGCTCAGCGAGATCCTGCTCCTGCGTTTTATGGTCAACTCCGCCCTCCGCCGCAGGACCCACCTCGTTCAATCCTTCTCCGTCGTCTTCCTCTACTGGTTCTACGTTTTCTCATGAACGCCCTCCTCCGCTCCTCTTCCCAACCCTAGCGTCCCATAGAACTCCCCCTTGTAGTCTTTCCTGCGTGCTTTTTCCTTAGGTTCTGGGCTGTAGTTTTGTTGTTTCTTTTCGTTTTCTGGTCGCCGGTGTTGTGCTATTTGTACCGTGGTCATGGCTTCTTCCAGTACGGGAGCATCTTCGGGGTCGTCCTCCTTGGCACTCCAGAACTCGGGCTCCGGCTCCGAGGGGTGTGCGCAGGAGCAGAACCAGATCATGGACCAGCGGAAGCGGAAGCGGATGATCTCGAATCGCGAGTCCGCCCGCCGCTCGCGGATGCGGAAGCAGAAGCACCTGGGCGACCTGATGGCCCAGGCGGAGCAGCTCAGGGGCGAGAACGCCCAGATCGCGCACAGCCTCGACGTGACGACCCAGCTCTACCTGAGCATCGAGGCCGAGAACTCCATCCTCAGCGCCCAGGCGGCGGAGCTGAGCAACAGATTGCAGTCGCTCAACGAGATCATCAGTTACATGAGTTCCGCGAGCTTGCTCTTCGAGAGCGACGAGCAAGTGCCGGTGCTCGGCGGGGACGATGGATTCATGAACTCGTGGAACGCCTCGGCGGCGTGGATGAACCCGCCCGTCATGACTCCGGCCGATATCTTGATGTACTGATGGAAAATGGGCGTGGTTGACCGAAGATGGAAAGATATTTTAGCTGCTTGATGGCTCCTTTTCTTTGACGTTTTTCTCTCTTTTTCTCTTCTGATGGTCAAAACAAATTTGGCTCCTGGGAATATTTTAGGCCTGTAAGATGGACTGTCATTAAGTTGATCATGTGTCATTAGATCATGTGTCGTCAGATGCAAGTGGGTTGCCGCTGTAATTTCCTGTTGATTAAATGAAAACATGTTTTATTATTCTAACAAGGTGTTGCTATCAGTCTCTTGCCGATAAAATAAAAAATAGACCATATGTCAAATCATCAGCGAGTCTATTCCCTTTGGCTCCACTCTTATACATAAGATCCTATATTCAAAGCTGAAGAATACCATCCTATTCAAGCATTACATGCGTCGTTGTTTGTACTCTTCTAGTGGACTAAATGATATAAAAAAAAAAGTTATGTAGGTAGGGGTGAACTGAATCAAGCAACTCGCGGGTCACTCAAGCTTCGGATCAATGATTACTCGGATATCAACTTGTTTGAATTCTACTGGAGCTCGAGCTACTCTGACATTTGGTCTGGTCGGGTTTTTACTCATTGAATCTTAGTTTGGTCGCTCACGAGCCCGATCGAATTGGGAAATCACCCATCTAGATAAAACGTTGAGCAAATAGATGGCCCAAATCGGTTGTTCCCATTTTCTCTTTTTCACATTTTTCTTTATCCTTTTATCCATATTTTTCCTCATCCCATTTTGTGATTGCTCCCGAAAAACAACGGGTTATTAATAAAGAAAAAAAATTTCCTCTTTCCCATTTCCCTCTATCTCTTCTCTCTCCATCGTCTTCTTCACCCTTTAACCATGAAGGGAAGGTTTCGGCTAGAATCACCGTCTGCTCCCTCTGTTGATGATTTTGTTTGTGTATTTTTTTTCTTTCTTGTTTCTCTTCTTTCCCAATATAAATTTGTGAGCTTTTTTCTTCCAATCTAGTTCTATATTTCGGAGCTATCATCTTCTAATTTAGATCTAAGAGATTAATAAATATTTTTTCAGGATTTGATATATGGTGCTTTGTCGGTGTACAAGTCTTGTCTCTTCAACTTCAATGGCGGCGCAGGAGCTTTGGTGTCTCACTAACCATGAAAATTTGCTCTCCTAAATATTATATATGTGTTCATTTAATATATTTTGGTTGGATCCATACAATGATGATGTAGAGGAAGCCAAATTTAGGTGTTCACTGCTAACTAGCAATGTTGTAGCAACGAGAGAAGGAATTTATGGCACGTGTATTGACAAATTTATGAGATCTAGTAATCAGTCATTAATTGGTTTGCTTAACAAATCCATTTTTGTAGAATGATTGCATACCCCTGTTTTTGGATTTTGTTTTGTTTTGAAGTATTCTAGGGTTTGCTTTGCTTAAATTTGCTTTACTATGAAATTTATACCCTTCTCATGTATCCTACCGAGAAATAAATACAATTTTCTTTCGATAGAAATAAATACCACCAAAATTTCTGAAGTAATATTCCCATGAAATGTTTGCCTTAAACTAATTTTCATCTCACAAAAAATTTCAAACTAGTATCTCAAGACACATTTATTCGAAATTACTTTTCATTCAATAAAAAATCCAAACTTGACTAAAATCTACCATATGTTAAACTGCATAGTGTCAAGACATGTATGCCACGTGTATTGGCACAAATGTGTTTTTATGAGATATTAAACAAAAAAACTAACAAAGAGTAGAGTTGGATCTGGGGTGGTTTGGATTTCTTAATGAGGCAAATTTTAGTTCGGCATAAATGTGTCATGAGATACTAATTTGATATTCTTAATGGTATTAACTCAAGTCAAGAACAATTGCTTTGGCCTCTGTTTAAAGATGGAATAGACCCTATCTTCAACCTCTGCTGCTCGTCGATGCCATAGATTCT
Organism: Eucalyptus sp. ANBG9806169; assembly: GCA_014182395.1. NCBI lineage: Eukaryota > Viridiplantae > Streptophyta > Magnoliopsida > Myrtales > Myrtaceae > Eucalyptus > Eucalyptus sp. ANBG9806169. The sequence goes on along the minus strand of CM024581.1, from coordinate 28,576,460 downwards.
CCTATGCTCACGTCAGCTAGCCCACAAGCCCCTAACCGGTTAGGGCTCACAACGCCCTATCCTACGTCACTGAGCCTAATCCTGTCCTCACTAAGCTCGGGCGACACAATATTTGGTATAGTTCAGCCATAGGCAACCGACCCTCCTCCCGTGACATCGATGTAGAGGATGCAATGTTGAACTCGAAGTGGCTTGGCAAGCAAAACGATAACAATAGGGAGGCACGGAGGCGAAGGGACAGCATTCAATTAAGTTGCAACGGCGACTGAGGGGAAGGGACGACATTCAATTAAGTTGCAATGGCGATGCAAACAGGCAGCAGCTCGATGGTGTCGACTACAACTAGCAAAGCTCCACTAAGAGAGGAGGGAGGGGAAAGTTTGCTTGGGATGTGTGGTTTGTTGTGTAAGTACCATATTTTGGTGGCGAGGTAACTTTATTAGGTAAATTCGTCTTTCCTAACAGTAGGGGATCCTAAATCCTAATCGAAATAGGGACAGCATCGATATCATGCATGCGTAGCACCATGTTTCATTTAATAGTTGAGGATAGTGTTGACATCTGATTCAACAAAACCTAAAACAATCTCACGGTTTTGGAAATGCCTTTAGCCATGTGGAAAACCCTTTTAGAGAAGGGAAAAAGAGGAGGAAAATAAAGAAAAGAAAGGGACATACGAGATCACTAACCATGTTCTCTAACCTTTTTCTTAAGCTTTAATTGCATGCTGTTAGATCGAGATCAGATGTGAATCGAGCAAGACTAAAGCATGTGGCCAGCCATCAACACCAAGGCTAAGCAATATAATAAAATCGATGTGGAGGTGGTCTAAATTTTTCAAGGGAATGCATTGGTCAATAGTGGAATACTGCGGCTTTTGTCCTTCATGTGGGCATAGAACAAAGCTGTGCCGATGATGTCATCGAAGTGAAAATGTATTAGGTATCATGCAATACCCACTTGACATTTTTTAAGTAGCCTATCTAAAGGATATTTAATTATTAAATTAGCTTTGTTAGGCGATTTGGACCACATTGATTGCGTCATCTGAAAACCCATTATTAAGTGAACATTATTCGACGTGCCGATTGTGTGGAGAGGAAGGAGAGCTGATCGCCTCAGAAACATTATACTTGAATTCCCGTACCAAACGTTTATATTCTTCTTCGTGAAAATTATTAAAAAAATACATTTGGGCTATTTTTTTCCTAATTGATCACCTAATAGATCCAGAAAAATCATGGATGGTAGCATAGTCAAAATTGGACAAAAAGTCCGAACCCGACGCAATCCGTAGCGACCCCAAGCTAGAAATTTATACATCGATTATGACTAAAGAAATTATTGATGAGATAAGGTTATGATGGGTAAGACAATCGGCGGCATTCTTTACTTGAATTCAATAATCGTGCTTAATCGTGAACGTATGGGATTCTACGACTGATCTCAAGCTGGCCTACTTTAACTTTATTTTCCCCCTGTTTTATTCTCCCCCTATTATTATTGAACGAAAAAAGATTGAGGATCGAAGGCATGTTCGTCGGTCAAAAAACTTTCTTTTTATTATTTATGATTTTTAAATAAAAAGACGCAACTGTGCCTTCGAATCAAAGAAATGCCGTGATTGGTTTGATATGTGTGTCGTGCAACTCTTTTTTAACGCCTTTTTTTCCTTTTCCTTTAGGGAAAAAATAGCAGTTTTTTTTTTTAAATCTTTTTGCTCTACCGTATTTAATAATATATAAAGCTTAAGATACAGGGAAAATGGTGTGGCGAGGCACTCATAATTATTAATTTTTGAGTTTAGGGTTTTTGGATGCTTTTTGCCTTCTCTTTGATTTCATTAGGAGAACACCAATGGAAGCACAAAACGTTGGACTATTACATATGCAATAGTGGTGATTGCATCACATGAATTATGAATAAATGTGAGATTTTTTCACAAAGGATATTTTTAATTAAATGCCCAAGTTTCATCCTGTCCCTCTCGATGTCGTCATCAAAATTCGCACACTAATTGACGATTCTATGCTACAGTAAAGTGATTCTAATGACACGAAATTCGGGGTCAAATTCCTCTTAGATAATTACACATTGGTAGTGAGAGAGACCACCTAATGATATCGAAATTTTCCCCCGGGTCCTGAAGATACCACCCAAGCATCTGACGTGAGGTTTGGCAGTACGAGGCTGCATATTAATTAATATTGTACACATATTAATACTGCAAAACACAGATGAAGAAGTTACTCGTCAGTATTTTTTGTCAAAATCCCAAACACCATTGTCGTTTAGAGTAACAATATTAAACAAGCATAGATCTAACGCTTAAGAGATTGCCTTTACCTGACAAGAATGAAATGAGTTCTATTTATAACTAACCTCCTGAATATTGCACGAGTCCGGAATTCGATATTGAGGGCACCTACGGTGCTCGGTCGGACGTTTTGGGAGTTCGATCGTACTCCCGGTGGGCACGTCCGGACAAGGACAAAGTCTCTGGGCCTCCCAATGAGGCCGGACTTATCGGATGGGCTTGGGCCCTAAATGGTTTGGAAGATGGACTTTCGTCTTTATCTAGTTGGTCTCATTCGTGTGCGATTGTTGTATTGCACCATGCATAACCCTAGGCCCGGTCCACATCACGACGGTAATCAGGGATCAATCCGAGTACTGTATGGGATGTAAGCCCCTCGTCATAATTGAGGATAAAATAGTGGATTGTCGGTCAGCTAATTACCAGATGAAGATGTTGATTTTGGACAAATTGCATGGTGGGATTTTTTCCCCCAAGACATCAATGAAGTACCCTCGCCTTACCCAGTACCATGAGAATCTCTTTTCATTTGATTTACTCTTTATGTATAGAATAATTACACTATCGTTCAAGAAGAGTTACAACTTGCATTGAGCTGATACGTCGTAAGTAGATGTGCTCAAAGAGCTTGCGATAAATTCTTTAAATTGAGAGAATCCACTTCTAAGGAGCGATTTGAGCTTCCTTGAAGAAAGGATGAAGAGAGTCTTAGTCTATGATTCTAACAAGGAGTGTAGAATAAAGCCAACCCCTTTCTTTGCCAGAATAAAACAATTCTATGGAGAAAAGCAACTAGCGTGGATCATCCAACCAGACCGATCTAAAATCGATACGGTAGTCGCTAGACTTGCCACAATCAGTTTACAAAATTGGTTTATCGATGTGTCGGGCTTGTTATTGATTCCGGAATCACTAGTGGACCAAATTTGCCAATCCATTTTTAGTAAGTCTAGCGCTGCTCAATCGATAGGGAAACGAAAGCAAAGTTTCCTTAGGTTTTACTTAAATCAGGTGGCAGCATTGCACCAAATTTTTTTTGTGCCCACTGCCTGTAGTTTTCATACAGCCTGACCCAAGCATAGCTCGGTACCGATCGGGTCTGATTCTCAAGTTGGATCGTTTTAGCGGCTATATCAACCTCTCGGACTGGCTCGGTTAGCACCCGGGTTCCGATTCAAAGTTTGGAAGCAAGGAATACGGGTGTCCTTAAAAACTTATCGAGAGTCGGATGCTCAGTGTGTGCTCGAATTCGTCAAAAGAAGGGAGAAAGAAGCGGATCCTGATCTCCACGGAATACGAACGATTGGTTCGCTCGTTGAATGAATCAACGTGACTTCCAACAGTACCACGCGTGTCTCATCCCGGACTCCCCGCCCCCGCGCTCGCTGTTTACTCGCCCGACCAAGATCAAGATCGTTGCGAACCTAGTCAGATAAATCTTATCCTCTTCCTCGGACATCCATCCACGTAGCTTGCGCGTTCGTTTTTGTCTGTTTCCCAGCAATTTTTTCGGTTTGTGGAGCCGTGTCTCATTCGTTCGCTTCTAGGATGTTCTGGGATCTGCCAAGTATATGTGAATTTCATGTGAATCTTATATCATCCAAACATGTTCAAATAAATTGTGATCATCCCACGAAATGAAGCTGAGCTAGTTCCAACGAGATCGATTAGCCAGTACGTGAATGAGTCAGCTGTATTAATCTAGAAAAGAAATCGTCTCATCATTTAGTGCATCAGTTCCAATCTGCCGACATGACTTTTCATACACAGATAAGAAGAAAGCAATCGACAAGGCATTAATATCATAGATTGTGCAAGTTGATAGCGTACGTAGGGAACCTATTGACGTGCGACGTGTGTAATAACATGTGGAGCAGTTTCTGTGATTCACGAACGAGTCCTCTCCATTGCCGACACGAACTCCAACAGCTACCGTAACGCGGTGAAGTGCCTCCGTGGCCGTTAAAGCTCTTCCGGTAGAGCTTAGCGACAACCCCGCCGACCCTCATCCACACGCAGCCGACACTACCGGACACCTCCCCCCTCCCACAACCGGACGCGTGTCCTCATCCGAAGCAAGTGGGCGTGGCATGCACGTGTCGCGTGGCCGAGCCACGCACTCGGAGGCTCGCACGGTCTCCCACTGCCTTGCGGGGCTCCCTATAAAACCCCCCTCGGAGTCGGATAGATGGATCATCAATCTCCAAACAGAAAGAGACATTCAGTGCGAAAGAGCGTGATTTCTTGGTCCTTGGTCATTTGCACAGTTTCACTTTGCGTAGAGACGTTTGAGAGAGGAAATGGCGGGATACGGCGGGCAGTATGGTGACTCTGACGTGCGTCGCTCTGGCGACGAGTTCGGCAACACGATCCGCCAGACGGACGGGTTCGGAGACCAGGTCCAGCAGACTGGATATGGAACTGGCGGTTACGGTGCTGGAACTGGTGGTCAGGGCGCTGGAACTGGTGGTTACGGTGCCGGAACTGGTGGTCTTGGCGCTGGAACTGGTGGTTACGGTGCCGGAACTGGTGGTTATGGTGCTGGAACTGACAGCTACGGCGCCGGAACCGGCGGTGTAGCTGGAGCGACTGGTGGCCTCGGTTATGGCGGAGACCAGCAGCAGCAGATAAGAGGCGAACGTCGTGGAGGTGGCGGCGGTGGCGGAATGCTCCAGCGATCCGGAAGCTCCGGTTCTAGCTCCGTCAGTCTCTAACCCTACTTCATTTTTATTTTCCTTCCTTTCCCTTTTGTAATGCGAACTTTCAGCGACATTTAATTTCACGAATGCACGTAAACTACTCGTCAGTTGTCCACACATTCTGTCAAATCTTTGAGAATGTCACGGCACGTGCTTCAATTTATAGGAAAGCCATGCAAGTGAATCTCAACTGTTCTTTAAAAAACAATTCTTCTGTTATGGGTGCAGTCGGAGGATGATGGCCAAGGCGGGAGGAGGAAGAAGGGGATCAAGGACAAGATAAAGGAGAAGATTCCAGGGATGGGCGGCGACGATGAGCAGCAGCGGCAGGGGGGGTCGTACCCATATTCCACCGCCGGGAGCGGAGGAGGCTATGGGGCGGAGATGGGGCAGCAGCAGGAGAAGAAGGGGATGATGGACAAGATCATGGATAAGCTGCCCGGACATCATTAGATGCAATATATATGTTGCATCAGTCCCTCGATAAGTACTAGATATCTAAGCGGGGGTACGTATTTGTCATTCTGTCTCTCTGTATATGAGAGGGACTTCGAGTTTTGAGTTTTCCAAATAAGTGCAAGAAGGCCGCTACTTGTCTACTTCCCTTTCCTTGGGAAGCTTGCACCTGAAAGTAGTTCTTCTGTGTTGTGTTCTGAGATCCTTTGCAGTTTAAATATATATATAAAGAGCTTTTGTATTCACTTGCTAAAAGTGATGTATTTTGGATTGCGAGTGACTATTTATATAAGCGGGTCTTAGTAACGAATGCGGCGCCGCCTACCGGCGGCAAACCGGCCAGGCTTCCAGGGACGGTTGTTCCTGATGGCCTTCTGTCTTGCATCCTACGATTCGTGCAACCGAGGTCTGTTCCCCGTCGCACAACCTAAGAGCCGACGACAGCAACAGGAGCTGCGTAAATATCTGGAGGGAAAGAGAGTATTAGGACCGATTTTTCTACTTATACTTTTCATAAGTGTGAACACTTAAGATATACATAAGCTAGTAATGACTCTGGTCAAAGAGAAGAGAAATGATCGAAAAGTTTTTAACTTGAGTCTCTCCCAATCAATTGCAGACATTAATCATGCGGAACTCATTTGTGCGGTCTACATGATCGGTTCAACGATCTTAGGCGCATGAAAAAAATTGTGCCGATAAAGAAAGATGTTTCATAAATAGGTTTACAAGAGAACATATTTATTCCAAGATAGGAATAACATTTAATGTTTCTCCATAAATTAGGTGGTCAAAGGTTAAGAGAGATATTATTTTGGATCCTATAATACAATGATAATAAAGTTGCGCTTTACATTGTCATATGACTAGAACATTAATTTTTCTATTAATTAATGATCCCATTTTATTAACCGTTCCTTTTTCAATTTTTTTCCCTTTATTTGGAACTACTATTACAAATGTGCTTTCGGATGCTTGGCTCATTTAATCAAAATATTAGCGCATATCATTAAATAATTCTGGAGATTATTGAAAAATTATAGTTTTTGATTATTTTAATATATCGTTATATGCCTCTAAATATGGTTGCAGGTACATTTTGAGTCTACCCGGAGAGCACACGATATTTGTTAATATACATACGACATAACTGCTTTGTTTCAAACACTAGAATAAGTGCATTTGGTTTGGCTTTTGGAAAAAGTTTTTGAGAAATGCAAGTAGTATTTAGTAAATCATAATTTCAAAGTGTATTGACAAACAATATTAGTTTAAACGATGTTTGGAAGAATCATATTTTGTAAAGCAAGTTTACTTTTTTTTCATTAAAAAACTCAAAAGCGGCGAAGTTCAGCGACTGGCCAATGGCTAGCAAGCCATGGG